>SJYX01021451.1:103244-116737 GCA_006410675.1 Oreotragus oreotragus | reverse complement strand
AAAGTTATGACCAACCTAGATAGCATATTCAAAAGCAGAGACATTACTTTGCCAACAAAGGTCCATCTAGTCCATCTAGTCAAGGCTATGGTTTTTCCAGTGGTCATGTATGGATGTGAGAGTTGGACTGTGAAGAAAGCTGAGTGCCAAAGAATTGAAATTTTTGAACTGTGGTGTTGGAGAAGACTCTTGAGAGTCCCTTGGACTTCAAGGAGATCCAACCAGTCCATTCTGAAGGAGATCAGCCCTGGGATTTCTTTGGAAGGAATGATGCTGAAGCTGAAACTCCAGTAGTTTGGCCACCTCATGCGAAGAGTTGACTCATTGGAAAAGACTCTGATGCTGAGAGGGATTGGGGGTAGGAGGAGAAGGGGATGACAGAGGATGAGATGGCTGGATGGCATCACTGACTGGATGGAAGTGGGTCTGAGTGAACTCTGGGAGTTGGTGATGGACAGTGAGGCCTGGCGTGCTGCAATTCATGGGGTCGCAGAGAGTCAGACATGACTGAGGGGCTGAACTGAACTGAACTCAGGCAATTTTTATCACTAGGTGAATTTTGAAATCCTGCTTTAGGCAAATACAACCTTATTTGTAAAAGGTGATTTTATTCTGCACTTTACATCTTAGGTTATTGAATTTAATTAAGTTGCTCAAAGTCACAGAACTGGGGTGTGGCAAAATGGGCCCCAAACTTGGTTTTGCCAGACTCTATAACCTAACCACTAAAATTGTCTTTCATCCTGCCTTCCCGTGAGAACCATTTTAACTGGAAGTAATTATTGAGAGATCCCATGACTCCAGGGGTTTTAGACATATATGACATATTTTCTAATAAATGCTATAATATTGGATTTTGATTTCTATGTCTGAATGACAGGATAGAATCCATAAACAAAAAATCATCCATTCAAATCCCAAAATCTTGTCCCCTTAAATGCAAGAGAAGCCCAACACATATGTAATACATATTCATAGTTGCTATTTTTTAATGGATCTCAAAAACTAAGAACAAATTGAGCTTGTTTCGTGGTGCCTGGAAATATAGGTGTGGCCATTTGCAGGAAAAATGCCTCATCGTCTTCAAAAGTGGGATGAGTAAGGCTTTGATCAACTGACTGGCTCAAGTCAGCCAGTGATGACGTTGTGAAGAGTAGAACAAACACATAAGCATCCCAGAGCAGGAAAATGTCACCTTGGTAATCATAAGTGCTCCCTGAAAGTAGAAATGTGAGTGTACAATCTTCAGTGATGAAAAACTCAAAGGTAAAGAGAATCTGCCACTTAGAGAGAAAAAAAGAATATTCTGTTTCTAGGTAAAACTGAAACAGAAGTTGTTAAACTCTAAAATAGGGTGTAGAAATGTCAGCAAGAAATAGCGATTGCTAGAGCTGCATGGGCAGCGTGAGAGCTCATCACTGGTCAGGTCAGATCTTCCTGTTTCCAGTGGGAATATCTAGGTATTCACAAGGGATGGTGGGAGACTTGAATGATCAAAGGATGCTGGCTAGAAGAAGAAGTAAGATCAATAAGCTAGCTTTGGGTGCCACAGTTGAATACACAGTCAGTGCAATGAGCAGCCTGAGCCAGCAGACAACATAGCCGACAACATAGCCGTGAGATGATCACACCAATACTCCAAGCACCATGTGGGCAAATCATATCAGGGAAGGATAGTGTTACAAGCCTCCACACCTGCCTGCATAAGATCCCCACCCCTCTTTGGGGACTGTTGAATTGCTTATTTTATGCATAGTGCTTTATACCTCTTACAGGGCTTCCCTGATAGCTCAGTTGGTAAAGAATCCACCTGCAATGCAGGAGACCCCAGTTCAATCCCTGGATCAAGATTTGCTGGAGAAGGGATAAGCTACCCACTCTAGTATTCTTGGGCTTCCCCTGTGGCTCAGCTGGTAAAGAATCTGTATGCAATGTGAGAGACCTGGGTTCGATCCCTGGGTTGGGAAGATTCCCCAGAGAAGGGAAAGGCTACCCACTCTAGCATTGTAGCCTGGAGAATTCCTTGGACTGTGTAGTCTATGGGGTCTCAAAGAGTCAGACACAATTGACTGACTTTCACTTTCACTTTCAAAATTCATATGTTGAATCCTCCTCACCCCCTATACTTCAGAATGTGACCTTGTTTGGAAATAGGGTCACTGTGTGTACTAAGCCGCTCAATCATGTCTGACTCTTTGCAACCCCATTAACTGTAGCCCACCAGGCTCTTCTGTCTTCTGATTCTCCAGGTTCTTGCCTGATTTTTGCCTTCTTCTTACTCCAGTAGTCTTGCCTGATTCTCCAGGCAAGACTTCTGGAGTAGGTTACCATGCCCTCCTCCAGGTAATCTTCCCGAACCTGTCTCCAGAGGCTCCTGCATTGAAGGTGGATTCTTTACCACTGAACCACGGGGGAAGCAGGATCATCGTAGGTATAGTTAAGATGAAGTCATACTGAAGTAAGGTGAACCCCAAATGCAAAATCGTTAATGTCCTTTATAAGAGGCAGAAATTTGGACAAGACCCACATGCAGGAAAAATGCAATGTAAAGTTGAAGGTTGAGATCAAGGTGATGCAGCAAAAGTCAGGAATACCAAAGACTGCTAGCAAACCATCAGAAGCAAAAAGAGAGGAACGGATCTTCTCCCCTGCAGCCTTCAAGGTACCATCCCTGCTGACATCTTGATCTAGGAATTCTAGACTCCAGAACTCTGAAACAGTAAGTTTCTGTTTATTCTGACACCCAGTTTTTGGTACTTTATCACAGCAGTCCTAGGAAACCAAGGCAGGGACTATAAACGGCAATGAGAAAACTAAAACTAAATACAAATAAAAATCCCCCCTTAGGGCATTTTGAGAATTGTAGAATATAGTTTGCAGTGTGGTATAAGTGAAAAATCAGACAGATCTGTGTTCAAATATTGTTGTTCTTGTGTTCTGGGTAGACATTCTTGAGCAAGTTTTTCAGCTTCTCTGAGCCTCCATATCTTTATCTAAAAAATGAGGAAATAGTGTTTAATTTGTTTGGTTTTTGTAAGAATTAAATAAATAGCTCTATTTCAATTACTGTCTCAAAAATGTAATTTCTTCCATTCAACTGCTTGATACAGTATTTCACAACAAGCCAGTGATTTATGGTATCACTTCCATTTATGGGAAGGAGGTTAGTTTAGGCTCACGAGTCATTCAGTTAATAAGAGCTCTTCTAACTTTATTTATTTTATAAGAGTTCTTTTTAAACATAGACTTGCCATCTAAGTCCAGGGCCACAAATACTACACCTCCCACCACCCTGGGTTTTCTGCTCAGTGAAGAAAATATAGTATTTGTTGCATTTGCTTTTTGTTAGTTTTATATAATACACATACAAATATAAATATATGTAAATATATATCATATGTATTCATTTTTTATTTTAAATTCCAACTTGGACTTGCTTGCTGGGCTGTTTCCTTGATTTCTGAATGGTTTCATCAGAAAGTTCTTGGTTTCATTAGATGTATGACTCCTTCATGATTCAGAGCTCTCCAGCAAAATGATTTAAAATGGATTAATATAGCATCAAATAGTAAAAATATCAGGGTTACACTTAATGTATAAATATTAAACCAAATGAGAAAATCACCCATCAATTATCTTTTAAGAAAAAGGCTTTTGCTCTATCCAAAATGCAACAAATCATGGTATATCAGACATCCCTCTATGATTTAAAATTTAATATATATTTATTGTCATCTCACTATAATATCTGAGGATATAATATTTTTGAGTTTTTTACTATGAATTATTTGCTACTCCAAAAGAAAAAATGAAGTTAAAATCAAATAAAAAACCTTTCTACTTCATTTAAAGAGATAATTTTATTATACATAACCCTCATGGAACTATGGTATTAATGATTTACCTGTTGATTTTCTCTTTAGGAATCATATACTTTAAAAGAGCATATACTTTTGCAATTTTTTAAGGACTCTCCACACTGTTCTCCATAGTGGCTGTACTAGTTTGCATTCCCACCAACAGTGTAAGAGGGTTCCCTTTTCTCCACACCCTCTCCAGCATTTATTGCTTGTGGACTTTTAAGTATTGTAAAGTAAAATAAAATATAAAAAAACAAAACAAAAAAAAGAGTATATACTTACTGTTTCTCAGTAGAATTGATAAAAGGAACTTGAACAAATTATGTGTGTAATAAGGTTTTCTGATGATAGTGCAGATCACTCATGTTAAGCATTTAATTTGTAAGTATTGTATTTGCAATATTGTATTTGAAATACAATAACAAATATTATATTTCTTTCATTGATCCTATAACTTTTATTTTGAATATGCAAATGTTTTACTCAAACTGGGAAAAACCAGTAGTTTTGTTCTTACATTATGGTTGTATAATGATATTATACACCCAAATGTATCTATACTGAGTAAAATGTATGCATCACAATGATAGAGAGGAAATGAATGGTTTTGAACACTGTGAGAAGCTCTGAGAACTCAGTGAGGGTTGAACTGAATGGCATAGTGGAATACGGGTGATCATTTCCAGTTATGGAACATCCCTTCCAGTTCCAGGATACCAAGACCCTTTAAAGGAAAAAGAAACTCATGAGCTCAAGTGTTGGTTCCCTAATGTTATACAAAATCCTGTAAGTTAAAGATTGGAAGTTTATAACACTAAGTTTGGAAGCAATGCATTTGGTGAAATTTATCCCTGATGCCTTTTGTAGTTCAGTCCTAAACTTCATTTAACCTACAAAGTCCATATGGGCAGTTTAAAGACTTAGCTTAACATTCTGTTTTCAGAGTATGTGAACCAAGACATTTGGACTGTGAATCACCATTTGGTAGTCTTTTAATTCTAGGTGACATTTTGTTTCCTCCAAATAAGAACCAATTGGTAGTCTTTTAATTCTAGGTGACATTTTGTTTCCTCCAAATAAGAACCAAACTTCAAGAGAAAAATTTCTCTGACAAATAATAGTAAATGCGTGTTAGTAATTTTATATCATTTTGCCTTTTAAAATCATTACGCTTAAAATCCATCATGAATCCTGCTTGCTGTGCTTGGGGAAAAAGGACTCAGAGGTCTGAGTACTTGCCAGGTATGAGTATATCCGACATGAGAGAACTTTTGCCTTATTTTTCAAAAGTGACTGACATTTAAGGGAAAAAAATGAATAGAATATAAATTCTGATCTTCAAACAGTTGTTCTGGTAGTCACATTTTTTTTTTTTAATTTTAAAGTAAAAACAGTCCTATAGTCATTGTTCCATTCGGGACATCAACATTTGATAATAAAAGTTCTGTCTATGCCTCAATAAATATATATTCTGTAAGAGGAAAAGAAGTCTTGAAATCAAAAGCTTCAAATTAATGTATACTTGGCAGTATATTTATATGTGGCACTTTGTAATACTTTATGAATTTATATCCTCCAGGCATCTTGGTTTTCAGGACCTGAGGGAAAATTGACTAATTTCTTGGGAACTCGAGCAGCAATTTTAGAAAATTAATCTATTCACACCTTCTTGATGGTATGGCATATAGGTTCAGAATACTGACTGTGGAGTTAAGTTACCTGGATTTGAACACTTATTAGCTTATTATTAACTGTGCATACTTGTTAGCCACAAGCAAGTCATGTAAGCTTTTCCGTAACCTCATCTGTAATGAGGATATCACTAGTGCCCCTTTTCCCTAAGTTTCTGTGAAGATTAAATGAGGATAAAGCATATAAATCAAGTTCTCAGCATAGTGCTTGGCATATAGTAAGTGCTCACACATATGTATAATACTCCCTCTTTCAAGCCAAGAAGCAGGGGAGCCATCAGGGTGCACAAGAGTAAAGATGGAGCCTCCTGTGGTCTATATTTCCCTTTGCTCTCTCTTATTTGTACTACCCTGGTGAGCTTCTCAGGAAGCCACAGCAGAGATGCCACGTAGAGCTGGAAATGAATTCATAAAAATCTGAGGGCTGCATTTGTGTGCAGTAACCACAAACACAACACTGTTGTTCATGTAGAATTAAAGAATGCCACTTAGTCTCCCAGTAGTAAAATTATATAATTAGAAGAACTGTTGAACATACTTTTTTAGAAAATGGAAGAGAGTGTCATACAAGATCTAACAGAGCTCAAATTGAAATACCCAGCTCCAGAAATGTGCTTCCAAATTTAGCTTGATTTCTTGCAATCTGCATGGCCCATCTTCCAGCAAGAAGATTAGCATGTGCTCATAGCCATAAAATTGGCAGATATTTAATTTATAGTAACTGGGTTTTAAAATTTAAATATTAGATTTAATAGGCTAGATAAAATGTAACAATTATGTATGAAAAAATTGAGTCCATTGTAATTCATTCAAATAATGCTCACAATACAGGATAAAGAAATAAAGGGAAAATAAATTAAAAAATCCCACTTACTTTCTTTAGCAGTTGCACAGTTCTTCAGAGCAATCAGTTTTATGGCATATTTCTTATTTAACAGGTATACTTATTTAGGCACCCCATGTAGAAGATATCAGAGAAAATAATTGAATAGGTTATGATGGGTGTTGGGATCTACTCCATTTGTTCTTTGTTAAAGAATCAGAAAAAATATGATTAATTAGTTGCCCAAACCAAACTTTAGGAGCTACTTTTTAATTTAGACCCATCTTGCTAGACTTTGGCTTCTCCTTTACTTAAATTGTTAAGCAAAAACAAAACTCACGCTGCAGATGTTTTTGATGTCCCATGTCATATTCTCTCAGCTAATATGTGAGTTCAGTACTGGGCTGGGGGAGAGAATTCTAACCTCCTGAAGGTCCTCGTCCTTGGCGTGCACATCCTTTTCCAGTCACTGGATCAAACTAATGTAGATACTGCTGCGAAGGGATTTTTACAAATGTAGTCAAAGTACAGATCAGTTGATCTTAAAATAGGGACATTATTTGATTTCATCACATGAACCTTTTGAAAACAGAGTTTTCTCAACTGGTGGCAGAAAAGGAAGTCGGAGAGATGTACCCCTCCTGGCTTGGAAGAAAGCAAATGTGCGTCTTGTGAACTGCCTGCCTAGGGAGGGTCTGTGTGGAATGTGGACATGCTCTTATACCCAAGAATAGTCTCCAGGCAACAACTAGCAGGAAAACAGGGACTTCAGTCTGACAACTGCCTGCTGCTAATGACCAGTGAGTTTGCAAAAGGACCCTACATCCAGATGAGAACCACAGCCCCAGCCAACACTTTCATTTCAGTCCAGTGAGGCCCTGAGCAGAGAATCAAGTTATGCCTGGACTTCTGACCTTCAGAAACTGTGGACAAATTCATGGGTATTATTATTATTATTTTAAATATAAATTTATTTATTTTAATTGGAGGCTAATTACTTTACAATATTGTATTGGATTTACCATACATCAACATGAATCCGCCACGGGTGCACATGTGTTTGCCATCCTGAACCCTCCTCCCACTTCCCTCCCCATACCATCCCTCTGGGTCATCCCAGTGCACCAGCCCCAAGCATCCTGTATCATGCATCAAATCTGGACTGGTGATTCATCTCACATATGATATTATACATGTTTCAATGCCATTCTCCCAAATCATCCCACCCTCACCCTCTCCCAAAGAGTCCAAAAGACTGTTCTATACATCTGTGTCTCTTTTGCTGTCTCGCATACAAAGTTATCATTACCATCTTCCTAAATTCCATATCTATGTGTTGTTGCTGCTGCTGCTGATGAGTCACTTCAGTCATGTCCGACTCTGTGTGACCCCATAGACGGCAGCCCACCAGGCTCCCCCGTCCCTGGGATTCTTCAGGCAAGAACACTGGAGTGAATTAGTATACTGTATTGGTGTTTTTCTTTCTGGCTTACTTCACTCTGTATAATAGGCTCCAGTTTCATCAACCTCATTAGAACTGATTCAAATGTATTCTTTTTAATGGCTGAGTAATATTCCATTGTGTATATGTACCACTGCTTTCTTATTCATTCATCTGCTGATGGACATCTAGGTTGTTTCCATGTCCTGGCTATTATAAACAGTGCTGCAATGAACATTGGAGTACACGTGTATCTTTCAATTCTGGCTTCCTCCGTGTGTTCGCCCAGCAGTGGGCTTGCTGGGTCATATGACAGTTCTATCTCCAGTCTTTTAAGGAATCTCCACACTGTTCTCCATAGTGGCTGTACTAGTTTGCATTCCCACCAACAGTGTAAGAGGGTTCCCTTTTCTCCACACNACATTGTGGTACACGAGTCTCTTTCAATTCTGGTTACCTTGGGGTGTATGCCCAGCAGTGGGATTGCTGGGTTGTATGGTAATTCTATTTCCAGTTTTTTAAGGAATCTCCACACTGTTCTTCATAGTGGCTGTACTAATTTGCATTCCCATCGACAGTGTAAGAGTTCCTTTTTCTCCACACCCTCTCCAGCATTTATTATTTATAGACATTTTGACAGCAGCCGTTCTGACTGGCATGGGATGGGGCCTCATTGTGATTCTGATTTGCATTTCTCTGATAATGAGTGATGTTGAGCATCTTTTCATGTGTTTGTTAGCCATCTGTATGTCTTCTTTGGAGAACTGTCTGTTTAGTTCTTTGGCCCGTTTTTTGATTGGGTTGCTTATTTTTCTGGTATTGAGCTGCACAAGCTGCTTTTATATTTTTGAGATTAATTCTTTGTCAAATATTTTGTTTGCTATTATTTTCTCCCATTCTGAAGGCTGTCTTTTCACCTTGCTAACAGCTTCCTTCATTGTACAGAAGCTTTTAAGTTTAATTAGGTCCCATTTTTCCAGGAGCCAGCATGAGGAATCCCGCCCATGGCAAAGGTCATGAGGAAGGAGGCCTGACATACACAAAGGCAGGATCAGTCCTCAGGGTTCCCCCCTGGACATTCTCGAGCATCTTCCCCNGGCTGTCTTTTCACCTTGCTAACAGCTTCCTTCATTGTACAGAAGCTTTTAAGTTTAATTAGGTCCCATTTTTCCAGGAGCCAGCATGAGGAATCCCGCCCATGGCAAAGGTCATGAGGAAGGAGGCCTGACATACACAAAGGCAGGATCAGTCCTCAGGGTTCCCCCCTGGACATTCTCGAGCATCTTCCCCCAAAACCAGAGTCTGCCTACCTTACTGCATTATGCTTTCACCTACACTTCTGACATTACGGGGGGCTATACCTCACCACCTCTCTCTGAAAAGGAGCTAACTTAGAGCTCCAGTTAATAAATCTCCTGGGTATAACAAGAGTGTTTCAGTCCAAAAACTCCTCTGATGGCTCTCTAGCCTGCCTGACAGGTTTATCCAGCCACATGTGATTGTTCACAGCCTCCCAACCGTGACAGGCACGAGATGCCATAAACTTTCTAAATACAGATTCTTTTGAGAAGTTAGAAAGTTATTAGTATAGTATTAGTGGGTTAGTTAAAAAATATACCAGTGGAGGGTTTCATTGTTGAGCCAATATTTACTGCTAAGCCTCCATATCCCTTGCCCCTTATACACACTAATTGATATAACTAGCATATAGGAGAAATAAGAATTAACCTTGATATTAATCATGTTAGACCTTAGGCTAAGTAAATTCTTTTCTTGATTATAGCCCACTGCACCTTTGCCCTGTAGGAATGCAACTTTATCTGGTGCCTTTGGAGGGTGGTGCCTGACTTAAGAAAAATCACCTTTGGAGAAAATAAGTTTTCTGGTTGACTAATCATCATCAGAAAGGGTCATTAAATGTTAGCAGGCTTCTTGGCCAGAAGATGATGTAAATCACCTGAGGACTTTGCATATCAGAAGGAATGCAGAAAGAAAGCGTGGTTTCAATAAGGGTCAGGACTGCTGACCCCGCGTGACTTTGTATTTTCCATTTATCTCTATGTATGACTTAAAGTATAAAAGCGGCCCTGGAAAATAAAGAAATGGACCAGTTCCTGGAAAGACTGGTTCCCCCGTGTCGTCTTTTCTCGTTTGCTTCTTTTCTGGCTGAATCCCCATCTGGAGGGCAGAGGCTCGCTGAGCCTACTAATTTTGCCTGGGCTTCTAAGATCTGAACGGGGAGGCACTTTGTGTCTCCGCTCCTCTGGGAGACCGGGAAGATGCCTGTGGCCTATGTAGGTGGTGCAAACCCCTTGTCTTGGGGTTTTATTGGTTTTCCACGTAAACCAAGTTATTTAGCCTCTTTTCTCCACTAATTTTCCTACTACATTATTCTTTTCTAATCTCTCTCCATATCTCTAATTAAATAACTCTTTCCTAATCGCCAACTCCATCCCCGCTTCGAATTACCCTGGATCCACCAGGGCTGGACGCTGGCACCATTTGTTTATTTTTGCTTTTATTTCCATTACTCTGGGATGTGGGTCATAGAGGATTCTGCTGTGATTGATGTCAGAGAGTGTTTTGCCCATGTTTTCCTCGAGGAGTTTCTGGTCTTACATTTACGTCTTTAATCCATTTTGAGTTTATTTTTGTGTATGCTGTTAGAAAGGGTTCTAGTTTCATTCTTTTACAAGTGGCTAGTTTTCCCAGCACCACTTGTTAAATAGATTGTCTTTTTTCCATTATATATTCTTGCTTCCTTTGTCAAAGATAAGGTGTCCATAGGTGCATGGATTTATCTCTGGGCTTTCTATNAGGGTTCTAGTTTCATTCTTTTACAAGTGGCTAGTTTTCCCAGCACCACTTGTTAAATAGATTGTCTTTTTTCCATTATATATTCTTGCTTCCTTTGTCAAAGATAAGGTGTCCATAGGTGCATGGATTTATCTCTGGGCTTTCTATTTTGTTCCCTTGATCGTTATTTCTGTCTTTGCGTTGGTACCACAATGTCTTGATGACTGTAGCTTTGTAGTATAGTCTGAAGTCAGGCAGATTGATTCCTCGAGTTCCTCCTCTTCTTTCTCAAGATTGCTTTGGCTATTCGAGGTCTTTTGTATTTCCACACAAATTGTGAAATTATTGTAGTGCTGTGAAAAATACCATTTGTACCTTGATAATTACTTTAAATGTAAAGGGATTAAATGCTCTTACCAAAAGACACAGACTGGCTGGATGGATACAAAAGCAAGACCCATATATATGCTGTCTACAAGAAACCCACTTCAGTCCTAAAGACACTTATATACTTAAAGTGAGTGAATGGAAAAAGATATTATATGCAAATGGAAAGCAAAAGAAAGCTGGAGCAGCAATGCTCATATCAGATGAAACAGACCTTAAAATAAGAATACTACAAGAGATAAAGAACAACACTATATAATGATCAAGGGATCAATCCAAGAGGAAGACATAACAATTGTAAATACTTACTGAACAACTTATTGCCATATTCACACTTAAATTGAAGAAAGTAGGGAAAACCACTAGACCACTGAGGTATGAACTAAATATAATCCCTTATGATTATACAGTGGAAGTGACAAATAGATTCAAGGGAGTAGATCTGATAGACAGAGTGCCTGAAGAACTATGGATAGAGGTTTATGACATTGTACAGGAGGCAGTGATCAAGACCATCCTCAAGAAAAAGAAATGCAAAAAGGCAAAATGGTTGTCTGAGGAGGCCTTACAAATAGCTGAGAAAAGAAGAGAAGCAAAAGGCAAAGGAGAAAAGGAAAGATATACCCTGTTGAATACAGAATGGCAGAGAGATAAGAAAGCTGTCCTCAGCAATCAATGCAAAGAAACAGAAGAAAGCAATAGAATGGGAAAGACTAGAGATCTAGTTTAGAATTGATGCTTTTGAACTGTGGTGTTGGAGAAGACTCTTGTGAGTCCCTTGGATGTCAGGGAATGTTTAAGAGGAGGATTCCTATGTGCTGTTTCTCACAAGTCCTTTGTTTCTTTTTAAGCGGAACAGCACATTGCTCCCAGGAACTGGGGTCATTGTGTGAGACAGGCTTGAATCTTCTTTAGTAAACATTCACTTTATGACAAAACTGCTTAGTCTCGATCCCCTTTCTTGAGATATAGATTGTCTCCTGACCTAGTGACCATCATCCCTTGTTCCCTTGGTTACGGTTACTGTACATTAGGTTTTCTGATCTTTACCATTGACAAAAGAAACTTCTTGTACTACAGCCTATATATACTCACAGAAAAATCATTAAAGCACCTTTGCTCCATCANCTAGTGACCATCATCCCTTGTTCCCTTGGTTACGGTTACTGTACATTAGGTTTTCTGATCTTTACCATTGACAAAAGAAACTTCTTGTACTACAGCCTATATATACTCACAGAAAAATCATTAAAGCACCTTTGCTCCATCAGTCTTGGGTCTTTCTTTTCTTTCTTCCTTTCTTCTTTCCTTCCTTCCTTTCTTCCTTCCTTCCTTTCTTTCTTTTCTTTCTCTCTCTCTGTCTCTCTTTCTCTTTCTCTCTTTCTCTCTCTCTGTCTCTCTTTCTCTTTCTCTCTTTCTCTCTTTCTTTCTTTCTTTCTTTCTCTCTTTCTCTCTTTCTTTCTCTCTCTCTCGCTCTCCAGCTGATTTCCTGGAGCGCAGAGACCCGTCTTGCTCACTTTTCTGCCTGGGCTTCTAAGACTCTCTCGAGAAGGCACTCTGTGCCTTCACCCCATCCAGAGGGCGCCCAGTGCCTTTGTGAGAGACACAAGTCCTGTGTCAAGGACTTTATTGGTTTTCTGCATAAAGCAGGAGTATCAGCATCTTTCTCTCTTTCATTTTCTTATCATCACCTCTGGATGACCAGGTCCCAGTCCATAAAAGGACCCCAATACTTGGACTGCAAAGAGATCCAACGAGTCCATTCTAAAGGAAATCAGTCCTGGGTGTTCATTGGAAGGACTGATGCTAAAGCTGAAACTCCAATACTTTGGCCACCTCATGTGAAGAGTTGACTCATTGGAAAAGACTGATGTGGGGAGGGATTGGGGGCAGGAGGAGAAGGGGACGACAGAGGATGAGATGGCTGGATGGCATCACTGACTCGATGGACATGAGCTGTCATACGACCCAGCAATACCACTGCTGGGCATACACACTGAGGAAACCAGAACTGAAAGAGACATGAATACCCCAATGTTCATTGCAGCACTGCTTACAATCGCCAGGACATGGAAGCAACCGAGATGTCTATCGGCAGATGAATGGATAAGAAACTACATATGCACAATAAAATATTCAGTTCAGTTAAGTTCAGTCATTCAGTCATGTCTGACTCTTTGTGACTCCATGAATTGCAGCATGCCAGGCCTACCTGCCCATCACCAACTCCCAGAGTTCACTCAGACTCATGTCCATTGAGTCCGTGATGCCATCCAGCCATCTCATCCTCTGTCGTCCCCTTCTCCTCCTGCCCCCAATCACTCCCAGCATCAAAGTCTTCTCCAATGAGTCAACTCTTGGCATGAGGTGGTCAAAGTACTGAAGTTTCAGCTTTAGCATCATTCCTTCCAAAGAAATCCCAGGGTTGATCTCCTTCAGAATGGACTGGTTGGATCTCCTTGCAGTCCAAGGGACTCTCAAGAGTCTTCTCCAAC
>SJYX01021451.1:90632-102551 GCA_006410675.1 Oreotragus oreotragus | reverse complement strand
CTGCTTTTGAATATACTATCTAGGTTGGTCATAACTTTTCTTCCAAGGAGTAAGCGTCTTCTAATTTCATGGCTACAGTCACCATCTGCAGTGATTTTGGAGCCCCAAAAAATAAAGTCTGACACTGTTTCCACTGTTTCCCCATCTATTTCCCATGAAGTGATGGGACCGGATGCCATGATCTTTGTTTTCTGAATGTTCAGCTTTAAGCCAACTTTTTCACTCTCCTTCACTTTCATCAGGAGGCTTTTTAGTTCCTCTTCACTTTCTGCCATAAGGGTGGTGTCATCTGCTTATCTAAGGTTATTGATATTTCTCCTGGCAATCTTGATTCCAGCTTGTGCTTCTTCCAGTCCAGAGTTTCTCATGATGTACTCTGCATATAAGTTAAATAAGCAGGGTGACAATATACAGCCTTGATGTACTCCTTTTCCTATTTGGAACCAGTCTGTTGTTCCATGTCCAGTTCTAACTGTTGCTTCCTGACCTGCATACAGATTTCTCAAGAGGGAGGTTAGGTGGTCTGGTATTCCCATCTCTTTCAGAATTTTCCAGTTTATTGTGATCCACACAGTCAAAGGCTTTGGCATAGTCAATAAAGCAGAAATAGATGTTTTTTAAGGAACTCCCTTGCTTTTTCCCTGATCCAGCAGATGTTGGCAATTTGATCTCTGGTTCCTCTGCCTTTTCTAAAACCAGCTGATGAGCAAGGTGGATCAGGACTTGAGGGACCCCCTGGACCTGCTCAATCATCTACTCCCAAACCAGAATCTGTCTGTCTTACTATGTTGTGCCTTTCACCAACTCTTCTGACATTAACAGGGGGCTATCTCCGACCATGTTTCTCTGGAAAAAGTCAACTTAGGGCTTTAGTTAATAAGTCTCCTGGGCACGATAAGAGTGTTTCAATTCAAACCCCTCTGATGGCTTTCTAGCTTGCTTGGCAGGTTTATCCAGACTCTTTCAGCTATGCTTGTGATTGTTCACAGCCTCATAACTGTGAGAGATATGGGAAACCTAAAACATTCTAAAAATATAGAGCCTTTCAAAGAGTTAAAAACTATTAGAGTAGTGCTGGCGTAGGATTTCACTGTTGAGCCAATGCTTGCTGCCAAGTTCCCTTATCCCTTATCCATTGTGCACCTGGGAGTGCATTAGTTAACATAGTTGGAATGTAAGAAAAACAAGTGTAGCCTTGAAATTAACCACACCAGACTTTTGAGCTAATTGGTTCTTTCTTGTAACTCACTGCACCTTTGCTCCATGAGAAATGTAACTCGTTTAATATTTTCTGAGGCTGACATAGATTAGAAATATAAAGAAAAAACACTTCAAGGGAAAATAAGTTTTCTGGCTGAGCAGCCTTTATCAAAAGAGTGTCATAAAATGTCCACAGGCCTCCAAGGCCAGGAGATAATGTACACAACATTGTTTATGGGAAAGGTATGCAGAAAAAATCCTGATTTTAATAAAGACAAAACAGATGTAATGTTTGGGCTGACTCTGCATGACTTTGCATCTTTCACTTCCCTCTATGTACAAGTCAAGGTATAAAAGTTCCTTTTGAAAATAAAGTTATGGGCCTCGCTGACCGAAGCTTGGTCTCCCATGTCATTCTCTCTCTCTCTCTCTCTCTCTCTCTCTCTCTCTCTCTCTCTCTCTCTGTCTGTCTCTCTATCTCTATCTCTATCTCTTTCCTGACAGCAACGCCATCTTTCCTGAGGGTACCCCTGGATCCTGCTGGGGCTGGATCCCAGCACCAAGGGAACATTTCATGCAAAGATGGGCACAATAAAGAACAGAAGTAGTATGGACCTAACAGAAGCAGAAGATACTAACAGTGGCCTTTTTGATTTCTCAGTAGTGATATCATGATGCAGTTTAACTTTTCATATCACTGATAATAAAGCAAATGAGGCACATTTCTAGAGGCGTCTTTTTTCATTAAATTGCATTTACCTGTTGATGTTTCCTTCCTGATCGTGTAATTTGTCCTTGTTTCTATTTTGGTGTGTCACCCCTGGCCATTTTGCAAGGGTAGCTGTCATTTAGAGCCGGGCCTCCTCGTGAATACTCAGTGTCCAAGAGCTCAAGGTATAATTCTGCTGTTCCTGAAACCAGCCACAAGGCAGCAGCGTTTCTTCGGGTTCTCTTGTTACTAGGGTAACTCCACCTTTAGAGTTATGTGCCATTTCTGCTTGTAAATGAGAGTAGAATGAGCTAGAGGAAGCCCCTGAAAACTTGTGTCTCCTTCCTTCTCGGTTTAATTGTAGTTCATGTTTCTTGTCTGATCAAGCTGATCTCCAGAGTTTCCTTTGTTGTGGTTGTATTAATTCTTGCTCCCTTACACCCAATACACAGAGGCATTCAGCAGTGGTTATTTCCTCCGATCTGCTCTCAGAAAGTGTGTAGAACATACTCTTGCTAAGTCAGTCCCTATAGATTATGTATTTGACAGGCATTTGTGGGAATCTGTGAATTTCAGCCTTCCAATGTAAGCTTTCCTCTCGCCCATCCCCTTTGTTAAGAATTAGTGTGTTCCCAGCACTGGGTGTCCATTTCACTTTGTACAGAGATAAATCCAGAGATCATCACACTGAGTGAAGGAGGTTCAATTCAAGAAACATCCTGGAATGCAACAGAGAGGTGAAGTTGCCATAGTAACAAAAGGAGAACTGGAAGAATTGCTGCCGCCTTGTGGCCTTTGTTCGGAGCAGCAAAACACAGGGGAAGCTAACAGGAAGAGGATACAGGTAAATACAGTTCTGTGTTTCTGTAAAAAAGTACATGACAATTTGCACATAGGGTGAATTCTAACAGATACAAACATCTAAGCTGCGAAGACATTATCACCTCTGAGCATGGATAAAGGCCACTGTCAAAAGCTGGACATGGCATCAGTGGTAGAGTAAAATTGGTACAGTGGATGCATTAGGGTACTAGTGGGATGGACCTGTTAAGAGGCACTATGAGCATGACTAGAAAAGTGCACTCCCATGAGAGATAAATAAGTAAATAAAAAGAGGTAGAGACACTATGATAAATTGGATCCTCTCCTGGAATATTTCAGAAACGAATAGTTTTTGAACACCACATACCCCAAACAAGGTCTGGCACAGCATTCAGAACATCAAAGAGATGAAAGTAAAGATAGCATATCTGGACAGAGGAATGGATAAAGAAATATGATACAGGCATATAATTCATTCTATAATGAATTTTGAATCAAGGATTGAAATATGAATGTAGGCCATCTTCACAGATAGAGATAAATCCAGAGACCATTACACTGAGTGAAAGAGGGCAGATTCAAGTAACATGGGATATAACAGAGAGGTGGGATACAAAAACCCACAGCAGCGAGCACCCACACAAAGGTGACATGGATATCCAACCTGACAAGAAACTTATGGATAGCAGAAGACCCTGGTGAATGGAATGGATACATCTGGAGCTTGGAATTAATTTCTTCCCACAGATACATACAAAATACAGAATCCACAGTTAGCAAGAGTGGTAGATGAAACACGTTCTAATAACATGTAGGTGAAAATCACAACTGAATACATCTAGTACTCTCAGTGTCACGGAGCAAGAATCCATACACATAAAACAAATGCATCCTTGTCTAACAAATAGAATAGGAACTTTTACTTTAAATAAAATTCAGGAGTGACGAGATAGTAGGTTTGGTGTCATCTTCTGCCTTGTTCTACTCTAACGTACAACCCGGCTTGACAAAAACTCTCAGGTGGCAGAGGCTATCTTAAAAGAGGAGGGGATAAAGAAATCTTGCAGTGTGGAGGCTTTTCTTTGTAACCACAGCCTTAAAACTATCACTGATGGACATCTGATATTCACAAGGCTGCTGGACTCGACATGACACCTACCCTTAAGCAAGTCAAGGGTCACACACCCAAAAATAAATAAGAGCAAACACACACACAAAACAAAGCCGGGACACTCTCAGGAAGAAAACTTCTACAGGCAAATATAACTCAAAGTGCTTTCAAAATGCAAAAAGCCCATTAATAGTGCTCCATAAGGTTTCTTATCAGAGGTACAAAATCTAAACTGCCACAAGACATCAAGTTTGAGCACTGAAAAAGGCCACCATGGAAAATGGTCCAGACCAGAAATGGTAGATTATCATTAGTCATGGGGATCCTTTTATAGAAATGGGGGTATATCAGTGGGAAGAGCCAGTATAAAAATCACTGTCCAAGTGCCTTTATACGAAGAGAGAGAGAGAGAGAGAGAGAGAGAGAGAGAGAGAGAGAGAGAGAGAAAGAGAGAGAGAAAGTATGTCATGGCCTCTCCACCCCTAGGACACTTCAGAAATACACAGATTTTGAAAATCACACACCCCAGGGAATGCACTGTGGCAGCATTCCCAGTGCCCAGAGATGAAAGTAAAGAAAGACACAAGGATGGAGAGATGGATGAATCAAGGAATGGGATAAAGGTTTACAATGGAATATGACCCAGGTGCTGGGAGCCACCACGGGAGATCCCACCCATGACAAGGTCATGTGGAAGAGAACTGTTAAGCAAGGCTTCAGGACTCAACAGGCTCCCTAGACTTTCTTGAGCATCTACCCCAAAACCAGAATTTGTCTGTTTTACTATTTCATGACTTTCACCAACTCCTCTGACATTAACAGGGGGCTATCCTCGACCACTTTTCTCTAGAAAAAATCAACTTAGGGCTATAGCTGATAAGTCTCTTGGACACGAGAGGAATATTTCAAATCAAACTCCCTCTGTTAGCATTCTAGCTTGCTTGGCAGGTATATCCAGACTCTTGCAACTACACATATGATTATTTACAGCCTCCCAACTGTGAGAGGTATGAGAAGCCTAAAACATAGAACATTTCAAAGAGTTAAAAATTATTAGAGTAGTGCTGGTGTAGGATTTCATTATTGGGCCAATGCTTGTTGCTAAGTTCCCATATCTCTTATCCATTGTGCACCTGGGAGTGCACTAGTTAACACAGTTGAAATGTAAGAAAAACAAGTGTAGCCTTGAAATTAACCACACCAGACTTTTGAGCTAATTGGTTCTTTCTTGTAACTCACTGCACCTTTGCTCCATGAGAAATGTAACTCGTTTAATATTTTCTGAGGCTGACATAGATTAAAAATATAAAGAAAAAACATTTCAAGGGAAAATAAGTTTTCTGGCTGAGCAGCTTTTATCAAAAGAAGGTCATAAAATGTTCACAGGCCTCCAAGGCCAGAAGATAATGTACACAATATTTTTTATGGGAAAGGTTTGCAGAAAAAATCCTGGTTTTGATAAAGACAAAACAGATGTAATGTTTGGGCTGACTCTGTATGACTTTGCATCTTTCATTTCCCTCTATGTATAAGACAAGGTATAAAAGTACTTTTTAAAAATAAAGCTATTGGGCCTTGCTTGAAGAAGATTGGTCACCCCAGGTTTTTCTTTTTTTCTCTTTTTTTTTCCTCTTACTTTCTTTTTCAGGCTGATCCTTTGGAACACAGAGGCTCTCTGCATTCACTTTTCTGCCCGGGTTTCTAAGACCTGAATGGGAAGACGTTCTGCATCTTCACTGCCTCGGGAGACCGGGAAGTCACCTGTCACCACCGTGAACAGGGCAAACTTCTTGTCTCGAAGTTTTATTGGCTTTCTAAGTAAACTAAGGAATATCAGCTTCTTTCTCTCCTCTATTTTCTTATCTACAATATTCTTTCCTTATCTCTCTCTAAATCATCCGCCGATGCCATTTTTCCTTCAAGTTCCCCTGGATCCTGTGGGGGCTGGACCCCGGCACCCAGGCATTGAAACAAGGACATAATGTCACTGACAGAGGTACAGATAAGTGTGGTGATAATCAGAGTCCGTGAAGAAGGACAGATTAGAGACAGGTTATATGACTTACCATTCAAATGGGACAGACAATATTGCTGGCAGTGAGTGTCCCAGCTGAGGTGAACTGCCAAAGGCAAAAAAAAGTCTTGTGTCTATGCACGCAGGGTCACTTCAGTAGTGTCTGACTCTTTTCGACCCTGTAGACTGTGGCCTGCCAGGATTCTCTATCAGGGAGTGGGGTTATACAAGGAAGACTACTGGAGCATATTGGCCAATACTGGTTGCCATAATCTTCTAGAGTACTATATTTCCTGTTTCCCTTGTTAACAACTCCCTGAGTATCTGATGCAGCTAGAAGCCCTGTGACCCAAGCAGCTGCCCCACCTCCATACCTGGCCCTCACAGGGGCAAACCCAAGTCCTCCAGGGCAGCCTCAGGAGCAAACCTCAGTGGACGAACCTCATGCAGAGATGGAAGTAAAACCACAATTGAAACCAGGGGCAATGTGCAAAGGAAGAAGACTGAAAACCTTCCTACCAGCTGTACAAGCTTCAGATTAAATCCACACGATCAACTAGGCTGACTCTGTCTATGGAATATGTAAAAGGACATAGAGAGCTCCCACACACACACAAAAAAATGCACTAGTTCTGATAGCTGTGGACATTGGAGGCAAGAACACATAGGAGTAGGACCAGATTAGAATCTGAGCTGCCCCCACAGCAGGTCCAGANCTGACTCTGTCTATGGAATATGTAAAAGGACATAGAGAGCTCCCACACACACACAAAAAAATGCACTAGTTCTGATAGCTGTGGACATTGGAGGCAAGAACACATAGGAGTAGGACCAGATTAGAATCTGAGCTGCCCCCACAGCAGGTCCAGAAATCAGCACAGTGTTGGAGGTTATCCTAGGGAGGTCAGGTAGACTGTGACTCCCAGCAAGGAAAAGGACTCTGACAGCAGTGTCTCAAGATAAACATCTATTTTTCTTATGTTTTGGCTTGTGCTGTGTAGTCTTTCAGATTTCTTTTTCTGTTATCCCTCCTGCCATTGTAGTTACCATTTCACTGGCACTATGAAATCTAATTAAGATTTTGAGCTTTTTTGTTTTCCTTAGTCACATTTTTAATTTCTGTTATAAACTTCTGCTTCTCCATTGGGCTTTTGCACTTCTGTGGAGTTTTCCTTTTTTTTTCTTTTATCTTTTTGTAATTTTAATTTTTATATTTTTAAACCTATTGCTTTTTCTACGTTTATTCTTCTGTTTAACTTTGCACATCTCTTCTTCCTTTCCCCTCAACATGTTATTTTCATTTTCATTTCTTTATTCCCCAATTAGAACCTTACTTTAGTTTTGTTTTCCAGTTTGTTCTTTAGTTTTGTTCTGGTAGATATAATTTTGGTTTCTTTTTTTCACAGGGTCCATTTAATGTACTTTATTTTTGTTGGACTCTTTTGATTTTCCTTATGGGTGTATATGTACGTGTGTATATTCAGTCACAATTTCTGTTGTTGTTATAAATCTCTGCCTCTACGATGGTCTCTTCCTGTTCTGTGTTTTCTTTTTTTGTTGTTCCTTTTTACTTTATTCTTCTGTTTTTTCCTCTCTTTTTTATGATTTTAATTTTTAATTCTTTTTAAACATCATATTTAAGCCTATTATATTTTTTCTACATGTATGCCTTTATTTGCCTTTCCTACTCTTCTTCTTACAGTAAATCTTTAATGTATATAAATTTTCTTTATATACCTTTATTTAATTTTACATATCTATTCTTTCTTTCATTTCCTCTCAATATATTTGTTACTTTTGTTTTCATTGCTTTATTCCAAATTGGCATTTTGTTTTAGTTTTGTTTTCCAGTTTGTGTTATAGTTAGTTTTGTCCTTAACTGGTAAATATAATTTTTTATTTATATTGTTTGCCAGCTAAATCTGCTGTATTTTTGTTGGATTCTTTTTACTTTTCTCATGGGAGTATATGTATATGTTTATATTCCATTATTTTAATTATTTTTTGCCTGGTTTTGTAACTGCCATTTGACTGGTTTTCATTTTTGGTTTCTCATTTGTGAATATTTCTTATAATCTCACTTAATGCCATAATAAACCACTTGTAGAATCTTCATTCCTGATCAGAGATCTAGCCCTGAGCCTTTGGAGTGAGAGCACTGACTACAAGATCCTAGACTACCAGAGAACTAACCTTCAGTTCAGTCGTTCAGTCATGTCCAACTCTTTGCGACCCCATGGACTGCAGCATGCCAAGCCTCCCTGTCCATCACCACCTCCCGGACTTTACTCAAACTCATGTCCATTGAGTCGGTGATGCTATCCAAACATCTCATCCTCTGTTGTCCCCTTCTCCTCCTGCCCTCAGTCTCCAGCATCAGGGTCTTTTCAAATGAGTCAGCTCTTTGCATCAGGTGGCCAGAGGATCAGAGTTTCAGCTTCAACATCAGTCCTTCCAATGAACACTCAGGACTGATCTCCTTTAGGATGGACTGGTTGGATCTCCTTGCAGTCTAAGAGACTCTCAAGAGTCTTCTCCAACGCCACAGTGCAAAACCATCAATTCTTTGGTGATCAGCTTTCCTTACAGTCCGGCTCTCACATCTATATGTGATTACTGGAAAAACTATAGCCTTGACTAGATGGACCTTTGTTGGCAAAGTAATGTCTCTGCTTTTTAGTATGCTGTCTAGATTGGTCATAACTTTCCTTCCAAGGAGTACGTGTCTTTTTATTTCATGGCTGCTGTCACCATCTGCAGTGATTTTGGAACCCCCCAAAATAAAGTCTGCCACTGTTTCCAGTGTTTCTCCATCTATTTGCCATGAAGTGATGGGACCAGATGCCATGATCTTTGTTTTCTGAATGTTGAGGCTTAAGCCAGCCTTTTCACTCTCCTCTTTCACTTTCATCAAGAGCCTCTTTAGTTCTTCACTTTCTGTCATAAGGGTGGTGTCATCTGCATATCTGAGGTTATCATTATTTCTCCCAGCAATTTTGATTCCAGCTTGTGCTGCATCCAGCCAAGCATTTCTCATGATGTACTCTGCATATAAGTTAAACAAGCAAGGTGATAATATACAGCCTTGACGAACTCCATTTCCTTTTTGAAACCAGTCTGTTGTTCAATGTCATGTCCAGTCCTGACTGTTGCTTCCTTACTTGCATATAGGTTTCTCAAGAGGCAGGTCAGGTGGTCTGGTATGCCCATCTCTTCAGAATTTTCCAATTTATTGTAATCCACACAGTCAAAGCCTATGGCATAGTCAATAAAGCAGAAATAGATGTTTGGAACTCTCTTGCTTTTTCAATGATCCAGCGTATGTTGGCCATTTGACTTCTGGTTCCTCTGCCTTTTCTAAAACAAGCATGAACATCTAGAAGTTCACAATTCATGTATTGTTGGAGCCTGGCTTGGAGAATTTTTATCATTACTTTGCTAGCATGTGAGATGAGTACAAATGTGTGGTAATACTTTGGCATTGCCTTTCTTAGGCATTGGAATGAAAACTGACCTTTTCCAGTCCTGTGGCCACAGCTGAATTTTCCAAATTTGCTCACATATTGAGTGCAGCACTTTCACAACATCATCTTTTAGGATTTGAAATAGCTCAACTGGAATTCCATCACCAAGGTCAAGAGCTAACCCTCGGTTCATTTCAGTTCAGTCACTCAGTCATGTCTGGCATGCCAGGCTTCCCTGTCCATCACCAACTCCCAGAGTTCACTAAATCTCATGTCCATCGAGTCAGTGATGCCATCCAGCCATCTCATCCTCTTTCATTTCCTTCTCCACCTGCCTCCAATCCCTCCCAGCATCAGGGTCTTTTCCATGCGAATCAATTCTTCGCATGAGGTGGTCAAAGTATTGGAGTTTCAGCTTTAGCATCAATCCTTCCAGTGAACACTCAGGACTGATCTCCTCTAAAATGGACTGGTTGGATCTCCTTATAGTGATAACTCACAAAAAGGGATCCACTTGAATACAAGACCGAGCATCACTCAACCACCAGTAGCACTCTGTGTGGGACACCTCATCCAAAAAACAAACAAAACAAAACAAAAAATCCCAATTATCAGCAGACAGGATTACCACCTCACTCAGCCTTGCCCATCAGAGCAAAAACAAACAAATAAGCAAAAACTCACCACAAATCACACCCTATAACAAAGCACCTGTGGTATCTCTGTTCCTTGACAGAGATCCAGCCCTGAGCCTTTGAAGTGGGCACTGACTCCAAGACCCTAGACAATCAGAACTCCTAACCCAGGGAGTATCAAATAGTGAGAACTCACACAAAGAAGTCCACTTGAATACAAATCCTAGCATCACCCAACCACCAGTTGCATCCAGTGTAGGCCACCTCATCTAAACAATAGACAAGACAAAAACACAAACCAAATCATCACAGACAGGATTACCACATCACTCAGCCCTGCACATTAGAAGAAAAAATACCTCAGCACCAATCTCACTCAATGCAAAGCTTACACAAACCACTGGACCAACCTTAGGAGGGCAGAAACTAAAAGGAAGGAAGAATTCCACCTTGAAGCCTGGTAAAAGGAAACCTCAGACGCAAAAAGCTTGAAAAAAAAAATAATGAAAAGGCAGACAAATACTACACAAATGAAGGAACAAGCTAGAAAAAGAGAAGTCCAAAATGTTAGGAAAGAAGGTCAGGAATGGCAGCGGGTAAGGAGATACCCCTCCTCCAAGGTAATGAGCAGTGGCTGTGCTTTGCTGCAGCAGCCATGAAGAGATACCCCACGCCCAAAGTAAGAGAAACCCAAGTAAGATGGTAGGTGTTGCAAGAGGGCATCAGAGGGCAGACACACTGAAACCATACTCACAGAAAACTAGTCAATCTAATCACACTAGGACCACAGGCTTGTCTAACTCAATGAAACCAAGCCATGCCTGCGGGGCAAACCAAGACGGGCGGGTCATGGTGGAGAGGTCTGACAGAAGATGGTCCACTGGAGAAGGAAATGGCAAGCCACTTCAGTATTCTTGCCTTGAGAACTCCACGAACAGTATGAAAAGGCAAAATGATAGGATACCAAAAGAGGAACTCCCCAGGTCATTAGGTGCCCAATGTGCTACTGGAGATGAGTGGAGAAATAACTCCAGAAAGAATGAAGAGATGGAGCCAAAGCAAAAACAATTCCCAGTTGTGGATGTGACTGGTGATAGAAGCAAGGTCCGATGCTGTAAAGAGCAATATTGCATAGGAACCTGGAATGTCAGGTCCATGAATCAAGGCAAATTGGAAGTGGTCAAACAAGAGATGGCAAGGGTGAACGTCAACATTCTAGGAATCAGCGAACTAAAATGGACTGGAATGGGTGAATTTAACTCAGATGACCATTATATCTACTACTGCGGGCAGGAATCCCTCAGAAGAAATGGAGTAGCCATCATGGTCAAAAAAAGAATCCAAAATGCAGTACTTGGATGCAATCTCAAAAGCGACAGAATAATCTCTGTTCGTCTCCAAGGCAAACCATTCAATATCACAGTTATCCAAGTCTATGCCCCAACCAGTAATGCTGAAGAAGCTGGAGTTGAACGGTTTTATGAAGACCTACAAGACCTTGTAGAACTACCACCCCCAAAAGATGTCCTTTTCATTACAGGGGACTAGAATGCAAAAGTAGGAAGTCAAGAAACACCTGGAGTAACAGGCAAATTTGGCCTTGGAATGAGGAATGAAGCAGGGCAAAGACTAATAGAGTTTTGCCAAGAAAATGCACTGGTCATAGCAAACACCCTCTTCCAACAGCACAAGAGAAGACTCTACACATGGACATCACCAGATGGTCAACACTGAAATCAGGTTGACTATATTCTATGCAGCCAAATGTGGAGAAGCTCTATACAGTCAACAAAAACAAGACCAGGAGCTGACTGTGGCTCAGATCATGAACTCCTTATTATCAAATTCAGATTTAAATTGAAGAAAGTAGGGAAAACCCCTAGACCACTCAGGTATGACCTAAATCAAATCCCTTATGGTTATACAGTGGAAGTGAGAAATAGATTTAAGGGCCTAGATCTGAT
>SJYX01021451.1:75695-88136 GCA_006410675.1 Oreotragus oreotragus | reverse complement strand
AGAAGGCTGAGCACCGAAGAATTGATGCTTTTGAACTGTGGTGTTGGAGAAGACTCTTGAGAGTCCCTTGGACTGCAAGGAGATCCAACCAGTCCATTCTGGAGGAGATCAACCCTGGGATTTCTTTGGAAGGAATGATGCTAAAGCTGAAACTCCAGTACTTTGGCCACCTCATGAGAAGAGTTGACTCATTGGAAAAGACTCTGATGCTGGGAGTGATTGGGGGCAGGAGGAGAAGGGGACGACCGAGGATGAGATGGCTGGATGGCAACATGGACTCGATGGACGTGAGTCTGAGTGAACTCCGGGAGTTGGTGATGAACAGGGAGGCCTGGCTTGTTGTGATTCATGGGGTCGCAAATGGTCGGACACGACTGTGCGACTGAACTGAACTGAGGCAAACTACCTGAAAAAAAAAAAAAATAATGACCGTAAGGATAATCAAAAACTTTGAAACAAAAAGGAGAAAGAAATGCAACCATCAATGAACAAAGACATAGACCAATTAAAGAATAAACATACAGAGGCAAACAGCAGAATTACTGAAATTAAAAACACTCTAAAAGGAACCAATACTAGAATATCTGAAGTAGAAGAACGAATCAGTGAGGTGGAAGATAAAATGGTGTATATAACTGCTCAAGAGCAGAATAAAGTAAAAAGAATGAAAAGAATGGAGGATAGTCTCAGAGATCTCAGGGACAATATCAAACACATCTACATTCGAATTATTTGGGTCCCAGAAGAAGAGAAGAATAAAGGATATGAGGAAATTTTTGAAGAGATTATAGTTAAATATTTCCCCACCATGGAAAAGGAAATAGTCAAGTCAAAGAGGCACAAAGAGCCCCATACAGGATAAACCCAAGGAGAAACATGGCAGGACACATACTAATCAAACTAACAAGTACTAAACACAAAGAAAGAATATTAAATGCAGCATGGGAGAAGCGAAAGTAACATACAAGGAAATCCCATGCGTTTAACAGCTGTTCTTTCAGCAGAAACTCTGCAGGTCAGTAGGGAATGGCAGAATATATTTAAAGTCTTGAAAGGGAAAACTCTACAACCAAGATTACTGTACCCAACAAGGATCTCATTCAAAATTGATGGAGAAATCAAAAGCTGTTCAGACAAGCAAAAGTTAAGACAATTCAGTACCACCAAAGCAGCTTTATAACAAATGTTAAAGGGACTTATATAGTCAAGAAATACAAGAGAAGAAAAAAGATCTACAAAACCAATACTAATCAATTAAGAAAATGATAATACGAACATATATATCAATAAGTACCTTAAATGTAAATGGATTATATGCTCCAACCCAAAGACACAGATTGGCTGAATGGATACAAAATCAAGACCCATATATATGTTGTCTAGAAGAAACCCACTTCACACCTAAAGACACATATAGACTGAAAGTGAGAGTATGGAAAAATATATTCCATGCAAATGGGAAGCAAAAGAAAGCTGAAGTAGCAATCCTCATATCAGACAAAATAGACCTTAAACTAAAGAAGATTACAAAAGATAAGGAAGGACTCTACATAATGATGAAAAAAGGGAAAAAGAACAAAAAACATTGAAGCAAACAATCTTTAAACAGTGGGTCTAATTACTAGATATTTTTAAAAGTAGAGGCTTAAAGATAAGTAAACAAAGCAAGAATTATGTATCAAAACCAAGTCTTATGTTCACATTCAAATAGGAGAAAAGATGATTTTATGCCAAAAAAACTGGCACACCCTCATCTTTTCATTTCCCCGTCCCTGGAATTCAGAATTTTGAGTCAATGTTAAACTGAGATCATGGGTGATTTTCTTCTTTAATTGTATTTTTCTGGCAAATTTATGTTTTCCGTTATGAGCATGTACTAATTTTTAATAGTTATACAGTATCTTTCTCAAAGTAAGGATATGTCTGGATTTTCTAAATTACAATCATAAGCATTCTTCTCTTTCTCCATGATAGGGAAGCAAAAGTACAGTAAATATTTATTCATACCCACATTTACATATGAGAGAATACATCTAGATTTTATAAACTACATTCATAAGTATTCTTCTATTTCTCCATGAGAGAACAGCAAAAGCACAATAAATGTTTATTTATATCCAAATATACTCTGAAGAGTCCCTTGGACTGCAAAGAGGTCAAACCAGTCAATCCTAAAAGAAATCATTCTTAAACATACTTTGAAAGGACTGATGCTGAAGCTGATACTCCAATACTTTGGCCATTGTGACCCCATGAACTGCAGCACACCAGGCCTAAAGAAGACATACAGATGGCTAAAAAACACATGAAAACATACGTCAGATAACAGGATTAGCCAGAAGGTTTTTGGGAAGAAGAAACTGTCCTCAAGCAGGATACATTGTTATATAATCCCTAGTACAGAGTTTAAACTGAGTTGTTTGTTGTGTATCACCAGTTCCAGGCTTAAACAAAAAAAAAAAAGAAACATTTTGTATGTCAAAGACTAAGAAGTGCAGAGGAAAAAACAAACAAACAAACAAACAAACAAACATGTGTCCTTTCTTCCTCCTTTAGAGCTCTGGACCCATATTTGCACTTTGAGAGCCCCAGAACCCTTTCTTTCTCCTCTTTGGGGAACCTGGAATTCTTATCAAGTTGCTTACGAACTGACACTCTCACCACCAAGTGTATGTCTCCTCCCTAACTGATCATCAACCTGCTCACCCACCCACCAGCCAAGCACAGCTCTGTCACTTAGGAACACACAGATTGGGCCCACCCTACCTCCACCCATGCCAGGTGAGCAGACAGATCACCCCAGCAATATCCATGTCAGGTCACCACTCAGATCACTCCAACTCCATCCATGCCAGGTCAGAACACAAACCACCCCAGCATCACCCATGCCAGGTCAGCACATACACACCTCACATCCATCTATGTCAGGTCAGCTCACAGACCATAACCGTCCATCCATGCCAGGTAAGCACAGAGACCACTACAGCTCCACCCTTTTCAGGTCAACACTCAGACCACCCTACATCAATCTATGCCAGGTCAGCACACAAACAACCTCACTTTCATCCATGCTAAGTCAGCAAACAGACGACCCCACCTCCATCCATGCCAGGGCAGCTCACAGACGACAAAACTTCCATCTATGCCAGGTCGGGACACAGACCTCCCCATCTCCATAGATGCCAGGTCACGACACAGAGTACCAAACTCATCTATGCCAGGTCAGCACACAGACAAATCCACCTGCATGCATGCAGAGTCAGCACATGGACCACCCTATGTCCATCCATGCCAGATCAACACACAGACCACCCCACCTCCATCCATGCCAGGTCAGTGTAGAGACCACCCCAGATCCATCCACACCAGGTTAGTGCACAGACCACCCCAGCTCCATCCATGCCAGTGCACAGACCACCCCAGATCCATCCATGCCAGGTCAGTGCACAGACCACCCCAACTCCATCCATGCCAGTGCACAAACCACCCCAGCTCCATCCATGCCAAGTCAGCACACAGGCCATCCGAGCTCCATCCATGCCAGGTCAGCACACAGACCACCCCAGCTCCATTCATGCCAGGTCAGCACACAGACCACCCCACCTCCATCCATGCCAGTGCACAGACCACCCCAGATCCATCAATACCAGGTCAGCACACAGACCACCCCAGCTCCATCCCTGCCAGGTCAGCACACAGACCACCCCAGCTCCATACATGCCAGGTCAGTGCACAGACACCCCAGCTCCATCCAGCAAGGTCAGCTCACAGACCATGGCACCACTATCCCTCTGACTGATAAGGATAAGAGGCTTATGGAAGCTTCCTCATGGGAGAGACTGACTGTGGGGGAAACAGGGGGTTGTTCTGATAGTCAGGGCCATGCTTAGTAAATCTTTAATCCAAAGTGACAAAATGGCAGAGTACAAGGACATGTGCTCAACTTCTCTGAGAATTCCAAAATACAACTCGCTACTGAACAACCATCAAAAGAAGAATGTTGGATCCCACCAAAAAAAGATACTCCATGTCCAAGGGCAAAGGAGAATCCCCCAAAATATGGTAGGAGGGGCAAAACCTCTTTTAGAATCAAATCCCATGCTGGCCAGAGACATTTGGAGGGCTCAAACAAAATCTTGTGTGTACCAGGACACAGAAGCCCCACAGAGACTGACTAGATCTGCTTTTGAGTAAGTTTGAGTGTCTGCTGTGGAAGTGTGGGTCAGCAGTGGCTGCAGTAGGGGCAGGGGATCTAGCTGCAGGAGACCTGGGTGTGGCATAAGCCCTCTTGGAGGAGGTCACCATTAACCCCACCATAGAGATGCCAAGCAGATGACCCCAAAACTGCAGAACAATTATACAAAAAAAAATTCTCTCACTATTAAGAAAGTTCTAGGACCCACAACAGATTTTCCAACATGGGGATCTGACAAAGGGACTGAGAATTCCCAGAGAATTAGACTTTGGAAGCCAGTGAGGTTTGATTACAGAACTTCCGGAGCATCGGGGAAACAGACTCTTGGAGGGCACAAACAGAACCTTGTGTGCACCAGGCCCAGGAGAAAGGAGCAGTGTCCCCAAAAGAGACTGACCCAGACTTGCCTGTGAGTGTTCAGGAGTCTCTGGTGGAGGTGTGTGTTGGCGGTGGCTTGCTGTAGGGTCAGGGGTACTGAGTTCAGCAGTGTGTGCACGGGATCTTTTGAAGGAGGTCTCCATTGCTTTATTACCTCCACCACACTTTGGTCTCAGGTCAAACGAAAGCCATGTTGATGGGCATTCAATATTCAAAAGGTCCAAGGGTTTCTAAGTAAACAACTGATCTCCTGGAGTCTCCTGGGGGGTCATCAAAAAAGAACTCATAACTGGGTAGACTGCCAAAAAGCCAATTTTAACAGGTTCCTTTCACTCACGCATTTAAAAAAATATCAGATGAGATGTCAACATTTCTAAATATCAGGGAAGGGTGCTCAGTTTCACCTCACACCACCAATCAGAATGGTGACTATCAAGCACTCCACAAAGATTAAATCCACCAGATGCCATGAAGAAAAGTGATCCCTCCCCCTCTGTTGCTGTAAATGAAAATAGGTGAAAGCCACTATGGAGGACAGCATGGACATGCATCAACAGTGAAAATGAGAATGAAATTAGAATATCCCTCAAACCATACACAAAAATAAACTTCAAAGAAGATAAAGATCTAAATGTAGGATGCTGCTGCTGCTAAGTTGCTTCAGTTGTGTCTGACTCTGTGCGAACTGATAGATGGCAACCCACCAGGCTCCCCCGTCCCTGGGATTCTCCAGGCAAGAACACTGGAGTGGGTTGCCATTTCCTTCTCCAATGCATGAAAGTGAAAAGTGAAAGTGAAGTAGCTCAGTTGTGTCTGACTCTTCGTGACCCCATGGACTGCAGCCTACTAGGCTCCTCCATCCATGGGATTTTCCGGGCAAGAATACTGGAGTGGGTTGCCATTGCCTTCTCCAAATGTAAGATGGATATTATGCAATTTTGAGGACAATATACGGGGGATATACTGTAACATCAATTCCACCAAGTGTGCCTAGAATAATGAAAAACAAACCAAAACTAATAAAACAGGACTGAATTAACCTTAAAAGCATTTGCACAGCAAACAAAACCCTAATTGAAAGAGAAAGACAGTCCTCAGAACGGAAAAAAAAATACTTGCAAACAAAGACGTCCATAAGGAATAAAGAAGATGGGGTACATAGACACGATGAACCATCACTTGGCCACAACAATCAGGAAAGAATGCCATGGGCGGCCTCAGGGACGAAAGTTGACATTATCATAGCAAGTGAGGTGAGGGGGACAGGGAGGGATATTAGCATAAGATATCACTTGTAGCTGGGATCTAACAATGGATACAGATGATCTTCTTTAAAAAGAGAAACAGTCTCACAGACTCAGAAAAGAATCAGTGGTCCCCAGGAAGAAAAAAACAAAACTGTGACAGAGAGTAATGAACGGATTCAGTCTAACATAAGGAGGCTAATATTATTTTTAAAATATCTACCAGAAGCCACTGTGTAAACAGGAATCTTATTGAACACTCTGTAGCATCCTATATCAGAAAAGAACCTGGAAGAGAAGATATACAAGTCTAAGTACAAGTGAATCAAGCTGCTGTTGATCCAAAAGGAAAAAAAAAAAATCCCATAACCTTGTCATTCAACTACATATGCCAATTCAAATTAGGAAATAAAAGTATAAAAAAGGAATCAGAAAGGCTGACTCTACTGCCCTCAGGACATGGTGACCTGGATGGTATCACATCCTTGAAGCCTGAGCTGGTTTTGGTCCCATGACTGGAGGGCCTCAGTGCAGATGGAGCTGGGAGCATGTGCCAGGAAATGTGACCCCACAATGGACCTGGGGTGTGTCCTTCCCTCTGCATTAGCACCCAATCTCCAGATGCAGGTGGAACCTCCTGCAGAGAAACCAAGCCTACATCACCCAAGAATCTGTGGAGCCTCCAGGCTTGAACAGGTTTGCAAGGTCCCCTGGCCACTCTATGTCCCTTAGGCTGGGGCTCCTACCTCCAGCCTCCGTCCTTAGGGTCACCCCACCTACATGACAGCATCCTCTGCAGAGTGGTGTCCACAAACTGGGATATGTCTTGGGGACCCTGGGTAAGGGGGAAGGAGAAATGAGACTCAAGCCTTGGCACATTCCACTCAGGCTGACAATAAACAGAGTTTTCCATGAACCTCAATGACTGAGGACCAGAGTGGGGCAGGAAGCAATGCTGTTTCCTTAGAGCCATCTTCCAGAAAAACAACGTTAAACCTAATTCTGCTTGGCTTTTCATATTCACAAGGCCTGTGGAACTGTAAATGACCTCTCCCTTCCAGTCATGTCCCGGGGTAGATCATCAGATGGGAATTCAAACAGGGCCACCTTTCAAGAAAACAATATCAAGAGATAAACTGAAGTCACTCTGTACAGTATCAAAAAGCACCTGGAAAGTTCGTCCAGTTCGTTATGTATTCAGTTCAGTTGCTCACTTGCACCCTACTCTTTGCAATCCCATGGACTGCAGCACGCCACTGTGTATTAAATCCACACAAATCAAAACTCCCATGAAAAATCCCCTCCCACAGGTCAGAATGGCCACTGTCAAAAAATATATAGAGAATAGGGCCTGCAGAGGATGGAGGCAAAAGGGAATTCTCCTACGCTCATTGGGGATGTAAATGGGTGTGGGAACTATCAAACCAGCAAGGAGGTCCTTTTTCAACTAAACACCCAGAAACCACATGGCCCGACAATCCCATGTCTGGGCTCAGACCCAGAGAAAATCAGAATTCACAGTGACCTGTGCACCTTGCTTTCAGGGCAGCTCGATTGGCAATGGCCAAGAACTAGAATTGTTGCTGGCCCAAATCCTGGCTTTCTCTGCCCAGTGAAGCCAAATAAAAAATACGGAGACAAGAGTTTGAAGGAGATACAAAGGTGGATTTTATTCTCAAGCCAGCAGAGAAGGGAACACATGCCTCAAAGACTGTGCCCCCAAGCCCCGCCCATGAAGAGTCAAGGGGCTTAAATAAGGCAAAGGCACACAATCATGAGTCAGTGATGAGGAACAAAGGGGACAGGATCTCGATTTCTTCCTCATGCATTTTTTTCAAAACAGTCATAAACTTAAGTCAGTAATCCAGGAACTGACTGGAAGCTGGGGTGGCTCTGCAGCCTTCTTTCTGATATGTAAGTACAAGGGGAAGGGTGTTGTAAGGATAAACACCAGAGAGGGGATGCATTTAGCATGGAGTCGAAGGAAAAAAATGTTAATCATAGCTCCTGCAGAGTTAAGGGACAGAAAAAGCAAACTTAGTCACAGACATTCAGAGTTATGAGAAGTTAAAGTAAAGAAAAACCCCCCAAACTAGGAATGTTCAGGCTTGCTCACTGTTCTCTTTATCCCCTTTGCTCTCAAAAAAGGGAAAAATAAAAAGCTCATTCCTCTTTTTTCCTTTGCATACATTCTCAGGCACTTCAGTCGTGTCCAACAGTTTGTGACCCCATGGACTGTAGCCCACCAAGCTCCTCTGTCTGTGGGATTCTCCAGGCAAAAGACTGGAGTGGGTTGCCTTTCTCTTCTCCAGGGGATCTTCTCCACTCAGGGATTGAACCCACATCTCTTGCATTGGCATGCAGATTCTTTATTGGCTGAGCCACCAGGGAAGCCCTTTTTTCCTTCTCCCTGCAACAAATTCAACCAAGTCATCCACTGACAGGAAAATGAAGACAGAATGGTGCACCTCTACACTGCAATGCTACCTAGCTCTGAAGCAGAATGGAATAATGCCAGTGACAACAGTGTGGATGGATAGAGTGAATACCATACTCAGTACAGGAAGGCAGAGAGAGAAAGACAAATATAACAAGGTATCACTGACAGGTATCTTCTTGAAATTAATGCAAATGTAGGCTATTACACAGAATAAACAGACTCACAAACTTAGAAAACCAACTTCTGATTATTAAAAAAATGAGTTAGGGATGTGGCAAAAATGAGTTTGCAAGGAACAAACAGACATTAATACACATCAAAGAGAAAATCAGGGGGAAAAAAACTGTTGAACAGCAAAGGGCAGCATACTGGAGACACTGTAATCCTCTATCTGGGGAAAATGAACCCAAAAAAGAATTGATAAATGTCTGTGTATCACTGAATCAAGCTCCCATACTCCAGAAACAAACACAGTATCGGAAATCAACCTTACTCCAAAATAAAACAAGGAATGGACAGAAAAAGAAATAAAAAGTGGAACATGAAGAAATGCTGACGCCTGTGGCCACTTTTTATAACAGCAACTCTACAGCTGTGTTCAGTGCAGTTCGGTCATGTCTGACTCTTTGTGACCCCATGGACTGCAGCACGCCAGGCCTCCCTGTCCATCACCAACTCCCAGAGCCTGGTCAAATTCATGTCCATTGAATCAGTGATGCCATCCAACCATCTCATCCTCTGTCGTCCCCTTCTCCTCCTGCTTTCAATCTTTCCATGCACTTGATATTCACAAGGTCCGTAGGGTTGTAAGTGAAAAACAACTGCCCTCCAGAAATCTCTCAGGGATGGTCAATGAACAAGAATTCAAAACTTGGCAGATGATCACAGAGCCAAGTTCAACAGGTACCTTTAACTCACATCCTTTAAGAAAAAAAAATCACATGAAATGATGTCAACATCGCTAAATATTGGGTAAGTGCCTGTCAACCCTGCAATGAGATGTTACCTCAAGCTGGTCAGAATGGCCACTGTCAAACCCTCAAGTGTTGTAGATGCTGTGGACAAAAGGGAACCCTCCTCCTCTGATGCAGGGATTATAAGTTGGAGATAGCCTCTCTGGAGAACAATGTGTGGGTTCTTTGAACAATGAAAACGAGAATGAAATTTTAAAAGTCCCTAACACCATACACAAAAATACACTCCAAAGAGAAAGATCTAAATGGGAAGATGGAGACTATGACATTCTTGAGGAAAATATATGCAGGACACATTTTGACATTCATCTCGGGAAATTCATTTGGGCTCCAGATTTTAGAATAATGAAACATAAATCAAAATTAACAAAACAGGACCTAATTAATCTCAAAGCATTTGCACAGAAGAGGAAACCCTAAACAAACAAAAAATGACTCTCAGAAAAGGAAAGTATATTTGCAATTGAACATACCCACAAGGAATTCATGTCCAAAAGATAGAAAGTGTTTGTGCAGGTCAGTGTCAAAAAACAAAAAAAAGCAACCCAAGAAATCAAGGGGCCCAAGATGGAAATGGATATGTCTTCCAAGAAGGCATACAGATTACCATAAGGCACATGACAAGATGCTCATCATCTTGAATTATTAGAGATAAGACAATCAGAAGTCCCTGGGTTCAGAAGATCCCCTGGAGGAGGACACAGCAACCCACTCCAGTATTCTTGCCTGGAGAATCCCATGGACAGAAGAGTCTGGCAGGCTACAGTCCATAGGGACACAAAGAGTCAGACATAACTGAAGCGACTTAGCACACACTTAGCAATCAGNGGGTTCAGAAGATCCCCTGGAGGAGGACACAGCAACCCACTCCAGTATTCTTGCCTGGAGAATCCCATGGACAGAAGAGTCTGGCAGGCTACAGTCCATAGGGACACAAAGAGTCAGACATAACTGAAGCGACTTAGCACACACTTAGCAATCAGAAGCCCAATTTGGTATAATGCCACTGACAGCATCGTGGATGGACAGACTGATCATGATACTAAGTGCAGGAGGTCAGAGAGAGACAAATGTAATAAGATATCATTGACAATTATACTCTAGAGATTAATGCAAATGAAGTATCTTACTCAGTTAGAAACACTCACAAACTTAGAAAACCAACTTACGATTATCAAAAAGATGTTAGGGATGAGGGATAAATTAAGAGTTTGCTAATAACATATACATATTGGGGCATGCTTAGTCGCTCATTCATGTCCAGTTCTGAGATGCCATGGTCTGTAGCCCACCAGACTCCTCTGTCCATGGGGGTTTTCCAGACAAGAATACAGGAGTGGGTTGTAATTCCCGTCTCCAGGGGATCATCCTGACCCAGGGATTGAAACTGCATGTCTCTGCATTGGAGGCAGGTTCTTCACCTCTAGCACCACCCATGAAGCACACATACACGTTATTAATATCCATATTACCATTTATCAAGTAGATGATCAAAAGGGACTTATTGAAGAGCACAGGGAATACACACTGTCATCACCTATATAGAACAAGAACCCAAAGAAAGAAGAGATAAACGTCTGAGTATCACTGAATCAAGTTCCTATACATCTGAAACAAACACAGTTTCAGAAATCAACTCTACCCCAATAGAAAATAACAATGAATTCACAGAAAAAGGAAAAAAAAAACCTGGGCCCTGAAGAAATGTTGCTGCCTTGTGGCCACTTTTTCTAACAGCAACTCCAAAAGCTCCGTTGCCTGCATACACACTAAGACTCTGTGACTGCATGGACTGTAGCCTGCCAGGCTCCTCTGTCCATGGGATTCTCCAGGCAAGAATACTGGAGNATGTTGCTGCCTTGTGGCCACTTTTTCTAACAGCAACTCCAAAAGCTCCGTTGCCTGCATACACACTAAGACTCTGTGACTGCATGGACTGTAGCCTGCCAGGCTCCTCTGTCCATGGGATTCTCCAGGCAAGAATACTGGAGTAGGTCGTCATTTCCTTCTCCAGGGGTTCTTCATGACCCAGGAATTGAACCAGGATCTCTTGCATTGCAGGCATATTCTTTACTGACTAAGCTACAAGGGAAGCCCCCATTACCCTCAGAAGGAGCATTATCCTTTTTATGGCAACTCTGATAATCCTGAACACACATTTCACCTTAGCTAGCCCAATACCCATTGTGTTGTTAGTGTTTAAGGGCTACACTGTCACTTGGGGAAAATGAAAAGATTCCGGAGATGAATCGCGAGAACATTTTTACTACAATGTGAATGCAGTTAATGCTACAGAAGTGCATAATTAAAATGACTCAAATGATAAATGTCTTATGTAGTTAATCACAATGAAAAAAAAATAACACATGTTACAACATGGTAAAGCACTGAAAATATCCTCAGTGAAAGAGACCATACAGAAAAAGCCACCCAGATCATACTCATATTGTACACTTTAAATCCATGAAGGTTTTTAACATGAGGGAAAGCCTCAGTGGTGGTCCCAGAAAAAGAAACCTAGATTAGATGAAAAAATATATTTGCACAAAGCTCAGGCAGCTGGTGAAAGTTAAAGTGGCCCCGTGGATAGGATTACAATGTGGAAACCATAATTATCCTTCATTTTGGAGTCAAAAAGCGACAGTTTTGGGTAAAAACACATGGCAATATTTGGTGTGAATGTAGAAAACTTTGTACTGCTATTTAAAGTTGAAACAATAGAAATTTACTAGACAGTAAATTACCTTTCTTTTTTAAATTTTTTTTTCCTCACTTTTATTTTATTTTTCTTTAATTTTATTTTATTTTACTTTACAGTACTCTACTGGTTTTGGCATACATTGACATGAATCCACCACGGGTGTACACGAACTCCCAAACATGAACCCCCCTTCCACCTCCCACCCCACATCTTCCCTCCAGATCATCCCCATACACCAGCCCCAAGCATCCTGCATCCTGCATCGAACACAGACTGGCAATTCATTTCCTACATGATAGTACACATATTTCAATGCTATTCTCCCAAATCATCCCACCCTCTCCCCCTTCCTCTCCCTCTCCCTCAGAGTCCAAAAGTCCACTCTACACATCTGCATCTCTCTTGATGTCCTGCATACAGGGTCCTCATTACCATCTTTCTAAATTCCATATATATGTGTTAGTATACTGTATTGGTGTTTTTCTTTCTGGCTTACTTCACTCTGTATA
>SJYX01021451.1:49457-74532 GCA_006410675.1 Oreotragus oreotragus | reverse complement strand
GAGAAGAGGGAGGAAATAGACAAACGTGGCTAGGAGGATAAAAGAGGGAAATGAAAAGGAGAGAGACAGATCCAGCCAGTAACCAGTTCCTTAAGTGTTCTCCCCCATCTAGAACTCACAGAGATTCATAGAATTGGGTAGAGAAGAGAAGGGGGAGAGAAGAGACGGAGGCCTCCTGGTGGAGAAAAAGCAGAGTCCAAAGGAGGAGAGAGTGGTCAAGCCAGTAATCTCACTCTCAGGTAAAATTGGGTAGTGAAATTTGGGTTTTTAAAAGTACAAAATTGACAACAAAAACCAAAAAGCAAAGATTAAAAATCTAGAGTTTAAGTAATAAAATAAAAATCTAGAGTAGAAGTTGGATTTTCAAAAATACCATATTAAAGAAAAGAAGAAAGGGGGGAAAAAAGCCACAATAATTATTAAAACAACAACAACAACAACAACAACCACACTTAGACTATATATGGCGTTTGCTTTAAACAATTGGGTTTGTAGAAATAAAAATTAAAGGAGAAAGAGAGGACTTAACAATTTTAAAAAGTTAGAAAAAAAAAGACGAAAAAGAAAATAAGAAAATGCAACCACACAACAACATCAACAAAAAACAACAACAACAAAACAAAANNNAGACTATATATGGCGTTTGCTTTAAACAATTGGGTTTGTAGAAATAAAAATTAAAGGAGAAAGAGAGGACTTAACAATTTTAAAAAGTTAGAAAAAAAAAGACGAAAAAGAAAATAAGAAAATGCAACCACACAACAACATCAACAAAAAACAACAACAAAACAAAAAAAAAAGGGAAAAGAAAAAAAAGAATGATTGTAAAAATAGTAAAAATATGTCTGACCCTTTCTCCCGTGTTGTGGGCTGTGTGGGGTCAGTTCCAAGGCACTTTTTTTTTTTTAACTTCTGTTTGCTGGTCTCTTCAGTGTCTGATTTCTGTCCTGTCACAGAGGGGATGGTGGTGGACACTTTTTTTGTTTGTTTGTTTTCTTAGGCTCACTTGTTCAGTTGAGCTGTGTGGAGGGAGGGATGCTGCACACAAATAACACTATCATGTGCACGCAGTGTCTCAGCCCCGCTGAACCTGACCCTGCTCACGGCGTACAAACCACTCAAGCTCTATGTTGCTCCGCCAGGAACCGTCTGAGGCCGGTCCTAAGCTGTATGCCCTTCCCAGATCTAAGCCACTCAGGTTTGGCGCTCAGGTAGCCTTCAGCGGCGCAGGTTCAGTTGGGACTGCGTTTTTGGGGTGGTGGCTGACACTTTTTTTGTTTGTTTGTTTGTTTGTTTTCTCAGGCTCACTTGTTCAGTTGAGCTGTGGGGAGGGAGGGATGCTGCACATGAATAACACTATTGTGTGCACGCAGTGTCTCAGCCCCGCTGGACCTGACCCTGCTCGCGGCGTACCACTCAAGCTCTACGTTGCTCCGCTGGGAACCGTCTGAGGCTGGTCCTAGGCTGCACGCCCTTCCCGGCTCCAAGCCACTCAGGTTCGGCGCTCTGGTAGCCTTCAGCGGCGCAGGTTCAGTTGGGACTGCGTTTTGTGCCCTTCCCAGGTCCGAGTAGCTCAGGTGTTTGGCGAGCGTGGTGGCTGCAACTTGTCGCCTTTCCCGTATCTGCTGATCGATTTTCTGGGTGTACCGCTGGCACCTCTTGTGAGGCGGATTGTCCCGAACCCCTAGAAGTCTTAGCAAAGAAGCCTGCCTGCAGTTTGGTAGGTAAAGTCTCTCCGCTGCTGCGATTGCCCCTTTCCAGCCCTTCTGGCTGCCTGTCGCCAGCAGGGGGTGGTCTGTAGCCGGCTAGTTCTTTTCTGCCCTTTGTTCTGTGCATGGTCTTGGTGGTGTCTTATGTTTGAGCTTTTCGCGTGGAAGCTATCCCACAGTCTGGTTTGCTACCCCCAGTTAGTTCATTCTGGTTACGTGCGGGGGGACGTTCCTGCCCGATTCTGAAAAGCACTGCAGCCCGCGCCTCCCTGCCCTGCCCCCACTTGGTAATGGCGGACGCAGGTATTCACGCTGCTTTTCCGCTGGGCGAGTTACTGTTGGGCTTGTAATCTGTTGGTTTTAATTATCTATTTATTTTTTGCATAGGAACCTGGAATGTCAGGTCCATGAATCAAGGCAAATTGGAAGTGGTCAAACAAGAGATGGCAAGGGTGAACGTCGACATTCTAGGAATCAGCGAACTAAAATGGACTGGAATGGGTGAATTTAACTCAGATGACCATTATATCTACTACTGCGGGCAGGAATCCCTCAGAAGAAATGGAGTAGCCATCATGGTCAACAAAAGAGTCCGAAATGCAGTACTTGAATGCAATCTCAAAAACGACAGAATGATCTCTGTTCGTTTCCAAGGCAAATCATTCAATATCACAGTTATCCAAGTCTATGCCCCAACCAGTAATGCTGAAGAAGCTGAAGTTGAACGGTTTTATGAAGACCTACAAGACCTTTTAGAACTAACACCCAAAAAAGATGTCCTTTTCATTATAGGGGACTGGAATGCTAAAGTAGGAAGTCAAGAAAGACCTGGAGTAACAGGCAAATTTGGCCTTGGAATGCAGAATGAAGCAGGGCAAAGACTAATAGAGTTTTGCCAAGAATGTTTCCTAGCGTTTGGAAACCTCTCTTCTTAAGCTTCCCTTCCCGGGATGGAGCTCCCTCCCCACCTCCTTTGTCTCTTTTTTTTTCGTCTTTTATATTTTTTCCCCTACCTGTTTTTGAAGTCAATGCTCTGTTTTTCTGGGTGCCTGATGTCCTCTGCCAGCATTCAGAAGTTGTTTTGTGGAGTTTGCTCAGCGTTGAGATGTTCTTTTGATGAATTTGTGAGGGAGAAAGTGGTGTCCCCGTCCTATTCTTCCGCCATCTTGCAACTGAGTCCCAGACAGAGATATTATAGTTTTCTGTTTGAGACTTAAAATATCTCTTTGAACCCCCCCCCCTTTTTTTTCTTCTTTGCTTGAAGTTCTAACTTGCTCAAGGCTGAGGTCTCAGGCAAAGTGGGCTGTGTATTTCAAGAATATGGAAAGAGTAAACTTTAAGCTTTTTCCTAGGCAGACCCTTTTAACAAGCTAGTTGTTTTTAATGATATATGCAGAAGTAATTGACTTTGGATTTTCCAAAAGAGTTGGGGTGGGGGTGGGGATTCTCTCACTCTGTTCAATCAGCAATCATGTACTCGCAATCATGTACTCACAGTCATTCAGAGGTTTCCCTAACTGTTGCTCCCTTCCTGGGAGCCCCAAGGAGATTATCTGTAACTCCCTTCTCCTGAGTTCCCATTTCTGCCTATCTGATGCTCCCTTCTGAGAGCCCAAGGAAGTGATCTGTCTCCTCTTCTACCCGTTGGGGTAGGTTCCTTCCTGGAGACTGGCCCTGGAGCCTTACCTTATCCTGTGGCTGTGACTGGTGAGTTGGTCCGTCCCTCCAATGAGTGCAGTCAGGGCTCAGCTGTCCGGAGAGTCAGAAAACCAGTCTGAAAGAGAATCCATAATAACATCAGGTGGCATGCTTTCTCGTTTGTCTTGAGTTTTTCTTGGGATACCTTTGCTCCAGCCTGGTGGAGCCGCCAGTCCAGTGGCTCAAGGGGCCTTCATGGTTGGAATCTCACTGGGGCCTCCAGAAATGTTGCAGAAACCAGTTCTTGAGAAACCAATCAACACACTCAGAGAGTTGGATAACTCAGGTTTATTACTGCTGCAGGCCCAGAGAAGTTAACACTCTAAGCTCTGAGTCCCAAACAAAAGAGTTACAGAGTTGTTGTTGTTGTTGTTGTTTTATACAAGGACAGAGTTTGTGGGTTTGCAGGGGCTAGTGCAATTGCAAAGAGCAGGACAAGGATGAGTGAGGTAAGCTCCAGTTCCTAGTATTGTGAGTCCCCACTTTCTGAGACCTACGTGATCTAGACTTTGCAAGGAGCAAGCTGGGTTACAGAAACAGAAGGTGCAGGAGGTTATGTAAAATATTAGCTTTTCCTCTTCAAGAAAAGAAGAGAAACTAAAGACAAATGACAAAAAGAAAGATATACCCATCTGAATGCACATTTCCAAATATAACAAGGAGAGATAAGAAAGCCTTTCTCAGTGATCAATGCAAAGAAATAGAGGAAAACAAGAGAACGGGAAAGACTAGAGACCTCTTCAAGAAAATTAAAGATATCAAGGGAACCTTTCATACAAAGATGGGCACAGAAAGGACAGAAATGGTATGGACCTAACAAAAGCAGAAGATATTAGAAAGAGGAGGCAGGAACACACAGAATTACTATGCAAAAAAGATCTTAATGACCCATATAACCACAATGGTGTGATCACTCACCTAGAGCCAGACATTGCAGAGTGCAAAGTCAAGTGGGCCTTAGGAAGAATCACTATGAACAAAGCTAGTGGAGGTGATAGAATTCCAGCTGAGCTTTTTCAAATCCTAAAAGATGATGCTGTGAAAGTGCTACACTCAATATGCCATCAAATTTGGAAAACTCAACAGTGGCCACAGGACTGAAAAAGGTCAGTTTTCATTCCAATCTTAAAGAAAGGCAAAGTCAAAGAATACGCAAACTACTGCACAATTGCATTCATTTCACATGCTAGAATAGTAGTGCTCAAAATCCTTCAAGCTAGTCTTCAGCAGTATCTGAACTGAGAACTTCCAGATGTGTAAGCTGGATTTAGAAAAGGCAGAGAAACCAGACATGAAATTTCCAACATCTGCTGGAGCACAGAAAAAGCAAGAGAGTTCCAGAAAAAAAACATAGTTCTGCTTTATTGAATATGGTAAAGCCTTTGGCTGTGTGAATCACAACAAACTGTGGAAAAATATTAAAGATATGGGAATACCAGACCACCTTACCTACCACTTGAGAAACCTTTATGCAGGTCAAAAAGCAATAGTTAGAACCATACATGCAACAATGGACTGGTTCAAAATTGGGAATGAAATATATCAAGTCTGTATATTATCATGCTGTCTATTTAGGTTATATCCTGAATATATCATGAGAAATGCCAGGCTGGACAAAGCAGAAGCTGGAATCAATATTGTTAGGAGAAATACCAATAACCACAGTTATGTAGATTACACACAGATTACACCACCCTTATGACAGAAAGTGAAGAGGAACTAAATAACTTATTGATCAAGGTGAAGAAGAAGAGTGAAACACCTGGGTTAAAACTCAAAATTCAAAAAACTAAAATCATGGCTTCTGGTCCCATCACCTCATGGCAAATAGATGGGGAAACAGTGGAAACACTGACAGAATTTATTTCCTTGAGCTCCAAAATCACTGCTGATGGTGACTGTAGCCATGAAATTAAAAGGCACTTGCTCCTTGGAAGAAAAGTCATGACAAACCTAGACAGAGCATTAAAAAGTGGAGACATTACTTTGCTGACTAAGGTCCATATAGTCAAGGCTATGGTTTTTCCAGTAGTCATGTATGGACACGAGAGTAGGACCATCAGGAAGGCTGAGTGCTGAAGAATTGATGGTTTTGTACTGTGGTGTTGGAAGAGACTCTTGAGAGTCCCTTGAACAGCAAGGATTTCAAACCAGTCATTCTTAAAGAAAATCACCCTTGAATATTCATTGGAAGGATAGATGTTTAAGTTGATGCTCCAATACTTTACCACCTGCTGTGAAGAGCTGACTCATTAGAAAAGACCCTGATGCTGGGAAAGATTGAAGGCCGGAGGAGAAGGGGACAACAGAAGATGAGATGGTCAGATGGCATCACCGACTCAATGGACATGAGTATGAGGAAGCTTTGAGAGGTGATGAAAGACAGGGAAGCCTGGCATGCTGCATTCCATGGGGTTGCAAAGAATCAGACATGACTGAGAGGCTGAGCAACTGTCTCTTCTAGTTATATCAAATTTTGGAAGAATGGTTATTTGCACATTTGCACATGGTTTAAAGTTGGATTCAGGAAAATTTTCTCAAGCTTTTTCTAAGAGAATTGAATTTATATATATATGAAATATCTTCCAGATGAACAATGAGACATAAATAATATATGGAACTTATACATTGAAATTATGTTTAATTATGTTTTTATTTATGTGACTACAAGAAAAGCATTATTTTAATTAACTTGGTATCTATATTATTAATGTGAAACCAGAAGTTGAGGACATATCTAAGTTTTTCTGAAGAAGTCATACTTTTGAAAACAGTCTGTTCAAGCGTGAAAACACTAATGACAGATAATTTCTAAGCATCTTTAAAAAGAAAAACAAAAGTAAAAAAATAATGCTTTAAAAGTCACAAGAACCAATACAATATTGTAAAGTAGTTAACCTTCAATTAAAATAAATAAATTTATATTTTAAAAAAGTCATAAGAGTAAAGTGGCCTAGGATTAAAAATAAGTAAATGACATAGAGGGCTTCTCAGGTGGTTCTAGTGGCAAAGAACCTGCCAGCCAATGAAAGAGACATGGGTTCAATTCCTGAATTGAAAAGATACTCTGGAGAAGGGCATGGAAACCTACTTCAGTATTCTTGCCTGGAGAATCCCATGGACAGAGGAGCCTGGTGGATTATGGTCTTTAGCTTTCAAAGAGTCAGAAACAACTGAAGTGACTTAGCACACACACATATGACATTTGAAGGAATTTAAAAGTAAAGAGAGACAATCTGAGCTTTTAATGGGTGGTAGAGAGAACTGGATATGATTCTAAAAACTTAAATCGGTAATTAACAGCATCTCCAGTAATGAATTTAAGATTAATGAAATAATGAGAGCGATGTAAGAAACCATTAACTATACATTGTGCTATATGAAAACATATATTTTAAGAAGTTATATGTGTCTCCGGTAAAACAGTGATATGGCATCAGTTCAGTTCAGTTCAGTTCAGTCGCTCAGTCGTGTCCGACCCTTTGCGACCCTATGAATTGCAGCAGGCCAGGCCTCCCTGTCCATCACCAACTCCTGGAGTTCACTCAGACTCACGTCCATCGAGTCAGTGATGCCATCCAGCCATTTCATCCTCTGTCGTCCCCTTCTTCTCTTGCCCCCAATCCCTCCCAGCATCAAAGTCTTTTCCAATGAGTCAACTCTTCACATGAGGTGGCCAAAGCACTAGAGTTTCAGCTTTAGCATCATTCTTTCCAAAGAAACCCAGGGCTGATCTCCTTCAGAATGGACTGGTTGGATCTCCTTGCAGTTCAAGGGACTCTCAAGAATCTTCTCCAACACCACAGTTCAAAAGCATCAATTCTTCAGCGCTCAGCTTTCTTCACAGTCCAATTCTCACATCCATACATGACTACTGGAAATATGGCATAAATAATAATCAAATTCACAATTAAAATGCAAATGAAGAAAATACAAAGAAAGGTGTTGACAGACTAGCACAAAATATTTAAATGTATGAATGTTAAAAATATTACAAACAAAAGTCATATGTATATGCACATATGCCACATATATATATACATGTCTCTGACATGCAAATTTCATAGAGGAAATATTTTGAATATATTACCAGCTTTGATGCCCAATTCAAAGCAGAATTTTAAAAATTCTAAAATAGAGATCAGTAATTATATCTTAATAATTTTATACACACACCCAGGCACACAACATGGTCATTGCGTGTGTGTCTGTCTGTTTAAAAGTAGTATAGCAGTCTTTCAAATTAACTAGTTTAGGATTGATGGAATTATTTACATTTTAGTTATGTTTTCTCCAATGTTTCTACAATAAAATCTGAGTACTTTTATAGTTCAAGTGAAGTGAAATGAAGTCAAGTCGCTCAGTCGTGTCCAACTCTCTGCAACACTGTGGACTGTAGCCCACCAAGCTCCTCAGTCCATGGGATTCTACAGCAAGAATACTGGAGTGGGTTGCCATTTTCTTCTCTAGGGGATCTTCCCGAAACAGGGATTGAATCCATGTCTCCCTTTATAGTTCAAATAAAACTTCAAATAGATGACTTTCTTTCTAAATCATAAGCCATTAACTGACTTACAGTTAAACATGAAGAATTTATATTAGCAAAGGTATAACAAAAGTAAAGCAATTATCTTTAAAGATTAACCTACTAACTCTTATCCTTATTCAGTTAGGATTTATTGGTGTTTAGGTTTGCTTGCTTTGCTTGTGTAAAGGACTTTTTGATTAATGTGTGTTCTTCTTAACAGTTTTAATAAAAGCATATCTCATTCACAGTGCCAACCAAGCCTGGGATACCCTCTAACTTATGTAAAAATTAACCTGAGTTTTTTTCTCCTTCTTCACTTTCACAATTCTCTATTCTTATTATTGTACATTCTTACTCCAAACTATTTTTTTTTAATCAACCAATTCAGAATGGAAAACATGCTCAGAAAGTTTTCCCACAGATACACATTTTAATTTAGTCCTGGCATCTGAGGACTGAAAACATCTATTAAGTGAAGCTCCAGGCAGGTGCCAGTAAAGCTGTATTAACACTTGATCATTATGAGTAGCTCACAGGGCAATAACAGAGATTCCACTGAAAACAAAAGCCATGCTAAAATGCATGCATAACGTTGAGTGCTAGGGGCAGGCTGTGAATACAAGCTCCACATTTTCCATCTCTGTCTCAAAAATGCCACATTCATGTGTTACTTTTGGGGAAAAAGACCAAAGGCATTATTAAACAAAATTGGTGATTAACTGGTAGCCCAAGGAGACCCAGGGTAGGTGCAAGACACACTGCTGCTGCTGCTGCTGCTGCGTCGGTTCAGTCGTGTCCAAATCTGTGCAAGCCCATAGATGGCAGCCCACCAGGCTCTGCTCTTTCTTCTTAAGCTTCCCTTCCCGGGACGGGCTTCCCTTCCTGGGACGGAGCTCCCTCCCCACCTCCTTTGTCTCTTTTTTTTTTCGTCTTTTATATTTTTTCCCCTACCTGCTTTTGAAGTCAATGCTCTGTTTTTCTGGGTGTCTGATGTCCTCTGCCAGCATTCAGAAGTTGTTTTGTGGAGTTTGCTCAGCGTTGAGATGTTCTTTTGACGAATTTGTGAGGGAGAAAGTGGTGTCCCCGTCCTATTCTTCTGCCATCTTCTAAATTACCTTTCAGTATAACCATGTAAGTCACATGCCAGAAAATCAGAGATGACATCAAATATTGCTATAGAGGCCAAGACTTAACCAGACTAAATGCAACTAAAATGGTGATGCCTTGTAGAAGTCACATGGTATTAAAAGTCACCATAGGAAGTGTGTACTAGTAGCAACCATTCTGGTGGCTCAGACTGTAAAGCATCTGCTTGCAATGCGGCAGGCCTGGGTTCAATTCCTGGGTCGGGAAGATCCCCTGGAGAAGGAAATGGAAACCCACTCCAGTACTCTTGCCTAGAAAATTCCATGGATGGAGGAGCCTGGTGAGCTACAGTCCATGGGGTCACAAAGAGTTGGACACGACTGAGTGACTTCACTTTCTTTCTTTATTTTCTTTCCTTATGCATTGGGTGCTGTCGCTGACCCTAATAGAGCTGAAACCATGAGGTTTCTGAATTCTACTTTTCCACATAAAACTACAAAACAACTGTCAGAACTAAAAAGTGAATTCAGGGAGTCCTTGGCAGTCCAATGGTTAAGACTCTATACTTCCACTCCAGGGGGTACGGGATTGATCCTTGGTCAGGGAACTAAGATCCAACATGCTGAGTTGCATGGTCAAAAAAAAAAAAAGAAAAAAAGAAAATCGGTAGAACTTCAAGATCATTTGTGATTCTTTATATAATAATGAACTATCCCAAAACTGATGCCCCAGTGGGTCCAGAGGAGACTAGACTCCTGTCAGCCTGAACAAAACCCCAAAATGTCCCAAAGCTGAAGTCTCAGTGGAGCGTTAGGAGCCAGACTCCTGTCACTCTGAACTGAACCCCAAAATGTCTCAAACCCAAAACCCCAGTGGGTTCTGAGGAGACAAGATTCCCATCAGCCTCAACTGAACCCACAGTGTCCCCAAACCAAAACACTGGGGTCTAGAGGAGATCAGACACCCATCAGACTTGACTGGACCCCACAGTGTCCCAATGCCAAAGTCCCAGGGTCCTGAGGAGACTAGAATCCAGTCAGCCAGAACTGAACCCCACACTGTCCCAAAGCTGAAGCCCCAGCAGCTCCTGAGGGACCAAAGTCCTGTCTCCCTACCTGCACTGGCCCCACAGTGTCCCAAAGACAAAACCCAGCAGGTCCTGAGGCGACCAGACTCCTGTCAGCCTGAACTAACCCCACAATGACACAAAGCTGAAATCCTTCCAGAGTGCAGTAGCTAGCAATTCTGAGACCACTGTACATGTAATCTGAAGAGGAGAAAAGAACTGACAAATGAAGATAGTGGGGGCCAGTCTCCTTGCTGCAAGAGTGAGAAGTTACAGATAAGTAAAGAACAAGAGGATGAAGCGGAGCTGCTGACCACTACTCCTTCTGGTTCTGAGTTGTTTCCAACAGGACCATCATCATCTGCATGTAGGTGCTATAATCCACTTGCCCCCTCCTGGCCTTTCCTCTTCCTCCCTGCAATGATTCCAGTGACATTTCCAGCCTTGTCCTCTTTCTCAGGCCAGGTGCATCTTTCCATCCACTGCCTCCCCATCTCACCCTGGGGGCTAACAGGCCCTTCAAGGACTGCAATCCTGCTGCTTCCCACGGCCAGGAGGCAGCCCCAGCTTCTCTAGTTGCTGAGCCCAGACACCTGGTGTAAGTGAGCAGGAGCCTATGGGGTCTTCCCAGGACAGACTTCATCCTGTATCCTCTGCTGTAGCTCCTCTCTGAAGTATGGCGATAACAGTATCTGATGCACACTCTGGGAGCTGTTTTACAGACGCTAAAAGCCCCACTGAGTGGAAGAAGTTAACTACTAGATGAGCATGAACATGTAACCCCAGGAGCTTCCATGCCTGAGGATTTGTGAGGTTAGCCGCCTGTTACCTCACCAACCAGAGAACTGTGCAAGAGCAGATCACATACTCTGTGATCCCCTCTCTCTTGTGGCCTGTACAACTGCTTTCCTGAAACCCTTCAGGGATTTCAGGGTTTAGAGTATACGTTACCTGTCCTCCACATATTGGTGCCTTTACAATTAATATTGCATTTTCCTTTACCACAATTGGTGCCAGGCGACTGGCTTTACTGCACTCAGGTGTGTGGACTCAAGTCTGGTTCAGTAACACAGAGGCCCCCCAGGATCCCAGTTCTTTGTGCCCCAGTGACTGACAGCTCCTACTCCAGGGCATATGGCCAACCCCCACACTAATTCCTCTCTACACCCACGGCCCTGGCCCAAGCCTAACCTCTCCATCAGGCCCTGACAAAGCTCCTTGCCCCCATGGTGCATCTCACATCCCATCCCAACCTGGTCTTTCAGAAGCCTGAACAAGACCATGCCCCTCTCCTCCTTGTGATTCCCCTCACCTGATGAAGCCAAGCCTTCATCCATTCCAGGGGACTCCAAGGTCCTAATTCTCTCCACACTCCACCTGTGTGGCCGCTGTCTGTGCCCGTCTATATGAGCCTGTGGTGATCTCCTAAAATGAAGATTATCTTATACACAGAGAATGGGGTGAATGGTGGCCATCAAAGATGTGTCCCCAGAGAGCAGAGCCATATCTGGGAAAAGGGTCTTTGCAAATGTAGTTAAGGACCTCAAGGAAAGGTCATCTAGGGTTAGGATGACCTTCAATCCAACTGACAGAGTCCTTATAAGAGACGAAAGAGGACACAGATGAGAAGCCTCGTGAAGATGGAGGCAGAGATGGAAGGGAGGGGGCCACCAGCCCAGGGACCCCTGGAGCCCCCAAAGCTGGAAAAGGCAGGAAGGACCCTATCCTGGAGCCTCTGAAGGGACCTCAGCCCTGCACCACCTTGATCTCAGGTGTCTGGTCTCCAGGACGGGGGGAGCATGAACTCCTGTTGTTTTAAACCACCCAACATGTGGTCATTTGTTAGAGAAATCAAAGAGAACTCACACAGCCCCTGCTCTGTAGGATCCTAGAAGTGTGGGTCTCACTAAAGGTAGATGGAGGCTGGATTATGGAACGCTTAGAGTCAGCACTGGGCACTTAGAAATGCTAAAGCAGTGGCTGGACTCCAAAATGTTGAGGAGTCAAGTCTGAAGCCTGATACTAGGGGTACCTCCTGCACATGCCTCCCCAGCTTCTTATACGCAAACACGTGGTGTATTAAGTATCTAGTCCTGACTGAGGACATTTAATGTCACTGTTCACATTGCTCATTAAGAACCTACCAGTTACACAGGTGAAAACCCAATTAGGATGCTTGCTACACCAATGAGCAATTTTGAAGATGGTTGCGGGTGGGGACTTACATGCAGACAGCAGCCCTTCCACCATTCCACCCCTCATCCACCCTCGTCCACCCCCTCCTCCACCGTCCCCACACCCTCCTTCACACTCCCTACCCCCTGCTGCAGCCCCCCCTACTCCCACAAGGATGGTCCTCAGTGGGAAGCTGGAGAGCCACACAGAGGCATCTTTAAGTAAATTCAGCCTGATCCTCAGGCTAGCTGCTCCTGAACATTCTCCAACCATCCCACTTAAAATACTCGAATATATGCAAAGAAAATTAGAGATACCAGGGAACATTTCATGCAAAGAGGGGAACAGTAAAGGACAGAAATGGTATGGACCTAATGGAAGCAGAAGATATTAAGAAGAGGTGGCAAAAATACACAGAAGAACTATACAACAAAGATCATACTGACCCAGATAACCATGATAATTTTATCATTCACCTAGAGCCAGACATCCTAGAGTGTGAAGTCAAGTGGGCCTTAGGAAACATCGCTATGAACAAAGCTAGTGAAAGTGATGGAATTCCAGCTAAGCTATTTGAAATCCTGAAAGATGATGCTGTTAAAGTGCTGCACTCAATATGTGAGTAAATTTGGAAAGCTCAGCAGTAGCCACAGGACTGGAAAAGATAAATTTTCATTCCAATCCCAAAGAATGTTCAGACTATCACACAACTGCGCTGATTTCACATGCTAGCAAAGTAATGCTCAAAATTCTCCAAGCGAGGCTTCAACATTCCATGAACCAAGAACTCCCAGATGTTCAAGCTGGATTTGGAAAAGGCAGAGGAACCAGAGATCAAATTGCCAGCATCCACTGGATCATAAAAAAGCAAGAGAATTGCAGAAAACATCTACTTCTGCTTCATTGACTATGCTAAATCCTTTGTGTGGATCACAACAAACTGTGAAAAATTCTTAAAGAGACAGGAATACCAGACCACCTTATCTGCCTCCTGGAAAATTTTATCCAGGTCAAGAAGCAACAGTTAGAACCTGACATGGATCCCTGGACTGATTTCAAATTGGGAAAGGAGTATGTCAAGACTGTATATTGCCACCCTGATTATTTAACTTACATGCAGAGTACATCATGAGAAATTCCGGCCTGGATGAAGCACAAGCTGGAATCAAGATTGCCAGGAGTAATATCAATAAAATCAGAGGTGCAGATGACACCACTCTTATGGCAGAAAGCAAAGAAGAACTAAAGAGCCTCTTGATGAAAGTGAAAGAAGAGAGTGGAAAAGTAGGCTTAAAAGTCAACATTCAGAAAACGAAGATCATGGCATCCAGTTCCATCACTTCATGGCAAATAGATGGGGAAACAATGGAAACAGTAAAAGACTTTATTTTCTTGGGCTCCAAAATCACTGCAGATGGTGACAGCAGCCATGAAATTCAAAGACGCTTGCTCCTTGGAAGAAAAGCTACGACAAACATAGACAATGTGTTAAAAAGCAGACACATCACTTTGCTGACCAAGGTCCGTCTAGTCAAAGCTAAGGATTTTCCAATAGTTACATATGGATGTGAGAATTGGGCCATAAAGAAAGCTGAGTGCCAAAGAATTGATGCTTTTGAACTGTGGTGTTGGAGAAGACTCTTGAGAGTCTCTTGGATTGCAAGGATATCCAACCAGTCCATCCTAGAGGAAATCAACCCTGAATATTCATTGGAAGTACTCATGCTGAAGCTGAAGCTCCAATACTTTGGCCACCTGATATGAAGAACTGATTCACTGGAAAAGACCCTGATGTTGGGAAAGATTTAAGGAGAGAGAAGGGGACGACAGAGAATGAGATGGTTGGATGGCATCACCGACTCGATGGACATGAGTTTGAGCAAGCTCTGGGAGTTGGTGATGGACAGGGAAGCCTGGCATGCTGCAGCCCATGGGGTTGCAAAGAGTTGGACACGACTGAGCAACTGAACTGAACTGAACTGAACTAAGGAACACTGAGTTAAAATCATGAGGTATCTATCACACCACACTTATTATGACTACTGCACTCCATACTATCAACTGCTGGAGGATGAAGAACAATAAGTCTCCCTCACTGCTGGTGGGATGTATGTACAGCCACTTGATAACACAGCTGGGCAGTGTCTTTCAAAGCCAAAACACTGGATCCAACAATCATGTGTTCAGTGTTGACAACTGCTTTGAAAATTTATCCCAAATTCAAACAAGGATGCAATTATGCACAGCAGCATTATTCATAATAGCTAAAAAAAGAAAAAAATCAGATATCCTTTAATAGTTGAATGCATAAGCAAAGTGGGGTACATCCATGTCAAAATGAGTAGAATATGCCACCCCAAAATATGCCTCTTTGGCATAAGGATTATTTCAGTCTAATTTTTTAAAAGAAAAAACAGAAATCCCAGAAAATTCAGTAGTAATTGCCCTTTTGTAAAGGACTTTTACAACAGAGAACTCTACATATTTAAGGGCTATCCCTCTTTGCGCCAGAAGTAGATGTAACTCTCAAGTAATTTGTATCAGTGGAGAGGTCCTGACTTAAATCTGCAACAATCATACACTTCTTCACTATGTTTGCATGATAACCTGTTGTAACAGGATTCCCCCTTCCCCAAGGTCTTTCTTTTATTTTTCTCTAAAGATCGTATTTGAGGTGATGGCTTTGGAAAGTTCAAGGAGTCACTCAGGCTTCCTGGATAGTTCCCCTATATACAGGAGGTATAAAAGTTATTAAACATTTGTTTTTCTGATGGTGATATCTCAAACTCATTGCTTTTATAAAAGAACCAGAGAATGAGGCTGGGCTCCTAAAGGCCACTCCTCATCTAACTTGCTTCTATCAGTGTTGCAGTGAAAAGGAAAAAAAAAAAGAGAAATGATTTTCTTTTCTTTCCTGAGAACAAAGAAGATAAAGAGAACAGTGAGCAGGCATGATCCCTCCTAGATTTTCCCTTACCTGCTCCTAATCTGTACTCTGTAACTAAGTCTGCTTTTCTGCCCCCTAGCTCTGCTTGAGCTACTTCCTGCACCGATTCTCCTCTAACCCCATACTACTTACACCCTGGTGCTTGCCTTTCCCACAGACCACCCCTTGTAGTTTTCCTTCTTTTTGCATTTCAGAAAGAAAGCAGCAGTGCAATGANTAATCTGTACTCTGTAACTAAGTCTGCTTTTCTGCCCCCTAGCTCTGCTTGAGCTACTTCCTGCACCGATTCTCCTCTAACCCCATACTACTTACACCCTGGTGCTTGCCTTTCCCACAGACCACCCCTTGTAGTTTTCCTTCTTTTTGCATTTCAGAAAGAAAGCAGCAGTGCAATGAACCAGAGACAAACAGACCCATTTACTTGGCTACCTGATACCAGCTCTGATTATTGTGGGGTTTTATTGCTGTTGTTATTTTATAATTTTATTTATTTATTGTATATTTTGGGGTGTGCTGGGTCTTTGCTACTGCGTGGACTTTCCTCTAGTTGAGGAGACTGTAGGCTTTTCCTTGCTGCACTGTGAGGGCTTCTCATTCAACTATTGAGCCAGTGCTCGAGAGCCTGGGAGCCACAACTGCTGAGCCCAAGTGCTGCAACTACAGAAGCCCACACACCCTGGAGCCTGTGCTCCACAACAAGAGATGACACAGCAATGAGAAGCCCTCACACCACAAGGAAGAGTAGCGCCCCCTCACTGAAACTAGAGAAAACCCATGCACAGCAACAAGGACAGTGCAGCCAAAAATAGACAAATGAAATAAATAAGAAAAATCAACACTTTAGAAAACTGAAGTAAAACAGATAATCAACAGGGACCTACTATATAGCACAGGCAACTATCCTCAACATTCTGTAATAACCTATAAAGGGAAAGATGGTGGAAAAGAAGGACATGCGCTTATCTTCTCCTACGAGAACTTCAAAATTGCAACTCACTGCTAAACAACCATCGACAAGATAATGTTGGATCCCACCAAAAAAAGATACCCCAAGTCCAAGGGCAAAGGAAAAGCCCCAACAAGATGGTAGGAGGGGCAAAATCACTTTTAGAATCAAATCCCATGCCCGCCAGAGACACCTGGAGAGCTCAAACAAAACCTCGTGTGTACCAGGACCCAGAGGCCCCACAGAGAATGATCAGACCTGCCTTTGAGTGTTTGAGTGTCTCCTGTGGAGTCCTGGGTCAACAGTGGGCTGCCACATGGACAGGGGCTCTGGCTGCAGCAGACCTGGGTCATGAACCATGTGGCATAAGCCCTCTTGGAGGAAGCTGTCATTAGGTGCATCATAGAGATGCCTAGCAGATGACCCAGAAACTGCAGAATAATTATACCAAAGAAATTCTCAAACTGTGAAGAAAGTTCTAGGACCCACAACAGATTTCCCAACCTGGGAATCTGGCAAAAGGACTGAGAACCTCCAGGGAATTTGACCTTGGAAGCCAGTGGGATTTGATTAGAACTTCCATAGGACAAACTCTTGGAGGGCACAAAAAAATCTGTGTGCACCAGGACCCGGGAGAAAGGAGCAGTGTCCCCACAAGTGATGGAGTTAGACTTCCCTGTAAGAGTCCAGGAGTCTTTGGTGGAAGCATAGGTCAACACTTTGGCCGCAGGCCAAACAACAGGGAGGGAACACAGCCTCCCCCATCAACAGAAAATTGGATTAAATATTGGTGAGCATGGCCCTGCCAATCAGAACATGACCCAGGTTCACCCATAGTCATTGTCTCCCATCAGGAAGCTTCCACTTTATTATCCTGATTCATAAGAGGGCAGACATAATGAAAACCACAATCTCAGAAAATTAACCAAACTGATCCCATGGACTACAGCCTTGTCTAACTCAATGAACCTATGAGCTGTGCCATGTAGGGCCATCCAAAACGAACGGGACATTGGAGAGTTCTGACAAAATGTGGTCCACTGGAGAAGGGAATGGCAAACCACTTCAGTATTCGTGCCTTGAGAACCCCATGAACAGTATGAAAAGGCAAAAAGATAGGACACTGAAAGAGATGGAGATGGCAAGAGTGAACATTGACATTTTAGGAATCAGTGAACTAAAATGGACTGGAATACGTGAATTTAATTCAGATGATCATTACCTCTACTACTGTGGGCAAGTATCCCTTAGAAGAAATGGAGTAGCCCTCATAGTCAACAAAAGAGTCCAAAATGCAGTACTTGGGTGCAATCTCAAGAAGGACAGAATGATCTCAGTTCGTCTCCAAGGCAAACCATTCAATTTCACACTACTCCAAGTCTATGCCCCAACCACTAATTCCAAAGAAGCTGAAGTTGAATGGTTCTATGAGGACCTATAAGACTTTCTAGAACTAATACCAAGAAAAGATGTCCTTTTCCTCATAGGGGACAGGAATGCAAAAGTAGGAAGTCAATCAGACTATACTACAAAGCTACAGTCATCAAGACAGTACGGTACTGGAACAAAGACAGAAATATAGATCAACAGGACAAAATAGAAAACCCAGAGATGAATCCATGCACCTATGGACACCTTATCTTTGACAAAGGAGGCAAAAATATACAGTGGAGAAAAGACAATCTCTTTAACAAGTCATGCTTGGAAAACTGATCAACTACCTGTAAAAGAATAAAACTAGAACACTTTCGAAGACAATACACAAAAGTAAACTCAAAATGGATTAAAGATCTAAATGGAAGACCAGAAACTATAAAACTCCTGGAGGAAAACATAGGCAGAACACTCTCTTACATAAATCACAGGAAGATGCTCTATGACCCACCTCCCAAAAAAGGAAAAAATAAACAAACGTGACCTAGTTAAACTTTAAAGCTTTTCCACAAGGAAGGAAACTATCAGTTCAGTTCAGTTCAGTCACTCAGTCGTGTCCAGCTCTTTGCGACCCCATGAATCCCAGCACGCCAGGCCTCCCTGTCCAACACCAACTCCCAGAGTTAACTAAAACTCATGTCCATTGAGTTGGTGATGCCATCCAGCCACATCATCCTGTCGTCCCCTTCTCCTCCTGCCTCCAATCCTTCCCAGCATCAGAGTCTTTTCCAATGAGTAAACAGTTCGTATGAGGTGGCCAAAATATTGATTGGAGTTTCAGCTTTAGCATCAGTCCTTTCAATGAACACCCAGGACTGATCTCCTTTAGAATGGAATTAGGGATTGGGGGCGGGAGGAGAAGGAGACGACAGAGGATGAGATGGCTGGATGGCATCACGGACTCGATAGATGTGAGTCTGAGTGATCTCTGGGATTTGGTGATGGACAGGGAGACCTGGTGTGCTGCGATTCATGGGGTTGCAAAGAGTCGGACATGAGTGAGCGACTGAACTTAACTGAATTGAACTGCACAAGAGTTTGTTATCACTTACGTATACTAATGTAAAGGAAAAAGCATTTCAGTAATTCAAGATGAATACACATCCTTTCCTCTTCTGATGGACCATCCTTTGGACAATTCCTTGGGCTTATTTAGCTTTTCTATGACTACCATACCATCATGACAAGAACACTTTGAGTAGTATAAATATTAATGAAATAATGTGCACATTTAAGTCAATTCAAATGCTCCTTTTATGGAATTGTCTTTACATAATTTTGTCTGAAGTTAGTTTGTCACAAAGTAGGGCACAGCTTTATTCTAAGACACTTGAATTCCTTTCAAGTTTGTATTCAAACACTACCAGTAAGAACTAAAGACAGAAACAGATGCAAAGACTGGAAGTTGCACTTAGATAATAAAAGTATTTAGTCACATCGAAAAGGAAGTGGGAAGCAGAGCTATGAAACATAGCTAATATACTGTAAAAGAGACTGGTGACCCAGTGACGTGATAGTACAACTATACCCTGTACTCTTGCTTGCTTTCTCTTCCAAGGATGTGTAGACTGACTTTACTGTCATTAGTAAATATTTAGTAGACAACCACAAGGTACCCAGTATGTAGAAAGAAATTCAGACAGAGTGAATGTGCCTTATGAAAGTGAATAATAGCCATTTAAATGATTCAGATAGATTTCATCTCCAAGGGACTGACTCTTTATTCTGATGTGGCAGCTATCAGCTCACCAGGGTACTAAGAAGGGTGACACACACATCTGTCTCTTATACACATCTCCAGTATGTAGAAAGAAATTCAGACAGAGTGAATGTGCCTTATGAAAGTGAAAGTTCATTTCTTAATAACAGGAAAATTATTAGGAAAGTTCTTTTTAATAGCAACACCTTGTTAATGGAAGTGTTAGGATTGTTTCATTAACAATTTGTGCGTTTTTAATTCCATACTCAGTCTATTTGTTCTAGTATAGTGACATTTAGATTACATGGCAAGGGAAAGAGACAACTATTCAGGAAAATAATCGAATACGCAGATTAAATAACATATTAAAAAAGGTTCTCTGATATCAGCACCTGTTTATAAATGAACTAAAATCAAAGTTTTTCTTTAAAATCCCATGCAATGGGCACAGTTCTGCATTCCCAATGGGAAAATACAAGAGCAATGTTTAGGTCACATTAGCATTTGATCTTGTCCAAGACATTGTACAAGGTATTGAATTGTCTAATTTGCAGCTAGGTTTTTTTAGTTGTTCCTTCCATAGCTCATTATTGAATGGAAATCAGCTCCCATAAAGAAAAATTTACACAAAAATTCTATCTTTTCTTTCCATTGACCTGAGCCTGGTTGCTTCATAATGAGTAAATAAACAATTCAGCAGTTTAATCAGTATTGTTATACTCCTGAAAACTGTTATGTAAACACCTCTTTGCTCTGCTACATGTGTCACTTTTGTTTTCTACAGTAATTTAAATTATATTGGCAAATGAGGACGAAACTACAGACCATTTCTTTGAGATGGAGTGAACTAGACATCAACATTAACTCTCCTTGATTGAAGAACCTATATGATTAGGATGAACATAACACACATTGCAGAAAGCAAAATCAGGAGAATAACAAGAGCTTGATATAGTTCTAATTACAGTGGGGAAGGATTTAAGTATCATGCCAGAGTAAAATATGGGAGGCACATTTTCATTTGCAGACTGTTCATTAGGTGTAAGAGACTTTCTTTCTCTTTAGGAAATTCTATTAGTAGGACAGTGACTTATAACTGAACCTTAAAAAGTCAGCTTTATTTTCACTATATTATACTGACCTGGAATTATTACATTTAAAAGTGTTATTATTAATTCACAGAAGATTAACAACACAGTGCTAAAACTATGAGTAAAAAATCTACTGATTAGTATTCACTAGGAATGAAGGATGAGAGATTGATAATGATAAATATAACTATTATATTTCAACAATAGCTAGCAATAGCACTGTCAAAGGTAAAGTTTTTTATGTTTACAATTTCAAATTTTACCATGATCATGTTTACTTTGAGATCTAGTACCATGCAAATCGGGATTTAATACTGTCTTTTTCACTTGATATAAAAATATATTCATAGAGCTTAAAACAGACAAAGAGAACAATATCCTGAGAAGCTTCCAAGGGCAGATGAAATGAAAATAACAGATCTGTCACTCAATTAAATAAAATATAAAGCTTAGAAAATTAATAAATCATTCAACTGTTTCATTTGAAAAATGTGTTGAAATGTCATTCATTAAATTTTGACTGTAAGAATTTATTCAAAGAGTACTTTTCTGAAACAAATATATGGCTGTTTATGGCATATAACATCTCATCTAGCAGAGTAATTTACACTGATTAAAATTAGGCATAGTTTATGCTTTACACTGCTGATTTTTTATGGTTTTAGACCCAAGATCTAATTTTATTGGAAATATAATTTTAGGGCAAACGCAGGTTAGTATGGGCAATAGTGTCCACTCGACCTCCCACTTCCCCATTTCCAGAGAAATAAGCAAACACAAATTCCATTTAGTAGACTAAGACACATAAACAATAGCCATTTAAATGATTCAGATAGATTTCATCTCCAAGGGACTGACTCTTTATTCTGATGTGGCAGCTATCAGCTCACCAGGGTACTAAGAAGGGTGACACACACATATGCCAAACTAGTCTTCTTGCCTTTAGGTCTTGATATATATTCAGAAATGACCATCCTACCTGCAATCACAAAGAAATCATCCATGAGGAGGAAATATTGAATATATTATTGGGTCAGCCAAAAGGTTCATTTAAGTTTTTCTGTAAGATGGCTCTAATAGTGCTTAGTTGTCCTTAAAATAATTCCAAACACTTTTATTATATTGTATTATGACAGCAATCATATCAGCATGCATTGAAAAAATTATCAAAGTTGATGAATTTTTGTGTAGCTATTTTAATATTGAAGATGGAAGAAAAAAAGCAAAATTTCCAGCATATTATCTTTTATTATTTAAGAGTAAAAACTCAACTGAGATGCAAGAAATATTTGTGCATGAGGAAAGTGCTGTGACTGATTGAACATGTTAAAAGTGGTTTGGGAAGTTTCATGCTGGAGATTTTTTCACAGGAAGTTACTCCACAGTTGGGTACACCAGTTGAATTTGATAGTGATTCAACTGAGACATTATTTGAGAATAATCAGTGTTACACCATGGAGGAGATAACAGACATACTTAAAATATCCAAATCAAGTGCTGAAAATAATTCTCACCAGCTTAGTTATGCTAATTGCTTTGATGTTTGGGTTCCACATAAGTTAAACAAAAACAAACAAAAAATATTTTTGATCATATTTCTGCATGCAATTCTCTACTTAAATATAACAAAAATGTTCCATTTTTATTTATTTTTTTACTTTATTTTACTTTACAGTACTGTATTGGATTTGGCATACATTGATATGAATCTGCCACGGGTGTACATGAACTCCCAAACATGAACCCCCCTCCCACCTCCCACCCCGCATCATCCCTCTGGATCATCCCCATGCATCAGCCCCAAGCATCCTGCATCCTGCATCAAACATAGACTGGCGATTCGTTTCATACATGATAGTATACATATTTCAATATTATTTTCCCAAATCATCCCACCCTCTCCCTCTCTCTCAGGGTCCAAAAGTCCACTCTACACATCTGTGTCTCTTTTGCTGTCTTGCATGCAGGGTCCTCATTACCATCTTTCTAAATTCCATATATATGTGTTAGCATACTGTATTGGTGTTTTTCTTTCTGGCTTACTTCACTCTTTCTAACACCACACACAAAAATAAACTCAAAATGGATTAAAGATCTAAATGTAAGACCAGAAACTATAAAACTCCTAGAGGAGAACATAGGCAAAACACTCTCCGATATAAATCACAGCAGGATCCTCTATGATCCGCCTCCCAGAATACTGGAAATAAAAGCAAATATAAACAAATGGGATCTAATAAAAATTAAAAGCTTCTGCACAACAAAGGAAACTATAAGCAAGGTGAAAAATGTTCCATTTTAAAAACAAATAACAGACAATAAAAGGTGGATACTGTACAATTATGTAGAGTGGAAGAGATCATGGAGAAAGGGAAATGAACCACCACTAGCCTCACCAAAGGCTCATCTTCATCCAAAGGTGATATTGTGTATACAGTGGGATTGGAAGGGAATCCTCTATTGTGATGAACTCCTTCTGGAGAACCAAACAATTAATTCCAAGTACTACTCCCAGTTAGACCAACTGAAGGCAGCGTTCAACAAAAATCATCTGGGGTTAGTCAACTTTATGCATAATCTTCCATCAGGATATCACAAGACCACATGTCTCTTTGATAATCAGGCAAAAGGTACACTTTGGTTTGAAAGTTCTGATTCATTGTCTATATTCACCTCTTCAGATGTCTGTTGATTTTATTTTATTTTTTTATAGTATTTTTAAAATTATCTCTGTCATACATAAAGTAAACTGCAACAGACTGTACTTTTGGGGGGACAAAACAACTAAACATCATCACTCCTTTCCAGTTGCACAAATAAACAAATTCTGAGACTAATATCCTTTTTCTTCCAACACAGAAATATACTCACTTTTAAAAGCTGAATATAATGCACTAAAAGGTCAGTACAAATACAAACAGGAACAGAATATGAGTTCATCCTTGAAGGACACTTGTTATGAATATGCTACAACTAAGATGTTCCTTAGTTGCTGGTTTTCATATCATTCTTAGCCATTTGTGGGGTATTCAGATCACTAAAATTAGAGTCTCTTGCACATTCAAAACAACTAATGTTTACAGATTTTGACAAGGTAAACGGCACTGTATTAGGCAATATAAGTGGCACCTGAAAATCAAAACACTATAGGTTGACATTTTCTCTACAGATTTAAGTTATAAACTACATTACTGTTTTCTTTTTTGTCATGTTTCTCACAATAAATGTCAAAGGTGAAATTCAGCATAAAAGATATGAATAATGCCAAAGGTAATAAAACTGAATTTGCCTTTGGTCTCCAAATAGATTGGAATAGTAATTCCAAGCACCTCAAAAACATCTAGTTACTGTTGATTACAAGGAAGTTAAGAAGGTGGAGGAATTCAACAGGGCACAGTGTTTCACTGGTGACAGCAGAGCAAGCTTGAAATGACATGCTATAAATATTATCTTGAGACACTGCAGTACACATAAGAATACTTGAAACATTTGTATTAAAGATCCTTCAAAAAATACACCTAAATCCCAGAAAAAACTGTTATGAATACTGTTTGTGCCTAATACAATAACAAGGTTTTTTTTTTTTTAAACTAACATGGGAATTCTCTCCTAGTTACAGCCCCCAAGCCCCCAAAAGGCCACAAAGTGCATTCACAAGGAGTTCTTAAGATAAAGCCATTGTACACAATGTAGAGTTCTTGTATACTGAAGTGAGTACCATACTAGAGTTTAATGGTATAAGCTTAACATCCATAAGCAAAGGTCTTTAATATTATAGACTTACAGCAAATATCTTCATAAAGGCCATACATATAATACACTTACAGTATTAAAAGGTACAGTTGAACTAACAGCAAAATGTAAAATCTATCTCCTGTTAACACACTTAATCTGAATTAACTTGCATCATGTTTTTATGATTTACAATACAAGAAATTAGGATGGAATAAATTTCTCATCCAAAGTAGTTTGTTCACTTATAAAACTTTAAGTCAATTAGGATCCCTACGCACTCAATCAGATAACAGAGGCCCTTCTTCTATGACTGTTTATGCTGCCCCGTATACTTAAAATGTTGCCTTAAAAAGAAAAGCAGCTTTTAAGGGCAAAGCTGAAAATTACCATTTTATCTGCTAAATAAATGCAATGTTTGTGGATCTTCCAGAAATAATCCAAAGGTTCAATTTTTTCTGAGGGGGTGGGGTCCTGATGAAGATTTTTTTTTCTTCATTCTTTTTTAAAATAAATTTATTTATTTTAATTGGAGGTTAATTACTTTACAATATTGTATTGGTTTTGCCATACATCAACATGAATCTGCCACAGGTATACACATGTTCCTCATCCTGAATCCCCCTCCCTCCTCCTTCCCCATACCATACCTCTGGGTCTGTCTCTTATACACATCTCATAACGTTGAGTGCTAGGGGCAGGCTGTGAATACAAGCTCCACATTTTCCATCTCTGTCTCAAAAATGCCACATTCATGTGTTACTTTTGGGGAAAAAGACCAAAGGCATTATTAAACAAAATTGGTGATTAACTGGTAGCCCAAGGAGACCCAGGGTAGGTGCAAGACACACTGCTGCTGCTGCTGCTGCTGCGTCGGTTCAGTCGTGTCCAAATCTGTGCAAGCCCATAGATGGCAGCCCACCAGGCTCTGCCGTCCCTGGGATTCTCCAGGCAAGAACACTGG
>SJYX01021451.1:19078-37831 GCA_006410675.1 Oreotragus oreotragus | reverse complement strand
CTGGAGGGATGATGTGGGGTGGGAGGTGGGAGGGGGGTTCATGTTTGGGAGTTCGTGTAAAAAAATAAATAAATAAATAAAATAAAAAAATAATAAAAATAAAAAAATAAAAAATAAAAAGAGATCTCTGATGTAGTAAATTCAATTGTTTATGTTTAAGAAATATAATAATGTAAATTCTTAGAAAATTTTCTAATACAGGATATTCTAAATTGTTTTTAAAAGTGGTTTTGTGGAATTGAGCTGCAGGAGTTGCTTGTGTCTAGGTTCAATGCAAGATACAGGATGCTTGGGGCTGGTGTACTGGGATGACCCAGAGAGATGGTATGGGGAGGGAAGTGAGAGGGGGGTTCAGGATTGGAAATACGGATACACTTGTGGGGGAATCATGCTGATGTATGGCAAAACCAATACAGTATTGTGAAGTAAAATAAAGTAAAAAAAAATAAAAGTGGTTTTGTGAAGCAGGGTACTTGCCTAAATGCATCAATAATACCTACAATATATTTGGTTTAACTATAAATTATTTCAGGATATATACATTCTAAATAATGAATTTTATATAGAATTTTGGCAACAGGATAGGCAACAAGAAAAACAAAGATGGAAATTTGAGGCCAAAACACCAGAAGCCCACATCTCTGAGACTGGAGGGTCCCTTGCCTTGTAGTAGTGAGGACATGAAGAGTAGGGAGAGTTTGCCCCACACTTGAGCCTCTGCAGAAACGCTGGAAGAGGAGAGAAAGGCAGAGGCCAGAATGAGCACATCATTCATCCCCACCCACATGGCCCTTGCTCCTCAAAGAGCTTGAGACAGAGGCAGACACAATATGACAAAGACTTGAATACAACCACTTAAGTCTAGCTGTAGGATGGGCCTGAGATGCCAAGGAGATGCTCTAGTTCACAAGCAAATGGGAACTTTCATAAGAAAAAAAGTATTAATAGAAAAGCATTAAGAGATTAAGTATATTTGAAATACAATTTCTAAACAAAGCTATCAATCCCTAGGACAGGTAGAAGCCACTTGTGGTGTTAATTCATTTTGTAGTTTTTGCTTCTAGATGCTAATTTATTACTGCAGTTCTACATACTTGATCTTATTTTTAGTTTCCACTGACCAGATTGGAGAATCACACCTTTTATTCCCAGCATGACTCTGAATACTTCCTACTAAGTTCTAAACTTAGCAGACCATTACTATTGTTGTTCAGTCACAAAGTCGTGTCTGACTCTGCAGCCCCACAGAATGCAACATGCCAGGCTTCTCTGTCCTTCACCATCTCCTGGAATTTGCTCAACTTCATGTCCATTGAGTCAGTGATGCTATCCAAACATCTCATCCTCTGCTGCCCTCTTCTCCTTTGACCTTCAATATTTCCTAGTATCAGGATCTTTTCCTATGAATTGGCTGTTTGCAAGAGGTGGCCACAGTATTATAACTTCATTATCAGTCTTTTCAATGACTATTTGAAGTTGAATTCCTGTAGGATGACTGATTTGAACTCTTTGCTATCAAGAGACTCTCAAGAGTCTTCTCCAGTACCACAATTTGAAAGCATCAATTCTTTGGTGCTCAACCTTCTTTATGGTCCAGCTCTCACATCCATACATGACTACTGGAAAAAAACATGGCTTTGAATATATGGACCATTATCAACAAAGCGATGTCTTTTCTTTTTAATATGTTTTCAATATTTGTCATAACTTTTCTTCCAAGGAGCAGAAAAGGTTGGATCATAGTCCCATATCTTTAAAAATTTTCCAAAGTTTGTTGTGGTCCACACAGTCAAAGGCTTTAATGTTGTCAATGAAGCAGATGTAAATTTTTTTTTTTCTGGAATTCCCTTGCTTTTTTATGATCCAATGATGGTTGGCAATTTGATCTCTGATTCTTCTCCCTTTTCTAAATCCAGCTTGTGAATTTAGAAATTCTCATGTCACATACTGCTAAAACCTAGCTTGAATGATTTTGATCATAACCTTACTAGCATGGGAAATGAATATGATTGTAGGGTAGTTTGAACATTTTTTGGCACTGCCCTTTTTTGGAATTGGAATTAAAATTGATCTTTTCTAGTCCTGTGGCCACTTCTGACCACCACTGCATGCTGACAAATGCATGTGTTTTTGTCAATAAAATGTTCATTATTATAGTAATTTATCATTAACAACTTTACTGAATCACATTGTTTTTACTTTCAGAGTCCATATCCACCCAGGGTACACTTATGTTCCCAACATTCCTCTGTCTCAGGACTAGGGAGACAGGAAAAAATACAAGACAGATTTGTGATTCAAACTCTAGCTACCAATCAGCCCATCTCTGATTTTCTATTCACAACTGAGTTGTCTTTTGAGAATTCAAACTTTAGGACTTGGCTTTGTGCTAATTTTGCACTTCTTTTTAGATATATCAAGAGAGAATCATTCATTTTTTTTAAAAATCACTGTGTGTTTCATTTATCCTTGAATTTAAAACAAAAGTAAAAAAATTTTTCAATGATTTCACCCTAGTTCTGGGTAATAGGTAAAGATTCTGTAGATACTTATTAAGAGATTCTTTGTCTTTCACTGGTATTCATTCTCGACAGTGCTGTGTCTATAAATATCTGATGACATATTCTTGCCTCTTTTATTTCCTTCACTCTGTTCTTCTTTTAGGAAAAAAAAAAACTTACCCTTTTTTTTCTATATAAGTTGTAAATAATCATATGGTGCAAGAAGGTGAAATAAACATTTGGAATTCAAAAAGAAAGCAATAATCAGTGGAAATTTATCTGTGTTACTTTCCTTTTGGGTACTAAATTCACGTAAAATTTGTTTTGCTGCTGTTGGTGAAGAAAATAAAACATTACTATTTATTTACCATAGCGTCATATATGGGAACCATGAATGATTCTAGAAGTCCGAAGTATTAGAAGTATATATGTATCATCTGTATTATAAGTATTATATAAATGTAGACTATATATATATATATATATATATATATATATTGCCAACACAGGAGATGTAAAAGACACAGATTTGATCCCTGGGTCAGAAGATCCTCTAGAGGAGAACATGACAAGCCACTCTAATATTTTCACTTGAAGAATACCATGGACAGAGTAGCCTGGCAGGCTATGTAAGGTCTCATGAAGAGTCAGACATGACTAATGTGACTTAGCATGCATGAATTCTTTGCACACAGATGACTTTGAAGTTCTACAAGATGCATTCAATAGTATTTAAATGAAAGATAGATTCCAGTTAGTATCTGGTTTTCAACCATCTGAGACCAAACTGAATTTTACATGCAGAGAGGATTTTCAAGTTATATTCATTGCTGAGGATTTCAATTTTTACTTTTTACTATACACTAGTCATTTGTGCTCCATAAACTTCAAATAATAAAGAGAACTATTATATCTACATTTTCCCATTATGTTAATTATTAGTTGCACATATTACCAAATCAAATTTCTTGTTCTCAGACCCAGAGTTTTACTCTTTCTACAAAATCCGAACTAAAGATCATTTTTATAGAGCATTTCCACAACTGGGTAGGGTAAGTAAAATTATTAACTTTGTAGCAATGACGCTTACCTTTTCACTGCTCTTGTGGATTCTAAATTTCATTGTGGATTCTAAATTTCATTATATGAATTATCTGTTGCTGCAAAACAAAATAACACAAGATATGACCACTTAAAACAAACATTCGTTATCTCTCGGTTTCTGTGGTGCAGGACTTAGTTTAAACCTCTATTTAAAGATTTTTTATGATGTTGGATTCAAACTTTTAGATAAGACTTTAGTCTCGTCTGAAGAGTCAATTGGTGGAGAGGATGTTTTCCCAACATGCTAGCTGGCCTCTTTCAGAGTGAGCCAGTAAGAGGGTAAGAAAGTGCACCCAGGATAAAAGCTACATTAGTTTTGTAACTTCATCTCTATTGTAAGTGACAATCCATCACTTTTATGCATTTTATTTTTTTAGGAGTCACTATATTCAGGCTTTTTCATACTGTTCATGAGGTTCTCAAGGTAAGAATACTAAAGTGGTTTGCCATTCCCTTCTCCAGAAGCTGAGCACAAAAGAATTGATGTTTTTGAACTGTGGTGTTGGAGAAGACTTTTGAAAGTGCCTTGGACAGCAAGGAGACCCAACCAGTCCATCCTAAAGGAAATCAGTCCTGAATATTCATTGGAAGTACTGATGCTGAAGGTGAAACTCCAATACTTTGGCCACCTGATGTGAAGAACTGACTAATTGGAAAATGTCCTGATGCTGGGAAAGATTGAAAGTGGTGGGGTAGGGGGAGAAGGGGATGACAGAGAATGAGATGGTTAGATGGCATCACTGACTCAATGGACATGAGTTTGAGTAAACTCTGGGAGTTGGTGATGGATGAGGAGACCTGGCGTGCTGCAGTCCATGGGGTTACAAAGAGTCGGACATTACTGAGCAACTGAACTGAACAGAACTGATATTCAAGCCATATTGAATTAGAAAGAATTGTACAAAGTCATCAATACCAGGTAGGGGCATGATTGAGGACTACATTAGAGGCTGTCAATGACATCCAGGAAAATGGGAAACATGCTTGTATTATATACAAGATATTTCTAAAGCATAGCATTTAGTTTGAAATCTAAAATTATTAAAGTAAAATGTAACAGAATTGAATTTGATTAAGGATAATTCAAATATAATAAGATGAAACTAGCTAGTATCACATGGTTCAATAATTGGAAGTTATAAAATTTCTTAACTCATGCCTAAATTGCCATTGTTTTTCAGTCGCTAGGTCATATCCAACTCGGGGCTGCCATGGACTGCAGCAAGCCAGGCTTCTCTGCACTTCACTATCTCTTGGAGTTTACTTAAACTCATGTACATTTGTCAATCATGCTTTATTACTAACCATCTTACCCTATCCCACCCTTTTCTCCTTTTTGCCTTCAATTTTCACCAGTATCAGATGAAATGATACTGGCTTTTCCAATGCACTGGCTCTCTGCATCAGATGGCCAAAATATTGGAGCTTCAGCTTCAGTATCAGTCCTTACAATGAATATTCAGTGTTGATTTCCTTTAGGATGGACTGATTTGATCTCCTTGCTGTCCAAGGGACTCTCAAGAGTCTTTTCCAGAACCAGAATTCAAAAGCATCATTTTTTTTTATTTTTTTTATTTTTTTTTTTTTAGCACTCAGCCTTCTTTATGATCCAACTCTCACATCTGTACATGACTACTGGGAAAAAGCTTTGACTCAATGGACATTTGTCAGCAGGGTGATGTCTCTGCTTTTTAATATGCTTTCCTTCTAAGGAGCAAGCATCTTTTAATTTAATGGAAAGTATCAAAAAAACAGATATGACACATCTTGGAGAAAGTATAGTAATACAACATAATCAAAACACTGCTAAAGAAAGTTAACACATGTTTATTATGCCAGCTAAGTTACATATTGTTTTATACCTATTTTTCTCCTTTACTTCATTTTCCCCCAAAGTTTAGTGATATTACCAAGTGCATAAATGCTTGAAACAAATATTAAGTAAATCAATCAATCAACATTTAATAGGCAAATTTTATGGATATAATAAAAATGATGATTTTCTCCCAAGTATCGGCTTTATATAACTGTGTGATTTGATAATTATATCTTCTTGCAGAATTGAACACTTCATCATTATGTGACATTTCTCCATCACATTTAATTTTCTTTGTTACAAAGCTAACTTCGTCTGAAGTTAGTATAGTCATACCAAATTTCATTTGGTTGGTAATTATGTATGTTTCTCCATCTACTTTACTTATAAATTATCTGAGTCAATATTTACAGTGAGTTTCTTGTAGATCTTTCAGTATTACTTTTACTTTTAAAATCCAGCCTAAATTTTTCTACCTTCTAACTAGTGTATTTAGATCATTTATATTTAAAGTAACTATTGATATAGTTGGGTAAAGATAGCTATATTTCTAAAAGCTTTTTGTCATGGATTTGTACATTGTTTAATTTTTTTCTTTTTTTGTCACTTCTGATTTTAAGTGAGTATTTTTAATCATTCTATTTTATCTTTTATCATTATTTTTCATTTATGTTTTTTACAGTTTTCAGGTGACTTCCCTCAAATTTACAATATACATAGTTTTTCTTTTTAAATTTATTTATTTATTGTTTTAAATTTTTATTTTTACTTTATTTTACTTTACAGTACTGTATTGGTTTTGGCATATTTTTAATTGAAGGCTGCATATTGTCACCCTGCTTATTTAAATTCTATGCACAGAACATCAGGTGAAATATTGGGCTGGATGAAGCACAAGCTGGAATCAAGATTTTTGGAAGAAATATCAATAATCTCAGGTATGAAGATGACACTACCCTTATGGTAGAAAGCAGAGAGGAACTAAAGAGTCCCTTGATACAGGTGAAAGAGGAGAGTGAAAAACATGGCTTGAAATCAACTTTAAAAAAATGAAGATCATGGCATCCTGTCCCATCACTTTATAGCAAATAGATGGGGAAACAATGGAAACAATGAGAGACTTTATTTTCTTGGGCTCCAAAATTACGGCAGATGGTGACTGCAGTCATGAAATTAAAAGATTCTTTCTTTTTGGAAGAAAAGCTTTGACCAACATAGACAGTGTATTAAAAGCAGAGATAGCACTTTGCTGACAAAGTCCATCTAGTTGAAGTTATGACTTTTCCTGTGGCCATGTATGGATGTGAGAATTGGACCATAAATAAGTCAGAGAGCTGAAGAACTGATGCTTTCGAACTGTGGTGTTGAAGAAGACTCTTGAGAGTCCTGTGGACTGCAAGGAGATCAAATCAGTCCATCCTAAAGGAAATCAGTCCATTCTAAAGGAAATCAGTCCTGAATGTTCATTGGAAGGACTTTGAACATTAAGCTCCAGTACTTTGGTCACCTGATTCAAAGAACTGACTCACTGGAAAAGACCCTGATTCTGGGAAGGATTGAAGGCAGTAGGAGAAGGGGACAACAGAGGATGAGATGGTTGCATGGCATCTCCAACTATATGGAAGTGAGTTTGAACAAACTCCAGGAGTTGGTGATGGACAGGTAAGCCTGACATGTTGCAGTCCATGAAGTTCCAGAGTCGACTGAACCGAGTCGACTGAGTCCGAGCTGAGCAACTGAACTGAATGAAACTAAAAGACAGGGCCAATAATTAAAGATGCTGCTACTGCTAAGTCGCGTCAGTTGTGTCTGACTCTGTGAGACCCCATAGACAGAAGTCCAACAGGGTCCTCTGTCCCTGGGATTCTCCAGGCAAGAACACTGGAGTGGAGGTCTATGAGCCTGTTACCAAAAATCTTGTTGCAAAGACATGCCTTAAATAAAATAGCTAAAATTTATTTCAAATGTTTATTTACAAGTAGACAGAATAATTGTTATGCAGTCTCTTTTTGTGAATTCATTACATACAAAGTGTGCTTCAGTCAGATATGATAAATTTAATATCAGTGTGAGCTAAAGGTCCATGTCATATGATGAACCCCTAAATGAGAGACAGGACAAAGAAGTTGAGTCACAATCTAGAGAATCACTTGGGAAGGCATTTGTTCATGGGTTCATCTGATTATAATGGAACATTTAGGCAAACTTGGAAGTGTCTCTACCATCTAGCTAGATTACCGACACGTATCGCCACATACTTCATCAATTTTCTCCTATCATTTTTAATTTAAAACTTTTTGAATTATGATATGATAACACATTTCAAGAGACTTGAAAAATACAGAACAAAGTTGTATATAGTTCCACCATATATTACTATTATTATTTTTAAATTGATAAAGATTTTAGTTGGAGTTTCAATATTATACTCTCAAAAATTAATAGAATGAATAGACAGAAAATTAGAAGGATACAATAGACCTGAAAAAGGCTACAAACCAATTCAGCATAATTAAGATTTATACAATTTTCACACAACAGAAAAATATAAATTCAATTCTATTCAAGTTCCCATAAACTGTAAAGCTATAGACACTGGAACATATCCAGGAACATAAAACAAGGTGGAAAGGAAAAAAAAAGGTGCAAAAAATTCACTGTCTAAATATTTTGAAATTATATAAAGTCTGCTCTCCTATCACCATGGAATTATATTAGAAATCAATATCAAAATGTACTGAAAATAACCCACATATTTTAAGTGCAGTGTGACAATAACCAAGAGAGATCTTTGACTTAATCATTGAAAGTTTCAGTAAACTTAAAAGACTGAATGTCAGAGAGTGATTGCAGAGAAGAAAACATTTAAATGAGATTTTAGTATCAAAATGAGAAACTAATATCAAAATAATAAATTAATATCAAACATAATTTGGAGGACAAACAATACCTGGGCATTTATGTTTTTCAAAATATTCTAAATTAATTCTAATGTGCATCAAGATTTAAAAAAGTGGTTACAAGTTTTTCTATTAAATGGTAAATTTCATGGTACAGAATTCCATTATTTTCTGTTGGCCAATCATGATATAAAGGTATTAAACAAATAGTTATATGATCACAATGGTAAAAGATGTTTATCAGTTCTCACAATCAATAGGGAGACATAAAATAAAAGATACGACTGAAAGTCATAATCTAAACATGGTTATCCTAACAACAAAAGGAACTCACATAGAGTTTGAGGGATTAAGTAAAGTGATGTGGTAAGTGGGGATGCCTATATGTACAAGCTCTCATCTGCCCAGCCAATCTGTATTGGTGCACTTTACCCATTTACATTTATGGTAATTATCAATATGCATGATCCTAATACCATTTTCTTAATTCTTTTTATTTATTTTATGTGAGATTTTTCTTTCCTTTTCTTCTGTTTCCTGCCTAGAAAAATCCGTTTAACATATCTTGTAAAGCTGATTTGATGGTGCTGAATTTTTGCTTGTCTGTATAGCATTCGATTTTTCCATCAAATCTGAATGAGAGTCTTGCTAGGTAGAACATTGTTGGTTATAATTTTTTCCCTTTCATCATTTTAAACACATCATGCCATTCCCTTCCAGTTTGTAGAGTACCTGTTGGGAAATCAGCTAATAACCTTATGGGAGTTCCATTATATGTTATTTCCCATTTCTCCCCTGTTGCTTTGAATATTTTATCTTTGTTTTTAATTTTTGTCAATTTGATTACTATGTGTCTTGGAGTGTTACTCTTTGGGTTTATCCTGTCTGAGACTTTTAGAAGCGTCTCTGAGCTTCCTGGATGTTCTTGACTATTTCATCAACCTATTTCTTGTTAGGGAGGTTTTAAGCTACTGTGTCTTCAAATATTTTCTCAAGTCCTTTCTCTTTCTCTTCTCCTTGTCAGTTCACTTCAGTTCAGTTCAGGTCAGTCGTGTCTGACTCCTCGCGATCCCATGGAGTGCAGCATGCCAGGCTTCCCTGTCAATCACCGATTCCGGAGTTTTACTCAAACTCATGTCCATAGAGTTGGTGATGCCATCCAACCATCTTATCCTGTGTTGTCCCCTTTTCCTCCCACCTTCAATGTTTCCCAGCATCAGGGTCTTTTACAATGAGTCAGTTCTTCACATCAGATGGCCAAAGTATTGCAGTTTCAGCTTCAGCATAAGTCCTTCCAATGAATATTCAAGACTGATTTCCTTTACAATGGACTGGTTGGATCTCCTTGCAGTCCAAGGGATCCTCAAGAGTCTTCTCTAACACTGCAGTTCAAAACCATCAATTATTTGTCTCTCAGCTTTCTTTATAGTCCAACTCTCACATCTGTATATCACTACTGGAAAAACCATAGCTTTGACTACACAGACATTTGTTGGCAAAATAATGTCTCTGCTTTTTAATATGCTGTCTAGGTTGGTCATAGATTTTCTTCCAAGGAGCAAGTATCTTTATTTTATGACTTCAATCACCATCTGTAGTGATTTTGAAGCCCAAGAAAATAAAGTCTGTCAGTTTCCATTGTTTCGCCATCTATTTGCAGTGAAGTGATGGGACCGCTGGGGAAAGAAATGGCAACCCACTCCAGTATTCTTGCCTGGAGATTCCTGTGGACAGGGGAGCCTGGTGGGCTACAGCCCATGGGGTCACACAGAGTCAGGCACAACTGAAACTACTTAACAGCAGCAGCAGCAGCAGCAGATGGAACCGGATGCCATGATCTTAGTTTTCTGAATGTTGAATTTTAAGCCAACTTTTACACTCTCTTCTTTCACTTTCATCAGGAGGCTCTTTAGTTCTTCTTTGCTTTCTGCCATAAGAATGGTGTCATCTGCATATCTGAGGTTATTGATATTTCACCCAGCAATCTTGATTCCAGCTTGTGCTTCATCCAGCCCAGTGTTTCTCATGATGTACTCTGCATATAAGTTAAATAAGCAGGGTGACAATATGCAACTTTGACGTACTCCTCTCCTGATTTGGAACCAGTCTGTTGTTCCAGACCCAGTTCTAATTGTTCCTTCTTGACCTGCATACAGATTTCTCAAGAGGCAGGTCAGCTGCTCTGGCATTCACATCTCTTTAAGAATTTCCACAGGTTATTGTGATCCACACCATCAAAGGCTTTGGTATAGTCAACAAAGCAGAATTAGATATTTTTCTGGAACTCTCTTGCTTTTTCAATGATCCAACAGATCATGGCAATTTGATCTCTGGTTCCTCTCCTTTTGGGGCTCTCAAAATACATTTGTTGGTGAATTTAATGTTGTCCCAAAGGTTTCTTTATTTTTTCCATTTTTTTCTATATTTTGTTTTGCAGTAGTAATTTCTACAACTCTGTCTTCCAGATCACTTTTCCATTCTTTTCCTCAGTTATTTTTATATTGATTTATTTTAGTATATCATTAATTTCTGTTTGTTTTTTCTTTATTTCTTCTAGGCCTTAAGTGAAGAAGTGAAGTGAAGTTGCTCAGTCATGTCCGACTCTTTGCAACCCCATGGAGTGTAGCTTACAAGACTGCTCTGTCCATGCAAATTTCCAGGCCAGAGTACTGGAGTGGGTTGTCATTTCCTTCTCCAGGGGATCTTCCCGACCCAGGGATCAAACCTGGTCTCATATTGCAGGCAGATGATTTATCGTCTGAGCCACCAAGGAAGCAAACTTTTATTGCATCTTCTCTGTTGTTTTTCAGAGATCTTGGATTATGTTTCCTATCATTATTTTGAAATGTTTTCTGGAAGGTTGCCTATCTCCACTTCACTTGATTGTTTGTCTGGGATTTTTTATTGTCCCTTCACCTGGGACATAACCCTCTGTCTCTTCATTCTGGTTAACTTTTTGTGATGTGATTTACATTCTAGTGCTATGGGATTGTAGCACTTTCTTGCTTCTTCTGTATGCCCTCAGTGGATGAAGCTAAGTGGTTTGTGTCAGCTTCTGGATGGGAGGAAGAAACTGGTGGTGGGAAAAACTGAGTCTTGCCCTAGTAGGCAGGACTGTGTTCAGTAAAATTTAATGCATTTGTCTACAGATGGGTGGGGTTGTGCTCCCTCCCTCTTAGCTGATTGGCCTGAGGTGATCCAGCTCAATGGTAGGGTTAATGGTAATTCCAAGAGGGCCTTTGTCTGAGTGCATCTACCAGTACTGATACCACCAGTGTCCCTGTTCACAGAGCAAGCCACACTGCTGACCCATGCTTCTGGAGAGCCTCCAACATTAGCAGGTAAGTCTAGTTTAGTGTTCTGTGGGATCACTGTCCCTTTCTCTGGGTCCTGGTACCAACAAAATTTTGTTTGTGCCCTCCACGAGTGGAGTCCATATTTCCCCCTGTCCTGAGGAAGTCCTGTAATCAAATCTTGCTGGCCTTCAAAGTGAGGTTCCCTGAGGATTCTTAGTCCCTTTGCTGGATCCCCAAGCTGGGAAGGCTGATGGGCTCAGAACCTTCACAATAGTGGGGGAGCTTCTTTGGTATTATTCTCCAGCTAGTGGGCCAACCACATGGTGAGTATGGGATTTGATTTTATCATGATTGTGCCCCTCCTACCATCTTCATTGCAGTCTCTCTTTTGTCTTTGTCTTTTTTGGTGGGCTCAAGAATTCTCCTGTTAATGGTTGTTCAACAACTGGTTGTGATTTTGGTTTTCTCACAAGAGGAATGAATGCACTCCACCACTTTGAACCAGTCTCTGTGTGCATCTTTATATCTCTCTATCATTTTTAATTTTAACTAACAAAACTTATGGAGAATCTCTAGATGTTAATATGTGAAGGTTGTGAAATTCTCTTTCCATGGTAGTTGTTTTCATTAGGGTCACTAAAATGCTCCCTAATATTCCTGGAATGTGGATTTCTAATTGTAATAATTTAAGTATTAACAATTTGCTTCTAATATATAAATTCAAGTTGATTTATATACATCTGTTCATCTCAGTATTTTTGTTGCAAGAGTTAAAAGTAAATTTATCAAAAAATCAGTCCTCATTGTAGATAGCAACTCTTGCAAAATCTTTCCAAGACTTCTCTGTTAAGTTGTGGGGCTGTTATGTTTCCATTAGGTGGAAACGGATAAGATCATGAGAATATAATCAATGAGAAACTGTAGATATGATCCAGATGCTTTCACTGTAAGACGTTTTCTTATCTATAGAAATTCTGGAGATGATGATTTCTAATATGCCCATCTTGATGTTTATCTATCCTTAAATTCTTTCACAAATGGGATGGTGTGCTAAAAGATGGTTTTACCACTTATTCTGCTACATATAATGTTGGGATAAAATGTTATCAAAATGGTTGTTGGTATGGTGATCATATAATTCATTGTCTAATTCCCAACACTTAAGAATGAATGGAAAATGTTAAAAGCATAATGCCAAGATAACAGGTGTAAATGTAAATTCCAAGCAAAATTTTGATGTCACCTTCCCAAGAGTTTTAGGTATGTCACCTGCCAATGCAGGAGATGCAGGAGACCTGGTTTGATCACTAGGTTAGTCTAATCCCCTGGAGAGGGAATGGACATGACAATATTCTTGCCTGGAGAATTCCTTGGCAGACTACAGTCCATAGGATTGCAAAGAGTCAGACAAAACTGAACAACTTTCACTTCACTTCACTTAATAAGGCCTATGTAAATTGTCTCCAAACTAAATAGATGTGCCATCATAAGAGACCTATTGTTAAGTGATGATCAATATTAAATCTATATAATAATATCAAAAAGGGCAGAGTTGTAAGTGCAATAAAATGTTACACTGAATTCTGTTATAACCAGCCATTTTAATTTAAAATTGTTAGAATTAATTTCATATTTGAAAATATTTACCAATCTATGTTTTATAGTCTTGGAAAGACTTGTTCATGAAAGACAAACCTTGATGTAGGAAAACTTCATAAATCTCGGTGGCATTTTATAAACTAATTTTTTTTTTTCAGATGATGAGTGTTTGTGTATGACAATGTACTAATGACAGTTGTTCTGTCTATGTTGTTAATTTCCCAATATTAGTAATCTTAAATATCCCTAAAATGTCTTTCAATTTTTTATTGAGTCATAATTAACTACTATTTTATGTTAGCTTCAATATAACATAGCGATTTGACATCTTTATACATTACAACAGAATCACTGTGATAAGACCAGTTACCATCCGTCACAATACATAGTTGTTACAATATTACTAATGATAGTCTCTGTGTGTACATTATATCCCCATGATTATTTATTTTACAGTTGGAAAAATTTCTCACTTTTTCATCTATCCCCCCACACTCTTCTCTTCTGGCAGCCACCTATTTGTTCTCTGTATCTGTGAGTCTGTTTCTGCTTTATTCATTTGTTTTGTTTTTAGTTTTTACATGTAAGTGAAATGTTGCATTATTTGTTTTATTTGATTTTATTTATCTCACTTATCATTATACACTATAGGTCCATTTGTATTTCCATAAATATATTTTATCATTTTTAATAGCTAAGTAGTATCACATACTGTTGTTAAAGTGCTGCACTCAATATGCCCACATATTTGGAAAACCCTGCAGTGGCCATAGGGCTGGAAAAGGTTAGTTTTCATTCCAATCCCAAAGAAAGGCAATGCGAAAGAATGTGCAAACTACCACAAATTTCACTCATTTCACACATTAGAAAAGTAATGCTCAAAATTCTCCAAGTGGCTTCAACAGTAGTGAACTGAGAACTTCTAGATGTTCAAGAAAGGTTTAGAAAAGGCAGAGAAACCAGAGAGAAAATTGCCAACATCTGTTGGATAATTGAAACAACAAAATTCTAGAAAAACATCTACTTCTGCTTCAACGTCTTTGACTATGTGAATCACAACAAACTGTGGAAAATTTTTAAAGATATAGGAATATCAGACCACCTTACCTGCCTCCTGAGAAATCTAAGAAAGTCGAGAAGCAACAGTTAGAAATGGGCATGGAACAACAGACTGGTTCCAAAATAGGGAAGGAGTACATCAAGTTTATGTACTGTCACTCTCCTTATTTAACAAATATGTGGAGTGCATCATGAGAAATGCTGGGCTGGATGAAACACAAGCTCTGGAATCAAGATTGCCACGAGAAGTATCAATAATATCAGATATGCATATGATACCATCCTTATGGCAGAAAGTGGAGAGAAAATAAACAGCCACTTGATGAAGATGAAGAAGGAGAGTGAAAAACCTGACTTAAAATCAACTTTCAAAAAATGAAGACCATGGCATCCTGTCCCATCATTTCATAGCAAATAGATGGAGAAACAATGGAAACAGTGATGGAATTTATTTTCTTGGGCTCCAAAATCACTGCTGATGGGGACTGAAGCCGTGAAATTAAAAAACACTTGATCCTTGGAAGAAAAACTATGTCAAACCTACTCCGTGTATTAAAAAGCAGAGACATTAATCTTTGCCAACAAAGGTCCATGTAGACAAAGCTACATTTTTTCCAGTAGCCATGTATGGTTGTGAGAAGGCTGAGCACTGATTCAGGATCAGTTTCAAAAGAACTGATGATTTTGAACTGTAGAGTGGAAGAAGACTCTTGAAAGTCCTGTGGATTGCAAAATCAAATCAGTCAATCCTAAAGAAAATCAGTCCTAAATATAATATTCATTGGTAGGACTGATGCTGAAGCTGAAGTGTCAATATTTTGGCCAACTGATGCAAAGAGCTTACTTATTAGAAAAGACCCTGATGCTGGGAAAGATTGAGGGCAGGAGGAGAAGGGGATGATAGAGGATGAGATAGTTGNTCAATCCTAAAGAAAATCAGTCCTAAATATAATATTCATTGGTAGGACTGATGCTGAAGCTGAAGTGTCAATATTTTGGCCAACTGATGCAAAGAGCTTACTTATTAGAAAAGACCCTGATGCTGGGAAAGATTGAGGGCAGGAGGAGAAGGGGATGATAGAGGATGAGATAGTTGGATAGCATCACTGACTCAATGGACATGAGTTTGAGAAAGCTCTGGGAGATAGGGAAGCCTAGCATGCTGCAGTCCAAGGGGGAGCAAAAAGTTGGATATGACTAAGCAGCTGAACAACAATAACATCCCATACATGTATATATAGATATACATATTCATATATATACATATTCAACTGCTTATGTCTCATTTGAGAAAAAATCTATTCAGGCTTTTGGCCACTTTTTAATCAGAATTTTTTTTCATATTGAGATGTATGATTTGTTTATATATTTTGGATATCACTTCCTTATCCAATATATAATTTGCTTATATCTACCACTAGTATGTTGTCCTTTCATTATGCTAATATCTTTTTTCATTGTGCAAAAGCTTTTTAGTTTGATGTAGTCCCATTTTTTAAATATTTGCTTTTGTTTTTCTTGCCTGAGAAGACATATTCAAAAATAATGATAGGACTAATATCAAAGAACATATTCCATGTTTTCTTCTAGGAGTTTTCTTCTATTAGGTTTTAAGAACTTACAGATCTTACATGTAAGTAAGATCTATGTTATTAATCTATTTTGAATTTAGTTTTGTATCTGGTGAATCAAAGTGGTCCAGTTTGATTATTTTGCCTATAACTATCCAGTTTTCCCATTACCATTTATTGAATAAACTGCTTTTCCCTACTGTAAAGTATTTTCTTTTGTAGACTGAATAACCATATGAGCATGGGTTTATTTCTAAACTCTTTATTCTGTCCCATTTATCTGCATGTCTGTGTTTGTTGGTTTGTTTTTCTTTTTCAGTGCCATATTGTTTTGATTGCTTTCTATATATAAAGTATACCTTTATATTCTGATAGCACGTTATCTCAGTTTTGTTTTTTTCCTCAAGTTTGCTTTGGCTACTTTAGGTCTTTGGTGTTCTCATACAAATTTTAGGATTATTGGTACTAATTCTATGAAAAATTGATATTTTGATGGCAATTGCATTGAATCTACAAATTGTTTGGGGTCACATGTACATTTTAACAATATTGATTCTTCCAATCCATGAACATAATAACTTTCAAATAATTAGTGTCTTTTTCAATTTCTTTCTGATTAAAGTTTTTTTTACAGTTTACTGAGTTCAAGTCTCTTGTAGTCTTAAATTTATGTCTATGTATTTTATTATATTTGATGCAATGACAGATATTATTGTTTTCTTTTTTCTGATAGTTCTGTGTTATTGTCTAGAAATGCAACTAATTTCTGTATGTTAATTTTGCATTCTGACAATTTATTGAATGAATTTATTAGTTCTAATAGGTTTTCGGTGGAAACTTTAGTGTTTTATATGTATAGGGAGAGAAATATAGTATTCTGCCATGTGCAAATAGTGATATTTTTATGTTTCCCCTTCCAATTGAGATGTATTTAATATACTTTTTTTCTTTTGTATAATTTCTCTGGTTAGAACTTTAAACAGTATGTTGAATAAAGTGGTGAGAGTGGGAGAATTTTTGTTGTGTTCCTACTCTTAGAGGAAAAGCTTTCAGCATTTCATCATTATTATCTTAACTGAGGGTTTGTCATATATAGTCTTTATTATGTTGTAGTATTGGAGAAGGCAATGGCACCTCACTCCAGTACTCTTGCCTGGAAAATGCCATGGATGAAGGAGCCTGGTAGGCTGCAGTCCATGGGGTCGCTAAAAGTTGTACATGACTGAGCGACTTCACTTTCACTCTTTACTTTCATACATTGGAGAAGGAAATGGAAACCCACTCCAGTGTTCTTGCCTGGAGAATCCCAGGGACAGGGGAGCCTGGTGGGCTGTTGTCTTTGGGGTCGTACAGAGTCAAACATTACTGAAGTGACTTAGCAGCAGCAGTAGCAGGTATCTTCCCTCTATAGCCACTTTGGTGACAGTTTTTATCATAAATGAATGTCTAATTTTGTCAAAAAAAATTCCATGCCTCTATTGAGATGATTATATGATGTTTATCCTTCAATTTCTTAATGTAGTGTATCACATCAATTGATTTATGGGGATTAACCTATTCTTGCATCCTTGGGGTGAAACTCAGTTGATAATATTGTATGATCTTTTTAATATGTCAATGCAATCCCTATCAAGCTACCAGCCGTATTTTTCGCAGAGCTAGAACAAATAATTTCAAGATTTGTATGGAAATACAAAAAAACTCGAATAGACAAAGCAATCTTGAGAAAGAAGAATGGAACTGGAGGAATCAACCTGCCTGACTTCAGGCTCCACTACAAAGCCACAGTCATCAAGACAGTATGGTACTGGCACAAAGACAGAAATATAGATCAATGGAACAAAATAGAAAGCCCAGAGATAAATCCACACACCTATGGACACTTTATCTTTGACAACGGAGGCAAGAATATACATGGAGAAAAGACAATCTCTTTAACAAGTGGTGCTGGGAAAACTGGTCAACCACTTGTAAAAGAATGAAACTAACACCTTACACAAAAATAAACTCAAAAGGGATTAAAGATCTAAACATAAGACCAGAAACTATAAAACTCCTAGAGGAGAACATAGGCAAAACACTCTCCGACATAAATCACAGCAGGATCCTCTATGACTCACCTCCCAGAATACTGGAAATAAAACAAAAACAAAGAAATGGGATCTAATTAAAATTAAAAGTTTCTACACAACAAAGGAAACTATAAGCAGGGTGAAAAGACAGCCTTTGGAATGGGAGAAAATAATAGCAAATGAAGCAACTGACAAACAACTAATCTCAAAAATATACAAGGAACACTTACAGCTCAATTCCAGAAAAATAAATGACCCAGTCAAAAAAATGGGCCAAAGAACGAAACAGACATTTCTCCAAAGAAGACATACAAATGGCTAACAAGCACATGAAAAGATGTTCAACATCACTCATTATCAGAGAAATGCAAATTAAAACCATAATGAGGTACCATTTCATGCCTGTCAGAATGGTTGCGATCCAAAAGTCTCCAAGCAATAAATGCTGGAAAGAATGTGGAGAAAAGGAAACACTCTTACACTGTTGGTGGGAATGCAAACTAGTACAGCCACTATGGAGAACAGTGTGGAGATTCCTTAAAAACCTGGAAATAGAACTGCCTTATGACCCAGCAGTCCCACTGCTGGGCATACACAGTGAGGAAACCAGAATTGAAAGAGACACATGTAACCCACTGTTGCAGCACTGTTTATAATAGCCAGGACATGGAAGCAACCTAGATGTCCATCAGCAGATGAATGGATAAGAAAGCTGTGGTACATATACACAATGGAGTATTACTCAGCCATTAAAAAGAATACATTTGAATCAGTTCTAATGAGGTGGATGAAACTGGAGCCTATTATACACAGTGAAGTAAGCCAGAAAGAAAAA
>SJYX01021451.1:7996-18785 GCA_006410675.1 Oreotragus oreotragus | reverse complement strand
TGCCATTGCCTTCTCCCCAGTACAGTATATTAACACATATATATGGAATTTAGAAAGATGGTAATGATAACCCTGTATGCGAGACAGCAAAAGAGACACAGATGCATAGACAGTCTTTTGGACTCTGTGGGAGAGGAAGAGGGTGAGGGCGAGGGGGGGATGATTTGGGAGAATAGCACTGAAACATGTATAATATCATAAAAGAAATGAATTGTCTGTCTAGGTTCAATGCAGAATATAGGATGCTCTGGGCTGGTGCACTAGGATGACCCAGAGAGATGGTATGGGGAGGGAGTTGGGAGGGGGATTCAGGATTGAGAACACATGTACACCCATGGTGGATTCATGTTGATGTATGGCAAAACCAATACAGTATTGTAAAGTAAAAGAAAAAAAAAAAAAAGAAAAAATATGTCATTGAATTCAGTTCAGTAACATTTTCTCAAAGATTATTAGAACTATAGTATTTAAGATATTGGCCTGTAACTTACTTTTTTTTTTTTTTTTAAATGATGTCCTTTGTTTTTTGGTATCAAGGAAATGCTGACCTGATAAAATAAATTCAGAAGTGTTTCTTTCTTTTCAAGTTTTTGGGAAAAAAATTGAAATAGAGAGATGTTGAAAGAATTTACCTTTGAAGCTATATGAACTTTGGCTTTTGTTTTGGAGAGATTTTAGATTACTGATTCAATTTAGTTACAAGTAACAGGTCTATTCAGGTTTTCTATTTCTTCATATTGTATGTTTATAAGAATTTGCCATTTTTTTAGGTAGTCTAATTTGTTGACATGTATTTTTTTTTATAAAGTCCCTTATGATTATTTGTTTTTCTTTTGTGTTGGTTGTAATTTCTCCTCTTTCATAATTAATTTCATTTATTTGGACTCTATGTTTACTAATGAGTCGGTATAGTTTAATCAATTTTGTTTATCTTTTTAATGAATCAACTGAGTCTCACAGATTTTTCTATGAATTTTTAAGTCCCTATTTCATTTATTTCCACTCTGATATTTACTGTTTCCTCCCTTCTGGTAACTTTTGGCTTCTTTTTCTTGTGAAAAAATTTTTCAAGTGTACATTTAAATTGCTTATTTGAGAGTTTCCTTAAGTCTTGAGGTAAGCCTATATTGGTATGAACTTCCCACTTAGCACTGTTTTTTTCTGGGTCCCATAGATCTTGGACAGCTGTATTTCATTTTTATTTGTCTCAGATTTTTTTTAATTTCCTCTATGATTTCTTTGTGAATAAATGTTTAGCAGCACACTGCTTTGCATCTCTACATTTCAATGTTTTTTCTAGTTTTCTTCTTGTAGTTGAATTCTAATTTCATACCTTTGTAATGTTAAAAAATCTTGATATTATTTCAATCTTCTTATAAGTATTTAGATTTTTTTGTGGCCCAACTTGTGGTCTACCCTGGAGAATTTTCCCTGTGCACTTGAAAAGAATGTGCATTATTTTGCTTTTGGATGGAATATTCTGTATATATCCGAATATTGCAACCATCTAATATAGTGTTGTCATTTAAGGCATGATTTTCCTTATTTTTTTGTCTAGATAAATTTATCTAATTTTAATAGCAATTGCATGCTTAGTCCCTTACATTATTTTTATTTTGAAAACTTTTTTTTTGTTGTTGTTTTTATTCTTATTTGGTATTTTCCACTAGTCTATCTTCCAGATTGCATATTCATTACTCTGTATCATTTAATCTGCTGGTGAATTCTTCTATTATATTTTTTATATCCTATATTGTATTTTCTGACTTTTAAAAATAGTCTCTATGATGAAACTCTCTAAGTTTCTTCATTCTCTTCTTCAGTTTGTGAGCTTCCTTATGACTGTTTCTTTGAACTCTATCAGGTAAATTACTTGTCTCCACTTGACTGAAGTTTGTTTCCTGTAATTTTATTTTCCTTTTGCATTTGGATCACATTCCTCTCTTTTCTTATTTGTTTAATTTTTTGTTATGAATTAGGTAAAATACCTACTTGTAGTCTTGAAGGAGTAGTCATGTGTAGACTGCTTGTACTTGGAAACTTTGGCAGACTGAGTGGAACTACAGCAAGGCTTGATTTGGGTCAGTTCCTGGCCCAAAGCCACCTTGGTAATGTGGCTAGGGAGGGGTGCAGGCACGGCCAGGAGGTATCCCAGAGGATCTCAACCAATGGTGCCTCTGACACTGGAGAAAACTTCAGCAATTTTCTGCCTGTTTGGCAGAATTCTCAGAGTTCATAAATTACTTCCCATATAGCCAAGGTGCCACTTAAACTACTGATTTTTCACTGTGTACCTGGGTGGGCAAGTCTGTGCTTAGGCCCTTCAGCAATACCCCTATTGCAGATTGCCACATAGAGGATGGAGTTACTATGAATACTGTTTCTCCATCGTTTCTGTCATTTCCTATGTGATCATCTAATGTGCACTCCCTGTACAATCAATATTTGGGTATTATTTGAGAGAAATTGCTATTTATAAAGGTATAAATTCATTGTATCTATTGAAAGAGGTAGGCTCAGGCACTTCTAGATCATCATCTTCGACCACTCTTCAAAGTACAGTCCATTTCAAATTCATGTCATGTTCCCCTAATCCAGCTTGCTGGAGTTCTACTATATGGAGACATTTAGGGACCAAGGATGCTGGAGGCTCCTCGTATCCTATACATAACATATGGGCCCCTTGGTCACAATAACATGGAAAAAGACAAATGGACAGGGAGGCCTGGTGTGCTGCAATTTATGGGGTCACAAAGAGTCGGACACAACTGAGCGACTGAACTGAACTGAACTAAGTGCTCATCTTCTTTTTTTAAAAATTTTTATTTTTACTTTATTTTACTTTACAGTACTGTATTGGTTTTGACAAACATTGACATGAATCCATCATGGGTGTACATGAACTCCCAAACATGAACCCCACCTCCCACCCCTAAAAGCATCAATTTAAACAACTATACATGTACAAAAATATCTTGACAACACTTATAAATTCCAGGTAAAGGACTTAGGGAATAACCCAGAAATGAGAAGAGACATTGGAGAACACAGGAAAGACAACTTCATATTAACCACTTGCTCCTGATCTTTTGTATGGAAAGAGCCAATTTCCCTTTGGAGGGAGAGTAAAGTAAGTGACAAAGCGAGCACAGAGCAGTCTGAGTGCCAGGTCATGCTCTGTGGACTCAGGCTCCAAGTGTGCTCTGATAAATCCAGATTCCTGGCCCACACTGCATCAGGTTAGACTCCAGGCTCTAGACTGGATCAACATAGTGCCATGCTAGCCTCTAAGACTCTATAACCAGATTTATCCCCAAGAATATGTGGCACCTAGTCAGCTCTCAGTGACATAGAATGCAGGCCTGCCTATGCAGACTCAGGTGCCAGGCCCAGCACCTTGGACCCAAGTGCCAGACCCACACACAGATCCAAAAGCAAGGCCTTCTCCAGGGGATTAGATTCTAGTCTTGCCTCCATGGAAAAAAGCATCAAAAAATTGAACAAATAGAAGTTATAGTGCTGAAGAACAAAATGATCAAACTGGATAATTCAGTAAAGAGTGTCAACAACAGACTCAAACAAAACAAACAGATACAGTGAACTAAAAGACAGGTCATTTAATATTATTCAGTCAGAGGATCAAAAAAAATAAAGAAAAGGAAAAGGAAAAAAAGAAAAAAATAATGAAGAAAGCTTATCTGAATTATGGATTATCATTAAGAAAAAAATTATCATTACATTTGTTGGAACTCCAGATGGAAAGAGTGAGAAAGAGTGGCTGAATGCTTATTTAAATAAATAATAGCTAAGAAATTCCCAAACATAAGAAGAGATTTAGCAGTTTAAGTTCATGAAGTTCATATATCTTCCAAAATATTCCATCTAAAAAGATCATTTTTAATGATATATTAAAACTGCATAAAATCAAAGACCAAAAATACTATTTAAAAGCAGCACAATAAAATAATTCCTCACAGAAAAAGGAGCCCAGCAAGGTTATTAGCAGATTTCTTAATGAAAATGTTTCAGGCTAGGAAAGAGTAAGAAAATATATTCAATATATTTAAAGTGCTGGTGAGGGTAGGGGAGAGGCATGTGGAACCCTGCCAACCAATAGTAGTTTGCCCAATAAAGATGTTTCTCAGAAATGAAGAGTTTAACACTCTTCTGAAGTAAAAAGAAAAAAAGAATAAGTGATAACAATTTGTAACCATTAGACATGCCTTACCAAAAATACAAGCTTTTCAACTTGAAATAATTTGAAAACTTATAAAAGTATAAAACTCATTGTAAATATAAAAATATTATCAAATTCAGTATACTTTAATACTATACTGGTCATATGTATATTACTTTTTAACTCTGCTATGAAAGTTAAAAGGCAAAGTTGTAAAAATAACTATAGCTACAATGTGTTAATAGATACATCATATATGAAAGATGTAAACTCTGACAAATACATATAATAAAAAGTGGAAAGAGAAGAAGTTAAAAGTCTAGAGTCAATGTATGCAATTGTTTATAAGATGTTTTATGTAGGCCTTATAGCAATGAAAATAGAACATCTGTGCTGAAAGAAAAAAAAAAGCAGCTGCTAATAAAGAATGGTATATCCAGCAAAACTGTCCTTCAAAAAACTAAGGAGAAATACTTTCCTAGAATAACAAAAGTCCGTGTTCATCACTACTATAACTACCTTAGAAGAAATGTTCAAGTGAGTCTTTCAAGTTGAATTAAAAGGTCACTAGTTAGCAAAACAAAATGATATGGAAATACAAAGCTCACTGGTACATATAAATATATAGACAAATATGGAGTAGAGCCATATTATAACAGTGGTACATAAATAACTTTTCCTCTGAAACAGAATTTAAAACACAAAAATATTTTTAAAAAGCTATATTATAATATAGTATGAATATATAGAATAAATATGGGAATACTAGATATAAATATAAAATGAGGTAAATTTCACATTAATAACAGAAAGTGTGGGAGCAAGGAGTAGGGAAAGGATAGAATTTTAGTGTTCAAATGAAATAAAATTATCAATTAAAGATAGCATGTTATAAACTTAGAATGATATAAATATAATAAACTTTAAATAAGTTACATGGTCAAAATAAAGAAAATACATATAGAAGATAATGCATGAAAGAGAAAGAACTTAAAGCATGTCACCACAAACACACACACAAAATAAAATAAAATGGAAAGAAAAACAGCAAGAAAGGAAAAGAAAGACAAAAAAGCTATAAGCTGAGAAAAAACAAACAAGCAAACAAATTGACAGTAGTATGCATTTTATTGTTGTTCAGGCACCAAGTTGTATCCAATTTTTTGTGACCCTATGGACTGCAGCAGGCCAGGCTCCCCTGTCATTTGTTATCCCTTGAAATTTGCTATCTCCAGAAATTTATCTCCTGAAGTTCACGTTGATTGAGTTAATGATGTCACTCAATCATCTCATCTTCTGTTGCCCCCTTCTCCTGCTCTCAATCTTTCCCAGCATCAGGGTCTTTCCCACTGAGCCAACTCTTCACATCAGGTGGCCAAAATACTGCAGCTTCAGCTTCAGCATCAGTCCTTCCAATGAATATTCAGAGTTGATTTCCCTTAGGATTGATTGGTTTGATCTCCTTGCCATACAAGGGACTCTCAAGAGTCTTCTCCAGCACCACAGTTTGAAGGCATCAGTTAGTTCCTCAGAGTTCAGCACTCAGCCTAATGGTCCAACTCTCACATCCATACATAACTAGTGGAAAAAACATAGCTTTGACTGCATGGACTTTTGTCAGCAAAGTGATGTCTATGCCTTTTAATACATTGTCTAGGTTTGTCATAGCCTTTCTTCTAAGGAGACAGTGTTTTTTAGTATCATGGCTGCAAGTCAATATCCCCAGCGATTTTGGAGCCCAAGAAAATGAAGTCTGTCACTGTTTCCATTTGTTCCCCATCTATTTGACATGAACCCTTATGGCAGAAAGTGAAGAAGAACTAAAAAGCCTCTTAATGAAAGTAAAAGAGGAGAGTGAAAAAGTTGGCTTACAGCTCAACATTCAGAAAACGAAGATCATGGCATCTGGTCCCATCACTTCATGGGAAATAGATGGGGAAACAGTGGAAACAGTGTTAGACTTCATTTTTTTGGGCTCCAAAGTCACTGCAGATGGTGATTGCAGCCACGAAATTAAAGGATGCTTACTCCTTGGAAGAAAAGTTATGACCAACCTAGATAGCACATTCAAAAGCAGAGACATTATTTTGCTGACTAAGGTCCATCTAGTCAAGGCTATGGTTTTTCCTATGGTCATGTATGGATGTGAGATGTGGACTGTGAAGAAGGCTAAGCACCAAAGAATTTATGCTTTTGAACTGTGGTGTTGGAGAAGACTCTTGAGAGTCCTTTGGACTGCAAGGAGATCCAACCAGTCCATTGTGAAGGAGATCAACCCTGGGATTTCTTTGGAAGGAATGATGCTAAAGCTGAAACTCCAATACTTTGGCCACCTTATGTGAAGAGTTGACTCACTGGAAAAGATCCTGGGAGGGATTGGGGGCAGTAGAAGAAGGGGATGACAGAGGATGAGATGGCTGGATGGCATCACTGACTCAATGGACGCGAGTCTGAGTGAACTCCGGGAGTTGGTGATGGACAGGGAGGCCTGGCATGCTGTGATTCATGAGTTCACAAAGAGTCGGACACGACTGAGAGACTGAACTGAACTGAACTGAACTGAACTAAATGGAACTTTTCATTCCAATCCCAAAGAAAGTCAATGCCAAAGAATCTTAAACTACTGCACAACTGGACTCATCTCACATGCTAGTAAAATAATGCTCAAAATTCTCAGAGTCAGGCTTCAGCAATATGTGAACTGTGAACTTCCTGATGTTCAAGCTGGTTTTAGAAAAGGCAGAGGAACCAGAGATCAAATTGCCAACATCTGCTGGATCATTGAGAAAGCAAGAGTGTTCCAGAAGCACATCTATTTCTGCTTTATTGACTATGCCAAAGCCTTTGACTGTGTGGATCACAATAAACTGTGGAAAATTCTGAAAGAGATGGGAATACCAGACCACCTGACCTGCCTCTTGAAAAAACTATATGCAGATCAAGAAGCAACAGTTAGAACTGGACATGGAACAACAGACTGGTTCTAAATAGGAAAAGGAGTACGTCATGGCTGTATATTGTCACCATGCTTATTTAACTTAAATGCAGAGTACATCATGAGAAATGCTTGACTGGATGAAGCACAAACTGGAATAAAGATTGCCAGGAGAAATATCAATAACCTCAGACAAGCAGATGACACCACCCTTATGGCAGAAAGTGAAGAGGAACTAAAAAGCCTCTTGATGAAAGTGAAAGAGGAGAGTGGAAAAAGTTGGCTTAAAGCTCAACATTCAGAAAACGAAGATCATGGCATCTGGTCCCATCACTTCATGGGAAATGGATGGGGAAACAGTGTAAACAGTGTCAGACTTTTTTTTCTTTTTTGTTCCAAAATCACTGCAGATGGTGATTTCAGCCATGAAATTAAAAGACACTTACCCCTTCGAAGGAAAGTTATGACCAGCTTAGATAGCATATTGAAAAGCAGAGACATTACTTTGCCAACAAAGGTCCGTCTAATCAAAGCTACGGTTTTTACAGCAGTCATGTATGGATGTTAGATTTGGACTGTGAAGAAGGCTGAGCACCGAAAAATTGATGCTTTTGAACTGTAGTGTCGAAGAAGACTCTTGAGAGTCCCTTGGACTGCAAGTAGATCCAACCAGTCCATTCTAAAAGAGATCAGCCCTGGGTGTTCATGGAAGGAATGATGCTGAAGCTGAAACTTCAATACTTTGGCCACCTCATGCAAAGAGTTTAGTCACTGGAAGGGACTCTGATGCTGGGAGGGATTAAGGGCAGGAGAAGAAGCAGACGACCTAGGATGTGATGGGTGGATGGAATCACCAACTCAATGAACATGAGTTTGAGTGAACTCTGGGAATTGATGATGGACAGGGAAGCCTGGCATGCTGCGATTCATGGAGTTGCAAAGTTTCAGACACGACTGAGCTACTGAACCTACCTGAATAATTATATCTTATGTGTAACTATATATGGTTTATATTTTATCATATTTTTGAAGAAAGTTGAATTTGTTTTTAATTTTGTGATTTATTATATCAGTTCAGTTTAGTTCAGTTGCTCAATTGTGTCTGACTCTTTGCAACTCCATGGACTACAGCACACTAGACTTCCCTGTCCATCACCAGCTCCTGGAGTATGCTCAAATTGATGTTCATCCAGTCAGTCATGCCATCCAACCATTTCATCCTCTGTCGTCCCCTTCTCCTGCCTTCACTCTTTCCCAGAATCAGGGTCTTTTCCAATGAGTCAGTCCTTTTCATCCAGTGGCCAAACAGTTGTTGCTGCAGCTTCAGCCTCAGTCCTTCCAATGAATATTCAAGACTGATTTCCTTTAAGAATGACTGGTTTGATCTCCTTGTAGTCTGAGGGACTCTCAAGAGTCTTCTCCAACACTACAGTTCAACAGCATCAATTCTTCGGTGCTCAGCCTTTTCTATAGTCGAACTCTCACATCCATATATGGCTACTGAAAACCATAGCTTTGACTAGAAGGACCTTTGTGGGCAAAATATATGGAATATAAGTTTGTTATAGTTTTACTTCCAAGAAGCAAGTGTCTTTTAATTTCATGGCCACAGTCACCGTCTGCAGTGATTTTGGAGCCCAAGAAAATAAAGTCTGTCTCCCTTCCCATTGTTTCCCCATCTATTTGTCATGAAGTGATGGAACTGGATGACATGATCTTAGTTTTTTGAATGTTGAGTTTTAAGCTAGGTTTTTCACTTTTCTCTTTCACTTTCATAAAAAGGCTGTTTAGTTCCTCTTTCCTTTCTTCCACTGGAGTGGTATCATCTGCATAACTAAAGTTATTAATATTTCTCCTGGTAATCTTGACTCCAGCTTGTGCTTCATCCAGCCCATCATTTCCTATGATGTACTCTGCATATAAGTTAAATAAGCAGGGTGAAAATATACAACCTTGACATACTCCTTTCCCAATTTGGAACCAGTCTGTTGTTCCATATCCAGTTCTAACTGTTGCTTCTTGACNTCCTGGTAATCTTGACTCCAGCTTGTGCTTCATCCAGCCCATCATTTCCTATGATGTACTCTGCATATAAGTTAAATAAGCAGGGTGAAAATATACAACCTTGACATACTCCTTTCCCAATTTGGAACCAGTCTGTTGTTCCATATCCAGTTCTAACTGTTGCTTCTTGACAGTCATAAAATTTTCTTAGGAGGCAGGTAAGGTGGTCTGAATAATTTTCCAGTTTGTTGTGATCCACACAATCAAAGGCTTTGATATAATTGATGAAGCAGAAGTAGATGTTTTTTGAAATCCTCTTGCTTTTTCTATCATTCAATGAATCTTGGCAATTTGATCTCTGGTTCCTCTGCCTTTTAAAATGCAACTTGACATCTGGAAGTTCTTGGTTCATGTACTGTTGAAGCCTACCTTGAAGAATTGTTAACATTACTTCGCTAGAGTGTGAGATGAGCACAATTGTGCAATAGTTTGAATATCCTTTGACACTGCTTTTCTTTGGGACTGGAACAAAACCAGAACTTTCCCAGTCCTGCAGCCACTGCTGAATTATCCAAATTCGCTGGCATATTGAGTGCAGCACTTTAACAGCATCATCTCTTAGAATTGAAATAGCTTAGCCTGAATTCCATCACCTCCACAGCTTTCTTCATAGTGATGCTTCCTGAAGCCCACTTGATTTCACACTCCAGGATGTCTGGCTCCAGGTGAATGATCACACCATCATGGTTATCTGGGTCACTAAGATCTTTTTTTTTTGAATAGTTCTGTGTGTGTGTTTTTTTTTTCCACCTCTTCTCAGTATCTTCTTCTGTCAGGTGTGTACCATTTCTGTCTGTTATTGTGCCCATATTTGTGTAAAATATTCCCTTGGTATCTCTAATTTATTTGAAGAAATCTCAAGTCTTTCTCATTCTATTGTTTTCCTCTATTTCTTTACATTGATCACTTAGGAGGGCTTTCTTATCTCTCATTTCTATATTTGGAACACTGCATTCAGATGTATATATATCTTTCTTTTTCTCCTTTGCCTTTTATTTCTCTTCTATTTTCAGCTATTTGTAAGGCCTCCTCAGACAACCATTTTGCCTCTTCACATTTCTTTTTCTTGGGGATGGTTTTGATCACCACCTCCTGTACAGTGTTACAAACCTCCGTCCATAGTTCTTCAGGCACTCTGTCTATCAGATCTAATCCCTTGAATCTCTTTGTCACTTCCACTGTACAGTAATAAGAGATTTAATTTAGGTCATATCTGAATGGTCTAGTCATTTCCCCAAGAAGTTTTCATTTTTGAAAAGTCATCTATGACAATCTTCTCCATAATTGTGTCTTCAATTTCCCTTTACTAAAATTGAAGCATCTGAATGGGAAAGACTAGAGATCTCTTCAAGAGAATTGGAGATACCAAGGGAACATTTCATGCAAAGATGGGCTCGATAAAGGATAGAAATGGTATGGACCTAACAGAAGCAGAAGATATTAAGAAGAGGTGGCAAGAATACACAGAAGAACTGTACAGAAAAGATCTTCACGACCCAGATAATCATGAGGATGTGATCACTAATTTAGAGCCAGACATCTTGGAATGTGAAGTCAAGTGGGCCTTAGAAAGCATCACTAAGAACAAAGCTAGTGGAGGTGATGGAATTCCC
>SJYX01021449.1:115332-140761 GCA_006410675.1 Oreotragus oreotragus | reverse complement strand
TGTGTGTGTGTGTGTGTGTGTGTGTGTGTGTGTGTGTGCGTGCATGCATGCTCAGTTGTGTCTGACTTTTTGCGACCCATAAACTATAAGCCACCAGGCTCCTCTGTCCTTGGCATTTTCCAAGCAAGAATACTGGAGCTGGTTGGTACTTCTTACTCCAGTGGATCTCCCCCACCCAAGGATCAAACCCCCATCTCCTGTGTCTTCTTTACCACTGAGCCACCAACAGGGACTATTTTCTAGTTCTTTCTTAACACATGCAGCACCTGTAAAGTACAAGACACAGAGCAAACCCTCAGGAAATTCTGTGGAGAGAATGAACAGTGTTATAAACATGCGGATGAAACTCTACATTATAAATTAGTTACTCATTGTCCCTTGCCACAGACTGTGATTTAAGCTAGCTAATATAAAAAGTATTCAGCAATGTTGATGAATCTCAACATCAGCTACTTTGATTACCTATTGAGAAGTTTCTCATTATCTTAATATCATAAATCTTACATGTTTAAGATCTATCTATATGAAATATCTGGGATGGTTTAACCTATTCTTCTCAATATAATTTTAGATCCCAGTCAATTCTTCTCATGATCATTTGGAGGTCAAGATGCCAGCATGAGCACTTCTGCATATACTTTTATCATACCTGGCACATGGAGGTCCTCAACAAATATTTCCTAAAATCAAAAAGCTAACCTGCATTATTGAGGTACAGAATGTACAATGTTCACATATAGATACACACAAACACATAGCATTCTGAAAAAAAGAGAAAGAATATTTCCCTAAAATAGGAATCATGTAAATTAAGCACAAGAAATAAAGATGTGCACTTTAAAGGTTCAGGCAGCCAAGTAGAATAGTGGAAGAATCATGAGTTGAGGCAGATCAGAATTTGATTTCTATCTCTATAACTTACTTGCTCGGTGAACTAGGTTAAAGATTTGTGCTTTGGTTTCCCCCTTGGCAACACTGGATTAATATCATCTTTTTAACAGACTGTGGGGGCACAATTAAATATCCTAATACATCTGACAGCACCATCATGGCTGGCACAGACTAACCTCTCCATGATATTTTGTCGTGGTTGCTCTTTATTGGCCTTGATGGCTACCCAAGTCTTTCTTCACTTTTTCTAGGATGGTTGTTGCTATTAATGATGTGCTGCTAGAGAACCATGACCCCTTTTTAGCAGTGTTTCTCAAACTTTAGCACATAACAGAACACTCTGAAGGTCTTGTTAAAACACAGATTTCTGGGATCCACCACCAGAGCTTCTGATTCATTAGGTCTGGTGTGGGACCAAGAATCATAATTTCTAACAAGTTCACAGATGCTGCTGCTGCTGCTGCTGCTACACCCCCAACAACACTTAGAGAACCACTGATTTTGAGTAATTAATTCTCCTGTAATAAGAATTGAGGACAGCAACAACAACAAAAAGATATTTATGGGTTTTTGAGTGTCGATATCTATGAGGGCTTCCTGGGGCTTAGATACATAGGAACAAAGTACTATCACCTGACATCCTTACATGGGGAAAGAATAAAATCATTTCAGATTTGCCAGTAGTCGCCAATGGAGAAATCCTGAGCAACTACCAGAAGGCGCTAAGAGGCAGTCATAAGGTAGAGGGTAAAATGTGTATGTGTATATATGTTAGTCACTCAGTCATGTCTGATTATTTGTGACCCCATTGACTGTAGCCTGCCAGGCTCCTCTATCCATGAAATTCTACAGGCAAGAATACTTGAGTGGGTAGCCATTTCCTTTTCCAGGGGATCTTCCTGACCCAAGGATTGAACCCAGGTCTGCACTGCAGGCAGATTCTTTACTATCTGAGCCACTAGAGAAGCCCCAGAGGCAAAAGACAGGAGTTCTCAAGACCCTCAACCACCTGAATTCTGCAATTATCAAAAGTTCTCTTTTGCTTATTCTACTTGGAAAAGAATGAACCACCTTGGAAATTACATGTACTGGATGTGGATTCATCCCCAATATTGTGCAACTATATAGACAACATATATGCTGGGCTTGAATCAAAGAGAAGTAAGTACGATTTCTTTTTTGTTGTTGTTTGTTTTGCTTTTGTTTTTGTTTTAGTCACTAAGTGGTGTCTGACTCTTTTGTAGTCTCATGGACTGTAGCCTACCAGGCTCCTTTGTCCATGGGATTTCCCAGGCAAGAACACTGGAGTGTGTTGCCATTTCCTTCTTCAGGGGATCTTCCCAACCCAAGGATGGAACCCATGTCTCCTACATTGCAGGCAGATTCTTTACCACTAAGCCACCTGGAAGCCCAATTTCTTTCCTAGAAAAGTGAAAATGAAAGTGAAGTCGCTCAGTCGTGTCCGACTCTTTGCGACCCCATGGACTGTAGCCCATGGAATTTTCCAGGCAAGAGTACTGGAGTGGATTGCCATTTCTTTCCTAGACATGCAAAATTAAGAGATATTGGCAGGAATGTTAAGAAAATAAGTGATCTAATATTAGTGCTACAATAGGGAAAAGATATAGAAAAACATTAATAGAAAGATTACTGATAAATAGCCAATACATTTGTAGTGCTTACTGTAAGAGAGGCACTGTTCCATTAGCTCATTCAATTCTCACAACACTCTATGAGGGAAATAGTATGGCTAGTCTCACTTAATATATGAGGAAATTGACCTCATATGGTTAAATGAGTTGCTCAAGGTTACACAGCTAAAATGTGGCAGAGTCAGGATTTGAACCCAGGGAACACTGCTCAACACCTGGCTACACTATTGGGAGCATTGCATAGGAAGACAAAATTAAGGAACATGGTTGGAGATAAAAAATGATTTAGAAGAATGGTTGAAATTATCAACTGGAAACCTACATATCTTAATCTTTGTACCCTTCCCTGACCTCATCTTGGTACTGGATTCTTTCTGCTCCAGAAGGTTAACAGGTAGAATTATTACTTCATTGATATATCCTAAATAGGATCATACAAAGAGCTGCATTGATTATGTGCACTGACTTCAGTTAGGTTGCACTATTTCCCTAAATATCCCATAGCAGAGAGTCTCACAATAAATAACCTCTCCATCCTGTGCATTAGTGCTGGCTGCTCTCCCACAAACAATGTCAAAATTGTAAGCAGTTGGCACGGAGTTGTTGTGACAATATGTAAATTACTTATAAAGTGAACTTGATCTTGTATAATAAATGATATTTGAATCTTAATTTGTTAACAATATTTTAATGTAGTAATTGAGGTCATGGAAGACATGGACTAAAGATGAAACCATCTATAACCGTCGATTTTAAGCAGAACTACATTACCTAAGTTTATAAAATACTCCAAGGAATTAAAAGGCAAATGCTATGTTTGTATTTGCTATGAATAAGCACTGAAACATAACTGTAGAAAGAGACATAATGTGCTGTAGGCCAAGAAAAGGGGTTTGAAAGGGATGTTCAAAGGTGTTTTCTTTTTGTTTTGTTTTTTTTTCCTGCTGCTAAAATGTCTTGGCTCTAGGATCAGTGTCCCCTGACATGCTCAGGTCTTTCCTTAATGAAATAAAAGAGCATCTCAATAAACTACATGGCCCTAGTTTAATTCTTAGTAATCTGGGGCACCCCCTCAACTTCATGCTTTCATAATTAATCATCAAGCTTCCTTTGTCTTCTCAAAGGAAGCCTCCCACCAATTGCCTGCTCAATCTTCTTTCTCTTTCCATTCCAGTTCTCAGATGAAAACCAGGTCCAAATCTGTGAAATTGACCTTCAAGTGTGAAATCATTTTTTAATGATAAAGTGCCAATAGTGTTCTGCGAGTATAAGGTATTAATTGAGTGTTATAATTATTATTATACAGCTACTTCCCATAGTGATGACCTTTGTTCTCCTCCACCTTTCCTTCTTTTGCTCTATTTCATAGTCTGAAATTTTTGAGGGTTCAAGGCCTCAAGGTTTCAGAAAAAAATCCTGAAACTCTGATATTCTTTCTTCCACCTAGTTCTGACCTCTGTAAACTGGGCTAAACTTCCTCCAAACCCAGCATACAATGTAGAGAAAGCCAGGCTTGGTTCGGAGTGGAAACAGCAATCACCATTCCTCCTCTCAAATGAATCAAGCAAAATGCATATTGTTTGACTCCACTTACTCCTGACTTGGCTTAGCCAACTTCCAGGGCAGGAAGATCTCCCAAAGGAAGCCACTCATCAACAAAGCCTGAAAACAGACCTCCTTTATGTTATGCTCTTTGCTTGCAAACCTAAAATACTTTCCTCTGTCGTATCAAGTCACACGTCCTAATTCAAGGCCTGTGGTCTTATTGAATATAATCCATCCAATCACTACTTGCTATGTCTGGTTTCTTTCCATTGAGACATGTGTCAATGATCCCATTCTATCCCACTCCTCTTTCTGCTCTCCCAAAGGAGGACTACCCAGCCAGCTTTCCAGGCCAAGTTCATATCTTTCCTTTGCAATTTATATATTTCTTCTCTTCTTGAGTCAAACTCCTACTCAAAAGTTATCACTTCTAGAATTAGTTCCTCCCTCTTCTGGGATTCCAAGCACTTGCATTTAATTTTGTAAAAACACCACATTGCACCAAAAGTATTGTTTATATGGCTGTATTCTGTACTTGGGGGCTTTCCAGGTGGCGCTAGTGGTAAAGAACCTGTCTGCCAATGCAGGAGACATAGAGACATGGTTCAGTTCCTGGGTCAAGAAGATCCTCTGGAAGAGAGCATGGCCACCCACTCCAGTATTCTTACCTGGAGAATTCCATGGACAGAGGAGCCTGGCAGGCTATAGTCCATGGGATTGCAAAAGAGTCAAATACAACTTAGTGACTAAAACAGTTCATGGAGTTTGCAAAAAGTCAGACATGACTGAAGAGACTTAGCACAGCACATTCTGTATTTATTATAGCAGAATCTATATTTTGTTCATTTTTATAATTTGAAAAGACTTAACAAAATCTGATTTGTAGGAGATACTTAAGAAACAATTGTTGAATAAAAAAATAAATGATTCCCCAAAACTCTGAACTCTGTGCTTGTGTATATATCATATATATATAATATTTATGAATTATGTACTATATATCATATATATATTATTTATGTAATTTTAAATATAATTTGTGTACATGATTCCTATTATGCAAGTACAAGAATTTATATTGAGAATATACCTAAAAGTGAAAATTCTGGGTCATACTATATATATATATATACAGATCAGCTTCAGGAGATAATGCCAAACTGCTTTCCAAAATGGTCATACCATATTTGACTTCCAGCAGCACTGTATGAACATTTCTATGGATCCATTTTCTTTTCAACACCTGGTATTTTTAGGCATGTTAATATTTTGCAAACTAAATGAGTATAATACGGCATCTAATTATGGATTTAATTTTCATTTCCTTGATGATATACAATGTTGAATGTGTCTTCACTTGTTAATTTATATCTTTGTCAATTTTTCTATTATTCATTTCGCTTATTCATTTATAAATTACTTTACATGTTATTTACAAAAGCTACTTAATTTCTTTGGTCCTCAAATTCTATTTTTATAAACAGGGAATATTATGATACCCATATCTAGACTTGTCATGAGGATTAAGTGTGAACATGTATTTTATACGTAAAGTGTTGTTGCTGTTTAGTTGCTAAGTTGTGTCTGACTCTTTTTGCAACCCCATGGACTGTAGCCTGTCAGGCTCCTCTGCTGCTGCTGCTGCTAAGTCACTTCAGTCGTGTCCAACTCTGTGTGACCCCATAGACGGCAGCCCTCCAGGCTCGCCCATCCCTGGGATTCTCCAGGCAAGAATACTGGAGTGGGTTGCCATTTCCTTCTCCAATGCATGAAAGAGAAAAGTGAAAGTGAAGTCACTCAGTCTGTCCGACTGTTAGCGACCCCATGGACTGCAGCCCACCAGGCTACTCCGTCCATTGGATTTTCCAGGCAAGAGTACAGGGGTAGGGTGCCATTGCCTTCCCCGGTCAGGCTCCTCTATCCAAAGGATTTCCCAGGCAAGAATACTAGAATGGGTTACCATTTCCTTCTCTAGGGGGTCTTCCTGACTCATGGATCAAACCTGTCCCTTCTGCCTGGCAGGCGGACTCTTTACCACTGAGCTGCCTGGTTAGCCTATGTAAAGTGTGAAATGTAGGCTAATTGTAATACTGGTTAGGATTAATTTTTGTGCAACTGGGATGGCCTAGAATTTCCAAAATGGAAAGAACAACAGAACAGGATTGAGAAAACCAGAGTTTCGGACACACTTCTGCCAAGACCTTTCTGAATATCCTCAGAAAGGACATTGTGAAAGATATATAATATCTTTTATTAGCCTCAGTTTACCATCTGCAACATGGCTACAATGTCTGTTTTGCTATCATGCTGTGAGCACGAGGTGATGTTTAGTAAATAGGGCTGGTACTAGGCTAAGGCGAGTGAGGGGACACCAAAAATCTTACAATCAAGATAATGTTTTAAAAAATCAAAATCAGGGCAAGATTCTAAGATGAACCAGATATCCAATTTTTAAATATAGTATTTTATCTTTAGGAGGGCTATTTGCTTTCCACATTTGAGAAATTATTAGGCATACAATTATCTATTATAGATAAAATGGCCAGAGGTAAAACCAAAAACAGGAGGTTGACAGGGACAGTTATCATTTGCAGCTTTTTAAAGAACACTTGCAAGCATTTGATCTTTGTTCTCTCCAGCAACAAAAGATTGTGAATGGTCACTGCTCAGCTGGCAAATGATGGTGTTTTGAAATCTTTGGAAGCCTATTTCCAGCTGATTGGCTCTTTTCACTATTGGTGAGTTACTCTGTTTTTATCACAGCTGACTGATCTCAGCTGGCTGCATTCTTTGGCCCTGTATCTTTTCCCTCACGAAGTGGATGCTAATAGCAAAGGTGTCACTTTCCTTGTGACTGCTGATGTCTCCCTCTGCCTACAAAACAGCAAGGCCAGTTAAGGTGTTTCTCAAAAAAACAGAGCACTTCCAGTACATGGTAAATAACAAACTGAAACTCAGCCAGTGGTGACAGGATTGGGTGGTGACACAGCTGGTGACAGGGACGGTTAAGAGGTGGGTAAGTGTTTTAGAACTTTGTAAACACTGAACATCTTCCAACTCTACATACTTAGAATGCCCTGATAAGTAATGATCTGGATATGATTTCTTGCTTTGGAAGCACCCCATCATGAAATTTATCAAAGAGGCAGAAGGGACTCCCAGATCTTTAATGCACAATCAGGGGTATGACAGAGGAGGATGGATAAATGTACTATATATAATAGTCAAACATACCCTCTGTTTTTACTGTTGTGGATATTGATTTCCAAATGGATTTAATCAAAATCAATAACAAAATGTACAGTAATGAAGTAATGTAAAATGCAGTAATGTATAGGCCAAGAGGTTGACTATGGAATATATTAACAGAGAAGCAGTTTTATAAGAATAATTCATTTCTCTTTTAGACTCTTTCTTCAACCTACCATAAGACAATAAGAAGGAGAAGCAAAGCTCTAGAGGTGGGCCACAAAACAAGTACTTTACAGAACTTTTAGAAATTATCATAGCAAATTCAGTGATACAGGATTGCTCTATAAATAGAAAGACACAATAAAGAAATCTATTTACAAGATCAGAAAGCTGACCTACAGGTGGATGGTCCAAACATTGTCCTTTCAGGTTGGCTTATAAAGGGAAATAAAATGTCTGATTTTCAACAATATCATAATGATTTTCTAAAAGTCAAATAAATTCTAAAATGAATTACATATACCATTGGAGTACACAAATGCATCCTAAAGTTAAATGGCAAAGGGCACAATTGTCCAAAATTGTCTACTTATTAAATTTATATACTAAGTGGTAAAAGGGAAATGTATTATGTAGAATTGGCCAGAAAGGCCCAAGGTGATTTTTGAGTAATCAATATTTTTCAATATATGCTCCAGCTTTAAAACAGAGAAAAATAACTGATACTGGCAAACACTAGAAACCTGTTTGTTTGTTTGTTAAGGAAACTTAATGATTTGCTGGCAAAGACTCACTACAATACAAAGATTTCAAAGAGTACTTTACCAAGAAGGAATAGCATTCCCATTTTGTATAGAACCAAACTGAAATCTCAGGATATTAAGAGGTCTTACATAAATCACTGGATGAACTCTTTCACTCATTTATCATTTCTATTTCTTTCTTTACAACTTTAATTTACTTTTCCCCTCGTATTTGGCTGATGCTCCTCTCAATTAACCTTTGTGTTACCATCTGCAGTCTCTCATTTCCTCCCTCCTCTATTTCCCCATTTTTTCTTCATCTGACTATCCTTATACTCTCTAGAAAAGCTTTAGAAGAGGAAAGAATAAAGACAAAAAGAGGGAACATAACCTACCTTTAATCATAGGTGAAATAGCTGATTTAAAGTAAGAGATACCATTTTTAATATTTCGTTTTAAATGAAAAGATGGGAAAAAGGAAGGAAGGAAGGAAGAAAAGTGGGAAGGTAGGAAAGAACTGGGGGCAGGTGGGGGGGAAGAAATTAAAGGAGAAGAGAATAAATGAATTTCCAGTGTTTGCTAGCACAGTCCTACAATGATTAATGGGAACTTCCATATGCCATTTCTGTGTAATGCCTGAGCATTATTGAAGACAAGCACTGACATACACAAACATTATTAGAATCCAAACAGCAATAGCCTCTGTAAGGGTGGAATGGCTCAGAATTCAGAAATCAGACCATCTAGGGTCTAGTGACATTTCCTACTCATCCTCAGGGGACACCACCACGACTGAAGTAATAGAAGTCAAAACTTCAATCAGGCCCTTATTAGTTACTTTGCACACACAATATCAAGGTGCCATGTTTGGTGGCAAAACTAGAGCTACTGCAGCTTAGAACTGACAAAGCTTTTTTTAAAAAATCTATCTTTGGCTGCTCAATATAAGGTTAGGAGTAGGTCATGTACCAAGTTTTTTATTTTCTTTTTACCAAATTAATGCTATCAGGGGAGTTACGTTTAAATGGAATTCTTTCTCTCTAAACAATTCCATCTAGTTTCACCACTTCTTTTCTCTCCATCCCTCCCCTATATAAAATGAATCAGATCAGTAGACATCTGGAATAATATATAAAGAATCAAGTTATCAAACAAGCCAAGATTTACCACCAGGTTTTATGCCCTCTTCTCTAAGTTATCCAGGAGATGAAAGTCTCAAATAGCCAGTAATTTTTTTTGATACCCTTCAAATAATCTTTGACATCTGCTTCTTGGTGCATAATCTATGGTAAAAGGGAAATGTATTATGTAGAATTGGCCAGAAAGGCCCAAGGTGATTTTTGAGTAATCAATATTTTTCAATATATGCTCCAGCTTTAAAACAGAGAAAAATAACTGATACTGGCAAACACTAGAAACCTGTTTGTTTGTTTGTTAAGGAAACTTAATGATTTGCTGGCAAAGACTCACTACAATACAAAGATTTCAAAGAGTACTTTACCAAGAAGGAATAGCATTCCCATTTTGTATAGAACCAAACTGAAATCTCAGGATATTAAGAGGTCTTACATAAATCACTGGATGAACTCTTTCACTCATTTATCATTTCTATTTCTTTCTTTACAACTTTAATTTACTTTTCCCCTCGTATTTGGCTGATGCTCCTCTCAATTAACCTTTGTGTTACCATCTGCAGTCTCTCATTTCCTCCCTCCTCTATTTCCCCATTTTTTCTTCATCTGACTATCCTTATACTCTCTAGAAAAGCTTTAGAAGAGGAAAGAATAAAGACAAAAAGAGGGAACATAACCTACCTTTAATCATAGGTGAAATAGCTGATTTAAAGTAAGAGATACCATTTTTAATATTTCGTTTTAAATGAAAAGATGGGAAAAAGGAAGGAAGGAAGGAAGAAAAGTGGGAAGGTAGGAAAGAACTGGGGGCAGGTGGGGGGGAAGAAATTAAAGGAGAAGAGAATAAATGAATTTCCAGTGTTTGCTAGCACAGTCCTACAATGATTAATGGGAACTTCCATATGCCATTTCTGTGTAATGCCTGAGCATTATTGAAGACAAGCACTGACATACACAAACATTATTAGAATCCAAACAGCAATAGCCTCTGTAAGGGTGGAATGGCTCAGAATTCAGAAATCAGACCATCTAGGGTCTAGTGACATTTCCTACTCATCCTCAGGGGACACCACCACGACTGAAGTAATAGAAGTCAAAACTTCAATCAGGCCCTTATTAGTTACTTTGCACACACAATATCAAGGTGCCATGTTTGGTGGCAAAACTAGAGCTACTGCAGCTTAGAACTGACAAAGCTTTTTTTTAAAAATCTATCTTTGGCTGCTCAATATAAGGTTAGGAGCAGGTCATGTACCAAGTTTTTTATTTTCTTTTTACCAAATTAATGCTATCAGGGGAGTTACGTTTAAATGGAATTCTTTCTCTCTAAACAATTCCATCTAGTTTCACCACTTCTTTTCTCTCCATCCCTCCCCTATATAAAATGAATCAGATCAGTAGACATCTGGAATAATATATAAAGAATCAAGTTATCAAACAAGCCAAGATTTACCACCAGGTTTTATGCCCTCTTCTCTAAGTTATCCAGGAGATGAAAGTCTCAAATAGCCAGTAATTTTTTTTGATACCCTTCAAATAATCTTTGACATCTGCTTCTTGGTGCATAATCTTCATTCAAATGGCCAAAAAAATTTATTTTTTATTTGGGAATCATTTTCTTCATCCATTTTTTACTTAAACATCACATTGGTGTGATTAAGAGAAGGCTTCCTAACTCAGCCATCAAATACTTGTAGGAATCAAAATCTAAATCTAATTACCAAGCTTATTATTCCTTATTCCTCTCCCCATTGCAGGCGGACAGGCGACGCTTTATCCTCTAAGCTACCAGGGAAGTCAAATCTTTATTATTCCTTACTTAAAGGCAAAAGGTTCTTTTTTATGGCATCTATCTTTTTTTCAATTCTAACTACTCTTTTTCTATAACAAGGTATCATGTTGTCATCATTTGCCAGTCCAATTTCATCACACCTATGTAATGAAAATTTCATTACACCTATGTCTCCATATATATGGCAAACTGGAAAACTGAAGATGTCTATTTTCAGTATCTGAGCGAATTAGTGATAACTCTTTAACCCTGATGTACCCACATATAATGTGAATGTTTGAGCTAGGGCATTGGAGGTGAACAAGAGTTCATAAAAGTAGACTTTAAAGTGACTCTAATAAGCATAGTGAAAAGTGACTGGGTTGACAGAAGTGACATTGAGTTGATAGAAAGCCCTGAATTCTAGAATAAGGAATATCTGGATTTTATCCACAAAGTGACATTGAGTTATTGTAGATTTTTAAACTGAGAAGTGATGAGATAAAAGCTATAATTCAGGAAGATCTGTCTATGGTGGGTGCTTGGCAACTGGGTAAAGGGAAAAATAAAGGAGCAGGAGTTAAATGGAAAAGAGAAAGAGGCTAAGATTATGTTTAGGATGCTAACAACAGCAATAGTCCATAATAAGGCAAAAAGGGCCTGCTATGGACAGAATGTTTGCATCCCCCTGAAAATTCATATGTTGAAACAATTCCCAGTATGATGATATTAGGAGTAGGAGCTTTGGGGAGTGGTTAGGTAATGAGGGTGGTTCCCTTATTAATGGGATTAGTGCCCTTATAAAAGCAACCTTAAAGAGTTCCTTTACCCTTCTACCAAAAAGACAGTCATCTGTGAATCAGGAAACAAGCCCTCATCAGACAGCAAATCTGCTAGCATCTGATCTTGGCTTCCTCAGCCTCCAGAACCATGAGAAATAAATTTCTGTTGTTTAAAAGCCAACCAGCCTACAGTATTCTCTTATGGCAGCTCCAAAGGACTAAGACATGACCTAAACCACAAGGTGGAGAGAAAGGATAAGAAAGGCAGATCAGAGGGAAAACTTGATTATGTGAAGATTGGCAGGGATGGATAAACCAACAACTATATAAGATTATTAATCCTAAATCATGATAACAGAGAACAAGGAGAAGGAGGAAAGTGGAAGTCATTTAAGGACAGTGATTTGGAAATGGGGAGGGTTGGGGGAAAGGGCAGGGAAAATAAGTCTAATTAGGTTTAATATGTAGTTCAACCCTTGTTAAATTTGAGAGGCTTAAGTTACATCCAGGATATTTTAAGCAACCAGCATGAAGATGATAGCAGAGGTCTTAATGATTAAACTGACCAAGGGAGAAAAGGCAGAGAAACAGAAAGCCAAGGGCATGACCTTGGAGAAAATTCAATTTTGAAAAGTGGAACGTGAGACAAAAAAAAAGAGATCTTAGAGGGGAGGGAGTGAAAGGTCCCAGGCACATTGGAATAACTGCAGAGTCCTTACTATAGAGAAAGTCATGGGTTCTAGTTTTTGTCACTTACTAGTGATAACATTGATTGAATTCATGATTGTTCTATGCTCCTATAAAATTAAGGATGTGGAAAAGTTCTGTTTCTGCTTCAGATACAGAAAACTAGAGTGTTGATAACTCTGACAACAAAGAAATGCCAAATAGACAAAACATCATAAGTTTTTTTGAACCTCTGGGAGATCTGATGTCACAACACAAAACCAAGAGACAGATTCCTCATGGGCCTTGCAGACTGGTTCAGCATAGGAAGAAGATCTTCATACAAGCCAAGTCAGAAGAAGCCTAGCTAAAATTTTAGCAAGTGCTAAAGGCCAAGTGGGATAGCGTGACAATGTAGAACTCTTGTGAGCCCCAGTGCACAAGAAAATGTATGCTCACTCATAGGCTCTTTTCTCCTCCACTGAGTGCTCACAAGTTTGGGGGCTGTGAGAGAAACCAAAGAGAGCACCCTCCGTGGTGTGAATGTGCAGGAAGGAATAAGCCAAAACTGCAAAAATGCATTAAGTTCTATCATCTTAACTCAGAACATTTTCTCTTACACGGTAAAGCTATAATCTACTGGGAGAGAGGCCTGAATCTCGTGGATGGTAAACAACTGTTGTCAGAAGAGAAACTAATTCTCTTCTCTAACAACTGAAGTGTTAAAGAACCTACAGCATAACTCCTAACTCATCCACAAGTTTTTATCTTCAAAGTTTATTTTCAAAGCTAAGGATAATTACCAGTGTACTTTTTGACTCTATGAATTTGACTATTCTCAGTATCTTGTATCAGTCAGTTCAGTCGCTCAGTCGTGTCTGACTCTTTGTGACCCCATGGACTGCAGCATGCCAGGCCTCCCTGTCCATCACCAACTCCCGGAGTTTACTCAAACTCATGTCCATTGAGTCAGTGATGCCATACAACCATCTCATCCTCTATCATCCCCTTCTCCTCCCACCTTCAATCTTTCCCAGCATCTGGCTCTTTTCATGAGTCAGTTATTCGCATCAGGTGGCCAAAGTACTGGAGTTTCAGCTTCAGCAACAGTCCTTCCAAAGAATATTCAGGACTGATTTCCTTCAGGATGGACTAGTTGTATCTCCTTGCAGTCCAAGTGACTCTCAAGAATCTTCTCCAACACCACAGTTCAAAAGCATCAACTCTTCAGATCTTGTATAAGTGGGATCAAACAGTATTTGTCTGCACCTAATGTATTTTGGGTATATTGGGCTTTCCTGGTGGTTCAGATGGTCATGTATCTGCTTGCCAATGCAGGAGATCCAGGTTCAGTCCCTGGGTTGGGAAGATTCCCTGGAGAAGGGAATGGCTACTCACTCCACTATTCTTACCTGGAGAATTCCACGGACAGAGGAGACTGGCAGGCTATAGTCCATGGGGTTGCAAAAAGTCAGACACAACTGAGCTACTTACATCAACTAACTAATGTATACTGGAATGCATTTTTAAGGCTAACAATATATGTCCTGCAAACAGACTGCACCTTCTTTTTTCCCCCTTCTCTAGGTGGGGGATGAGAAGGTAGAATGGGGAGTTAGCATTTAATGGGGACAGAGTTTCAGTTTAGGAAGGTGAAAAATATGGGAGATAGATGATAGTGAGAGTTGTACAACAGTATGAATGTACTTAATACCACTGAACTATACACTAAGTTAAAATAGTAGGTTTTATATTATGTGACTTTTACCATGACAAAACAAAACAAAACAAGGGTTAATTATCAGATAGTTAGATTAACAGGCCAGGCCACAATACTAGAGAGGGGCATTGTTAGGGGTTGAATTGCGTCCTCTGCAAATTCATATGTTGAAATCCTAACCACCACTACCTAAAAATATGGCCTTACCTGGAAATACAGTTATTGCAAGTGTAATTAGTAAAGGTAAAATAAGGTCCTACTGGAGGAGGGTGGACTTGAACCTAATATGACTGATGTCCTTATAAAAAGGAGAGCTTTAGATACATGCACAGGGAGAATGCAATGTGAAGATGAAGGAAGAGATCAGGGTGATGTTTCTACAAGCCAAAAAATGCTACAGATTGCCAGTAAACCACCAGAGAGCTTCCCAAGTAGTGCTAGTGGTAAAGAACCCGCTTGCCAATGCAAGAGACCTAAGGGACGTGAGTTTGATCCATGGATCAGGAAGATCCCCTGGAGGAGGGCATGGCTACCCATTCCAGTATTCTTGTCTAGAGAATCTCATGGACAGAGGAGCCTGCCAGGCTACAATCCATAGATTTTACAAAGAGTCAGATATGACTGAAGCGAGTTAGCATAGACACATGCAAATCACCAAAACCTAGGGAAGATGCAGGGAACACATTTATCCTCCTAATCCACAGAATGAACTAATCCTGATGACACCTTGATCTTGAACTTCTACCCTTCAGAACTATGAAGTAATACATTTCTCTTTTTTAAGCCACTCAGTTTGTGATACCTTGTTATGCCAGTACTAGCAAACTAATACAGGCTTTGAAGAAGTTATACAGTTAGATTTATTAATTCATTTATTGAAAATATTTTTTCAGACTCTGCTATGTGAAGTGAACAGTGTGATGAACAAAACAGATAAGTTCCTGCCCCCAAAGGGCTATTTAGGAGACAAACAATAAAGCAAATGAATACATTAAATGTGAAGTAGTAGCATGTGCTTTGAAGAAAACTAAAGTAGAGTAAGAGGTCTAGGAATATCAGGGGCATGGAGAAATGCTTCTCTGAGGAGATGTCATGGAATAGAGACCTAATGAGGAGAGGCAAAAGTCAGGTGAATTCCTGATGGACCAGGGCTCTAGCAAACATCTTGAGGCAGAAACTTCTTTGGCATATTTTGAGAAACAGGAAGACTAAAGTCTCTAGAGCAGAGTGAGGTGAGAGAAGAGAGAAGATCTGAGTGGCAAAGGCAAGATCATGCAGGATTTATAAGGACTTCAAATTTTATTTCAAGTGAGATGGGAAACCATTGGAGAGTAATGAGAAATTATTTAAACTTTATAAGATGGCTGCCATGAGAAGGTTAAACTTTGTAGGAAGGTTAATGTGAAATATGGAAGACACTTTGCAGCTGTTCATGCTGAGCTGGTATGATCTTGAGCTAAAGCAGAAGCAGAAGTGGTCACACAGACCTGCTGATGGCCCCTGATAGTTAAATGGGTGTTGGTCAGGAAGCGTCTCTACTTACTGAGAAAAATTTCCAGCCTGAATTAGAAGGTGTAACTGTAAGTAGATTTCAAAGCTCTGGGAAGTAACTATGTAGTATAACTAGGGACATAATGGCTATAAATATTCTAAAAACCTGCAAGACTTTGGCAAATATTTTCAAATGGTAGCATCTTAACAGTGTGTTTCAACAAAGAACACACTTGCACCTTTCCATCCTTCAAAAGGTTTTCTGCATTTCTACCCAGGGTGCTCTCCCCAGTAAGAACCATTGGTGGAACAGTTTTGAAAGTACTTGCCTTTCATCACATGCCAAAATAAATCAAAAACTGTAGTCACAGATTTTGCAAGGATTGATTCAATTGTGGAAAAGAATATGTTTGATCTGTAGAGGCTCTCCAGGGGAAAATGTTTTGAGTGAAAGGGTAGCATTTTATTTTTAAAAACAAATGCTTCATTGTCCTTCATCCATAAGGCTTATATCTGCACACACAGAAATGAGGGAAAAGATTTAAATACTCACCCAAGCCATGTGCACATGGGAAGGTGCTGAAAAATAGGAGGAATCAAAGCATTATTGAGATCATAGAGGGATGATTTTTGCCTAGATTGTTAGATCAAATACCTCACTGGAGCTACTGTCCAAGATCATTGTCTTTTACCTAAAAAGAGGTAGATCTTGCTATTTTTATTTTCCTAGGGAACCACCAGCACCTTTATTCAGATTCTGTTAAAATGTATTTCCCAAGAGTTATACTAAGTCACATATTGGTAAATCTTCATAATTCTGGATATTAAACTGCTATAAAAACCAACTATCTTCTAAATGTTAACCCAGTACTTTTCTTGATTAGATTCACAGCTTTTTCCAAGTCCTTAATCAATGCAGTCTCAATCAAATAACCCTAATCAACTTTGCTTCCTAATTTGATGAATTATGCTAATAAACTCTAATTTTTACCAAGAAAATGTAGATTTGCAGTAATCCTGTAAATTTATTTTCATTTCAGTGAGATACTTGCACCATTTTCAAAATTGTCTAATCTCATTTTCTATTTACAGAGGTTTTGACTAAGCTAGATTTTCTGCTGGATTATGCCCAAGATGCTAAAGTTATATTCCTTAATGAACGGTGTCTGATTTTTTTCATCAGTTAACATGAAAGCCTGCTAAGTCATATGCCTCTCCATCTTATCAATGTCTGATAGTGGAGGACGCTCACCATTTGGGTTTGTGTTCCATAGCAGGAATATTCTTGGACTTGATCCTGTCATCCTGTCATACTATCACATGGGTACAATTAGATACTCCACCCTGACCCTCTAACTCATATTTGGATATATAGTCTTTCCTTTAGTCAGACAATCTTACTAAGATTTGCATTTCTTTTTTAGTGGATTTTTTTTTTAATGAGAAGATGAGAACAACCCACATGTTCAAGACATATTGCACCAGACATATATACTTTCTTCCCTAAATTGATGAACAAACTCTACAGATGTTAACAGTCAAGACCCTTTCTTTTACTTCACCCATCACTGCCCATGTTGTTGGGTTTCCAGTGAATATTGCCAAGTGACCAAATGCTTAATCTTATCTCCTAAATTGATTTCAATTTAATTTTACCATTATTGTTATATCCTTACTATGAGCAACATTCTATGCTAAGTACTACTAATAGTCAGTATGTTGAGGAATAAAACAGCTCTTCGTTCATGGCTCACAATTTGCATGAAACCCTAGACTAGTATTTATCTTGAATGATTCCAGATTGACATTAATCTTGAATAGATACAAAGCTGTGGAGAAACTTATTTGTAAAAAATCAGGGAGCAAGGATCTTCAGAGTAAACTCATCATAGTGTCCCCATTCAGGGCATTTCCTTAATCACAGAATTCTTCAATCTACTCCAAGGAAAATAAGTATGACACACTGGAAAAGACTCTTCGTTCAGTGACTCCAGTATTCTAGTTCTCACCATCTTTAATGAAAAAGGCTATCTAAAAATAAATTCTATGTAAAATAACTATAGGATTGGGCAGGGTCTTAAAAATATCTTGGCTCAATCCTCTTATTTTAAAGATGAGTGAACTAGGCTCAGAGATGAAAAGTGGCTTGTCTTGGGTCATCCACTTCTAAGTGGCAGATCAAGAAACAGAACTTAGTTCAGTGAGTCTTATTCTCAAACACTCAGCCTCCCTGCCTCTCTGGCTAATTGAATATCAAGAGGCTGAACATAATCCATATTTAAGCCCCAGGGGTAAAAATGGGATAAAAAAGAAATTATCCATCAAAGTGAGAGATGGGAAACCTGTGCTGAGTCCCACTCACTAATTTCCTTCCTCTTATGATGGACAGGGAGGCCTGGCGTGCTGCGATTCATGGGGTCGCAGAGAGTTGGACACGACTGAGCAACTGAACTGAACTGAATCTCACCATCTTTAATGAAAAAGGCTATCTAAAAATAAATTCTATGTAAAATAACTATAGGATTGGGCAGGGTCTTAAAAATATCTTGGCTCAATCCTCTTATTTTAAAGATGAGTGAACTAGGCTCAGAGATGAAAAGTGGCTTGTCTTGGGTCATCCACTTCTAAGTGGCAGATCAAGAAACAGAACTTAGTTCAGTGAGTCTTATTCTCAAACACTCAGCCTCCCTGCCTCTCTGGCTAATTGAATATCAAGAGGCTGAACATAATCCATATTTAAGCCCCAGGGGTAAAAATGGGATAAAAAAGAAATTATCCATCAAAGTGAGAGATGGGAAACCTGTGCTGAGTCCCACTCACTAATTTCCTTCCTCTTATGATGGACAGGGAGGCCTGGCGTGCTGCGATTCATGGGGTCGCAGAGAGTTGGACACGACTGAGCAACTGAACTGAACTGATGCCAGAAAATGGATGACTTGCTCCTCCCAATCTCAGAGACTCAGATTAATGTAAATGTGGAAAAGGGAAAAAGATAAGTGGAAACTTTATCAATCTGGAGGAAAGACCAGGAACACCAGCAACAGTTTACTGGAGAGGCACACTGACTATTCTTTAGCTGCATGGGGTCAAAACCTGGCTTTATCATCCATTGTGTTTACTTGAGTGAGTTACTTAAACTCGCTGTTTTGATTCTTCATCTCTGAAATAGGATAACAGCTACCTTAAAATGCTGCTATGAGGATTAAGTAATTGATATTCATAGAGTGGTTAGATTTGCTTAGTAATATAGTACAATGATATAAGGGAATAATCTAATATAAACCAGAATAGTTAGAGATATGTCTTACCTAAAAATAATTTCTTTTGTGTTTTTTGTATAGGAGGCAAATTTCAAAGAGAATATTCTTTTGAGGACTCCAGTGTTCTTGCCTGGAGAATCTGAGGGACGGGGGAGCCTGGTGGGCTGCCGTCTATGGGGTCGCACAGAGTCGGACACGACTGAAGCAACTTAGCAGCAGCAGTGCAAATATACTATATTGTTCATTAAGATGTCAACTTCAGACCAAAGTGGTATTATGACACTCAGATGGAAGACATCAGACATGTTAAATTTTTAAAAATTAACAATCAGTTTAATTTCCTCATTGGGTTTTGTGAAACATCCATTTCTCTTGAATATACATATAAATATGAGTCAACTGAAAGTCTTCCATAGTCTATAGCATTGGGAAGCACTGGAATAAACAGAATTTAGTAGGTTTCTTTACTGCAGGACTGTTAAAAGCCTATATTATGCTAATGTGAATTGTAAATTTTGTTTATTCAGGTAAGAAATAAATCATCATTAAATACAAATTGAAAGGAATAGCAACTAAAATGCAACTATGTTTTAAAAACTTTCAAATTATTGATAGTCTTTCAAAAGTTCATTCCTGCAGGCAATGATTCTGATAGAGGTTTAAAAACATGCATGATACTGGATGCTTGGGGCTGGTGCACTGGGATGACCCAGAGGGATGGCACGGGGAGGGAGGAGGGAGAGGGGTTCAGGATGGGGAACACGTGTATACCTGTGGTGGATTCATGTTGATGTATGGCAAAACCAATACAATATTGTAAAGTAATTAACCTCCAATTAAAATAAATAAGTTTATATTTTTTAAAAAAACAGAAATCTATATGATCATTCATAGCTGATAACCTCTCTCAAGAGTTTATACAGCTCATTCTGCATTAGTGGCCAATGCAAAGTCCACAAAAGTGAAAAATTTCTACAGCTTTTCCACAATATAAAAAAGAACAAATAGTAATATTCATGCATTGAAAGGAGCGTGCTAAGTCATCTCACTTGTGTCCCATTCTGTGTGACCCTATGGACTGCACACTGCCAGACTCCTCTGTCCATGAAGTTCTCCAGCCAAGAATATGGAATGGGTTGCCATTTCCTTCTCCAGGGGATCTTTCTGACCTACGGATTGAACTCGGGTCTCCTGCATAGGAGGCAGATTCTTTACCATCTAAGACACAGGTTCAGTCAGTTCAGTTGCTCAGTCGTGTCCGACACTTTGTGACCCCACAGAGTGCAGCACGACAGGCTTCCCCGTCCATCACCAACTCCTGGAGCTTGCTCAAACTCATGTCCATGGACTTGGTGATGCCATCTAACCATCTCATTCTGTCATCCCCTTCTTTTCCTGCCTTCAATCTTTCCCAGGATCAAAGTCTTTTCAAATAAGTCAGCTCTTTGCATCAGGTGGCCAAAGTATTGGAGTTTCAGCTTCAGCATCAGTCCTTCCAATGAATATTCAGGACTGATTTCCTGTAGGATTGACTGGTTGGATCTCCTTGCAGTCCAAGGGACTCTCAAGAGTCTTCTCCAACACCACAGTTCAAAAGTATCAATTCTTTGGCACTCAGCTTTCTTTATAGTCCAACGTTCGTATCCATACATGACTACTGGAAAAGCCATAGCTTTGACTAGATGGACGTTTGTTGGCAAAGTAATGTCTCTGCATTTTAATATGCTGTCTAGGTAGGTCATCAGGGAAGGCAACGTCACCCCACCCCAGTACTCTTGCCTGGAAAATCCAATGGATGGAGTAGCCTGGTGGGCTGCAGTCCATGGGGTCGCTAACAGTCGGACAGACTGAGCGACTTCACTTTCACTTTTCTCTTTCATGCACTGGAGAAGGAAACGGCAACCCACACCAGTATTCTTGCCTGGAGAATCCCAGGGATGGGGGAGCCTGGTGGGCTGCCGTCTATGGGGTCACACAGAGTCGGACACAACTGAAGTGACTTAGCAGCAGCAGCAGCNTCTTTCATGCACTGGAGAAGGAAACGGCAACCCACACCAGTATTCTTGCCTGGAGAATCCCAGGGATGGGGGAGCCTGGTGGGCTGCCGTCTATGGGGTCACACAGAGTCGGACACAACTGAAGTGACTTAGCAGCAGCAGCAGCAGCAGCAGCAACAGGTAGGTCATGGCTTTTCTTCCAAGGAGCAAGTGTCTTTTCATTTCATGGCTGCAGTCACCATCTGCAGTGATTTTGGAGCCCCAAAACATAAAGTCTGTCACTGATTCCATTGTTTTCACATCTATTTGCCATGAAGTGATGGGACCAGATGCCATGATTTTTGTTTTTTGAATGTTGAGTTTTAAGCCAGTGTTTTTCACTCTCCTCTTTCACTTTCATCAAGAGGCTCTTTAGTTCCTCTTTACTTTCTGCCATAAGGGTGGTATCATCTGCATATTTGAGGCTATTGATATTTCTCCTGGCAATCTTGATTCCAGCTTGTGCTTCATCCAGCCTGGCATTTTGCATGATGTATTCTGCATGTAAGTTAAATAAACAGGTGACAATATAGGGCCTTGATGTACTTCTTTACCAATTTGGAACCAGTTCATTGTTCCATGTCTGGTTCTAGCTGTTGCTTCTTGACTTGCATACAGATTTCTCAGGAGGCAGGTAAGGTGATCTATTCTTATCTCTTTCAGAATTTTCCACAGTTCATTGTCATCCATGCAGTCAAAGGCTTTGGTTCAGTCAATAAAACAGAAATAGATGTTTTTCTGGAACTCTCTTGTTTTTTCAATGATCCAACAGATGTTGGCATTTGATTTTTGGTTCCTCTGCCTTTTCTAAAACCAGCTTGAACACTGGGAAGTTCTTGGTTCACATACATACTGTTGAAGTTTTGCTAGAAGAATTTTGAGCATCGCTTTGCTAGTGTATGAGTGCAATTGTGTAGTAATTTGAACATTCTTTGGCATTACCTTCTTTGGGATTAGAATCCAAACTGACCTTTTCCAGTCCTGTGGCCACTGCTGAGTTTTCCAAATTTGCTGGCATATTGAATACAGCACTTTCACAGCATCATCTTTTAGGATTTGAAATAGCTCAACTGGAATTTCAACACCTCCATTAGCTTTGTTTGTAGTGATGCTTCCTAAGGCCCACTTGACTTCACATTCCAGGATGTCTGTAGGTGAGTGATCACACCATCGTGGTTATCTGGTCATGAAGATCTTTTTGTATAGTTCTTCTGTATATTCTTGCCACCTCTTCTTAATATTTTCTGCTTCTGTTAGGTCCATACCATTTCTGTCCTTTATTGTGCCCATCTCTGCATGAAACGTTCCCTTGTATCTCTAAATTTTTTGAAGAGATCTCTAGTCTTCCCCATTGTCCTATTTTCCTCTATTTTTTTGCATTGATCACTGAGGAAGGCTTTCTTATCTCTCCTTGCTATTCTTTGGAACTCTGCATTTAGATGGGTATATTTTTTCCTTTTCTCCTTTGCCTTTCCCTTCTCTTATTTTCTCAGCTATTTGTAAGGCCTCCTCAGAGAACCATTTTGCCTTTCTGCATTTGTTTTTCTTGGGGTCTTATTTAAAGGAGAACTAGCATGAACTCTTTATAGAATGTCCAGCAAATTAATATGCCTCCTTTTAAGAGTGAGTGGAAGACTTCCTTTTTTCTTAAAGAGGTAAAACACACCTTCAGATAAGCCAGAGTGCTTGGTTCCTGAAGAGTTCATTTCTCTAAGTGTTTCAAAACATATCTGAGTCCAGTAGTCATATAAAATTTAAATTATCCTGTTAGGAAGAAGTCCTTCCCCCTGAAGTACACTCAGCATGAAAGATTCATTTAATGAGTTCTAGTCTTAAAGTTTTCTATTAAGTGAAGACTACATTCTGCAAAATATGATATATTTATATCAAGAGATGCAGAATGTGGAAAACAGGCCTTCTGTGGACTAGTAGAGTTTTTACAACAACTTTGATGATTATGCCACAAGCAGCTAAGCCTGCTAATCTGCCTGCTTTCGTTAATCGATTCTAACAGCCCAGAGCATCTCACATCCATGTGCTTGAAATAATAGGATAGTTGTAATAGGACTGAAATAACATATATTCTTGAGTATTATCATCTGTAGTATATTTATATACTTTGTAGTTGATCTAGCCAGATATTTTAGTATTTTATTATTTATTTTATATTATTTATATAATTTATTTATTTGATAAATTTTATCAAACCAAAATCCAGACTGTACAAAAGCCACAGTCAAGATGTCATTGACTACTTCAAGACATGGCATCCAAGAAAGCCTGTTCTTATTTACAAGTGTGATTTTAAACACTAGCATTAACCTATATGTTTAGGCCCATCAGTTTTCTGACAACTGATAGTTAGTGTTAGGATTGATTTGAAAAAAAGGAATTAGAGTTTGAAGAGAAAGTAGGAATATTTTCAGTTCAACCTTACAAAAATGAGACGAAACACATTTGGACCTGTTGTAGAGAAAGTTTCTGAGAAGTTGGTTTAAAATATATATATACTGAGAGATCCATATAAGAAACCTTGAGGTGTTTTGTTCTGTTCTGGAATTAAGTTTTCATTGGCAGGTAGAAAAACATCCACTTGGTGTCTAAGGTATTCTCTCTGTTTAACTAGACTGAGGTATGTAAATGAATAAATGTTTGCAACATTTCTTTCCATGTTACTCTTTTTTCCCAGGAGTACATTGGAGCCACAGGCATGAATTCATATATGAATTGGAGGAAGATGTTTGGTGAGCATGAGGAACGTGGGAGACCATGTTGGCTCCAAACTATTAAGACTATTAAGACTAAGCTATTAAGTAACATATTAGAAGAATCTCTTCTCTTCTCTCAGTCCTCATCTATACTCCTATTCTTCCCCTACCCCAGCAAACATAACCTCTTCCCTGTGCATAAATCTACTAATTCTAAACAAGATGCCTTCTGTCCCTGATTTCTGGAATTGTATAACAGAAATCACATGCAGTTACTAAAATAATGGTGTTTTTAAAGAGTTAAACTTTCTCTTTCAGGGTTGTATCTCTTTCATTTATCAAGGAATGTTTGTCCTTGTAAGTTTTCAGTATTATTTTAAGATACATTAAATTTTATCACTATAACAACTTGAAAAAATGTGAAACTGGTAGCAGAATTTCAGGCTATGATAGTATTCCCAAAGGATTCTGATGTCCTTTTCAAAGTTAAATACAATAATGGAAGATAAACTGTGTAAAATGCCAGCACTTTTCTTCCTCCTCTCCTCTGTTTGTGTACTGACAAGAGGTCCCACTGGTAATCATATTTAAGGAAATAAACAGTATATGGAGAGCTTTCAGTATCACTCATGAATTTGCTAGATACTCTGTTTCTCTCACTTGATTTTGATTTTGGTGTTAATTCACTTAACACATATACATACATAAAATATATACAGCTTGTCTCATTATAATTGCTATTGGTAATTTAGGAAATATTGAATATATTAAACCATAAAATTTTTAATTTCAATGAAATTGGGGAATTGTATGTTGGATAAAATTGGCATGATTCACTTTCCAGCTAAATCTGAACCAATGTGTCTACCTTATATTACCTTACTTAAAAAAAAAAATGACCAACAAATCTTACTTGATATGAATAATTTTTGCTTCAAATGCATTTTAATGAACTCTAATTTTAATGTTCTAATATGACTATAGAGCGGCTGAAAGGAGCTACCCCACCTCCGAGGTCAGGACAGCGGCCGAGAGGAGCTACCACAAGTCCAAGGAGGGGCGGCTGCCCTGTCTCTTATACACATCTAGATGTGTATAAGAGACAGGGAAAATTCAAAGCCACGTGAGTTAAGTGTAACTGAAAAGTCTTTACCTAACATGGGGTTGGGGAAGGACTAAGTTCTTTTTTTGTTTGTTTTCTCATCACTAGCTTTTTAATATTGACTTCATGTTTCTATGAACTAAAGAAAATATCCCAGCACAGAGTGAACAGCCCAGTTTGGGTTGGTCCCCACTCCTTTTTCACTTCCTCCACCTACCTATTTTCTGCTTTGTTCCTTTTCTATGTAAATAGATATAGGCTCTCAGGAGTAGGGGAAAATGTTAAAATTAAAAAGTAAATTGCACAAATCTTAAATGTTCAACCAAACGATTTTTTCACGTGAATACACACTGGCGGAACCACCATCTTAATCAAAACAGTATTTCCAGCACTCTAGCAGGCCCAGTTTCATTCCCTCTCACCTGATACCTAGGAGGGGGAAATTTTAACCTAAAATTTTTGAAACACTCTATTTGAGGAAGATTCAACTCTTACCTTCCTACCAAACACATGTAGGGTCATAACAGTGTTCTCTTTCTTATGAATTATTTTAAACAGTAAACATAGAAATGATCAATAATTAGAGAAATGCTTATCTAAATGATGGTGCACTGGATACTATGTGATCATTAAAATGATGTTTTTGAAAAATGGTTAATGACACTGGGAAATGTTCTAATATTAAGTTAAAAGGCAAAGTTCAAAAATGTTCACAAGGAATCTCAATTTTGAAATTA
>SJYX01021449.1:48488-112199 GCA_006410675.1 Oreotragus oreotragus | reverse complement strand
CTTAAAGCTCAACATTCAGAAAATGAAGATCATGGCCTCTGGTCCCATCACTTTGTGGCAAAGGGATGGGGAAACAGTGGAAACAGTGTCAGAGTTTATTTTTTTGGGCTTCAAAATCACTGCAGATGGTGACTGCAGCCATGAAATTAAAAGATGCTTACTCCTTGGAAGGAAAGTTATGATCAAACTAGATAGCATATTAAAAAGCAGAGACATTATTTTGCCAACAAAGGTCCGTCTAGTCAAGGCTATGGTTTTTCCTGTGGTCATGTATGGATGTGAGAGTTGGACTATAAAGAAAGCTGAGTGCTAAAGAATTGATGCTTTTGAACTGTGGTGTTGGAGAAGACTCTTGAGCTTCCCTTGGACTGCAAGGAGGTCCAACCAGTCCATCCTAAAAGAGATCAGTCCTGGGTGTTCTTTGGAAGGACTGATGCTGAAGCTGAAACTCCAATACTTTGGCCACCTCATGCGAAGAGTTGACTCATTGGAAAAGACCCTGATGCTGGGAGGGATTGGGGAAAGGAGGAGAAGGGGACAATAGAGGATGAGATGGCTGGATGGCATCACAGACTCGATTGACATGAGTTTGGGTTAACCACGGGAGTTGGTGATAGGCAGGGAGGCTTTGCATGCTGCGATTCATGGGGTCACAAAGAGTTGTATATAACTGAGTGACTGAACTGAACTGAACTGAACTGATGACCTTAGAGAATTGCAAGACTTTTTTTTTTTCAAAGGACTAAACCTCAAAGCTTCCATTACCAGTTTCAAACAAACATTTAAGGCTGGATTTAAAATGTCTGAACAAAGAGCTTTAAAATGAAATATCCATTGGAAAAAAGCATCTACTGATAGTGCAGCACAAAAGCAATTATTGTGATAATAAGAAAAGTATTTGATTTCCAAGAAATTCCAATATAATAACAAATTTCTCCCCTCCAAAAATGTTGGGAGGGGAAAATATAGAAGAAAATACCAAAAGATAAAGAAACTCATTTCTCTATTACTTTAAACAAAATGATTTGTCTTTCATTATATGATATCAAGTCAAAATGTGATTTATCAGTCACCTCTGTATTTGTGGTCATTCCTACTAATATTCTCAGTATTATTACAATGCCTTTTCTAGTTTCTTTTAATTTTTTCCTTTACTTTCAAAAAGCAAACACAATTGCTAAAATAGAGGAGATATGTTCTCCAGAAATCTGGCAAAGCACAAAGAAAATCTATTATTTTGTAGACACATGTACATTTCAAACATACCATAAGGAGCATTTGCTTAGGACCTTAGGCCCAGGAATTTATCCCTGACAGTCTCCTTGACAGCAACCTGATAGAATAAGGTTGATTTTCACAGTAACTCAAAGGTATGATTCTTGCTCTATGTGTCAGATATTTCCATAAGAACTAGTCTTATTTCTAACCTCCATACTTATGTCCAGTCATCTTAAAAACTACTTATTCATTTTGTCTATACATTATCTTTAGATCCACAGAGTTACTGCCACCAAAGAGAGTAACACATCCTCTTATGTGCCCAAGATAAGCTCTGTAAGTTTTCACAAGCAACACTGATATCTCAGCATACAGTTCAAATGCTTCCTGACTTTATAAACTTAGATTATATTTCTACAGATTGACAGCATGTTGATGTTGCTTCTGTCTTTAGTTCCTCCTCACCCAGACTTGCGTTTTATAAAATTACCTCTCAGTCAGTTTACTTTCCAACATACATACTCCCACAAACACTCATACATGTACCTATGAAAGTTACATCCTTCAGTGAAACAGAGGCAAAGCCAAGGGAAACAGCTAACACTTAACTCTTCTAGGTGCTAAGCATAATTCCAAGTCCTATATTTACCCTGTTACTTTATCCTCATGACAGTACTGTGGAATAAGTGTCAGTATTATTCTTATTCACTTTCACAAGTCATGAAAAGTTTTGAATGCTTTGCCCAAATCTCACAGTTATAGTAATGGAGCCAGGATTCGTGCCTAGGCCTGTCAGTCATCGAATCCCTTCACAGAACCACTAACTTTCAAGAGTGAATAATGTCAAGACTCCCTCCCCTATCCCTTTTCCATTCTGCCTTCCCTTTCCTTCATATTCAGAGGCACTGGCTTATGTAAGTACTCTCTCAGTAACTTGTTATACAAAGCTTCTTTTTTTAATATCATCATTTCAGTTGTGTGATATCAATACTCTATTCTTTATTTAATAATGCCTCCCTTGACATCTTAACCTAATTTCACAATTATTCAGATGCTTTCAGTTGTTTAAATATAATCCAAGACAGCTTAAAACTGTGCCCTCAATTTAAAGCTCTAGTCTATACAGACTAGAAACTATGATTCCTGGAAGAAGGAAATGCATTTGTTATCAAGGCCCCTCCTCCCTCCCTGAAGCTCCAGCTCTGCATTGGACCAGGAGAGAATCGCAGAGAGAAAATCTGTGGTCTACTCTGGTTGACAGGGTCAGGACTCAGATGAAGCCAAGGAGATATCACCTTGCACTTGCCCAACCTTGAGAGGGAAAGCCCCCTTAAACTTGTACCCTAGGCACCTCCCTTGCCTCATCTTACAATCCTCCCAGCCTGTTTTCATCTGAAGCTATGGCCGCTGCTGTATGTTGGTCTCCTTTTATGAGAAGCACATGACTGTTTACTGGCAGAGCGTGGCTTTTCCTGGGACACACTCTTTCCTGAGGACCTCTGGAAGAGCAGTAGCTCATTTGGATCCCCATATTTCAGTTATGACCCCAGGCTGTGTGGCCCCATCACCTGGGCAACCCAACTCCATCTTTCCACATGTGGAGCCTCAGGAACCACTGAGTTTTCTTGTGTTCCCACCTCAGGTTCTCCCACAGAGAACCTAATGTGGCATAGGTCACCACTGTTTTCTTAACAAGCCCCTAAAGCACAGTCCCTTTCTGACTTGCTGATGTGGAATCCTCAAGTAAGCCTCACACCTTCCCAATGCTCTGCACTGAGTTTTGGGCAAAAACCAGCAAACTTCAGGGGGCATATCTCAGGTTCTCCCCAAAACTCTCTCTGCACTGTGTTCTGACAGAAGGTTGCTGATCTTAGGGATGCTTTTGCCTATGCTTAATTAGTTTCCACAAGCAAATACAGTTTCAGAAGCCAAGAAACTTGCTTTTTATGAACCTAGAGTCAAGGTCTGAGCATTCATACCACTCCCATCACTAAAGCCACCACTGAGCCTGTAAAACCTTCCTGATTCTACAGGCCTCCAACCCTGCAGCAAGAAATGCTAGAAACCCAGCTTGAGCTATTGACCTTGAGCTTGACCTTGAGCTATTTCCCTGGCCAGGACATTTTTTTCCACCATTCTTGGAAGCACTAAGCTATTTCTGAACCTGGTTCTTTGCTGACTGCTTACCAGGCAATAATTCTCCAGGTTCTCCATTTGCCCTAGAAACAGAAAGAACCACAGTTCACCAGAAAGTCAAGAGGCACAAGTGGTACCAAAGCACAGTAGTATCAGAGGCTTTCCAGAGCCACTGACAGTATCACTTGCATGGGCTGGGATCTCAGCCATGCATTTCCACAACCCCAATGTGACCCATGTGTGTTGTTTTGAGCTCTGAGGCAACAGGGACCAGAATCAGAGGCCCTTGAGGTCTCCTGGTTCAATCTTCTGCCAGACATGATAGATATCTGACCAGATATCTGGCCTCAAGGGTTGAGATGAGTAAGGTGGCGGAGTGGAGTACTCAGTTTCTTAGGAAGTCTCCTTAACAGAAGGCAAAGGTTTGCAAATTGTGCTGCTCACACCCCTGAGGGCTAATGACAGGAGTGGGAGGAGACAGGGAAGTAGGCTTCTCTCTGATATGTTTTATATGTTGGATTTGGGTGACAATTTAATATAGAGAAAGAGTTCCACAGCTTTAAACATAAAAAGTAGAGGTTTGTTCTCAGAAAAAAAAGGATTCCAAGTCCTAACTACGTCCTTCACTAGTCATTGATTTTGAACAAATATTTAATTCCTCCAGACTCAGTTCCTCATTTATAATATGGGAAACAATACTTGCTCAATAATCTCCAAAATGGAAATTAGCATGAAATATAGAAAAATGTTTATATTACTTGGAACTCAGAAAGGGGCTTTGCTTTACATTCCCTCCTTTAATCTTCATAACAACCCTGTAATGTAGGTGTTTGTGACTTTCACTTTGCATATTGAAGAAAAAATAATTCAGAGATGTTCAATAAGTTGCAAGCAGTCACACAGTGACTGATCCAAGATTTTCTCTCAATTCTGACTCTTGTTCCTTCCATGAACAGAAGACTTAACAACACTTCAGGATTTGGGTTTTTTTAATCCCATAATTAAATGACTGCTCCAACTGTAGAAGGTATAACTCTCCCAAGCTCTCTACAACACTAGTCTTACTACTGTCTACAGAAATGCTAAGGACCATAATAGCCGCTCTTCTTCACTAAGTCCAAGGCACTGTGCTTACTGCTTGACATACATAATCTCATTTAATCATCCCAGCTTAGTTAATCCTTCCAACACTTCTATTAGTTAGGCACTATTATTATTTCTGTTTTACAGATGAGAAAAGTTATGCAGAGTTTCCAATTCTGTTCCAGGAGCAGAATTCAGGTAAATTTCCATGGAAGCAAACAACTGGGATCCAGCTCATCCTCTCCTACTAGAGAGGTGCTCTGTTCAACATGCAGCGTGCTAAGATGCCTTCCGTCTCAGTGTTCTACCCAGGATTCTCCTCTCCTCATACCTGCTCCCCACTGCTTCTTACATCCTTCATCACAAGCCACACAGGAGAAAGGTCTGGCAGATCTTGAACAGGTCAACTGAACTGTGTTTGTCAGTTGTTCTGATAAGAGAGTTAATGGTAGAGAGGTTGAAATGATTTTGTTCCTAATTCAGAAATCTTATTAACTTGGAAAGAAATTCACTTGGCTATATTAGAAAAGCTTTTTATTTTTATTTCTTTATTGAGGCATAGTTGCTTAAGGGGCTTTCCTGGTGGGTCAACAGTAAAGGACCTGCCGGCAATGCTGAAGACACAGAGGGATGGCTTTGACTCCTGGGTCAGGAGGATTACCTGGAGGAGGAAATGGCAAACCACTCCAGTAATCTTGCCCGGGAAATCCCATGGACAGAGGTGCCTGGTGGGCTACAGTCCATGAGGTCACAAAGAGTCAGACACGACTGAGTTACTAAACAACAAAAATAATTGCTTAAACTCCTGCCTAATTCTGGTTGTGCCCATTTCTTCTCAAGAAGTTCTCTCTATGCCCTGTATACATTTGGAACCATGTAGAGAGGAACATGGAGAAGGCAATGGCACCCTACTCCAGTACTCTTGCCTGGAATATCCCATGGATGGAGGTAGGCTGCAGTCCATGGGGTCGCCAAGAGTCGGTCACAGCTGAGCGACTTCACTTTCACTTTTCAATCTCATGCATTGGAGAAGGAAATGGCAACCCACTCCAGTGTTCTTGCCTGGAGAATCCCAGGGACAGGGGAGCTGTCTATGGGGTTGTACAGCGTCGGACACGACTGAAGTGACTTAGCAGCAGTAGTAGCAGNGGGGTCGCCAAGAGTCGGTCACAGCTGAGCGACTTCACTTTCACTTTTCAATCTCATGCATTGGAGAAGGAAATGGCAACCCACTCCAGTGTTCTTGCCTGGAGAATCCCAGGGACAGGGGAGCTGTCTATGGGGTTGTACAGCGTCGGACACGACTGAAGTGACTTAGCAGCAGTAGTAGCAGAGAGGAACATCAGTAGAGAGGAAAGATTTTTGTCCTCTCAGAACACAAGAATATTTTATGTCGGCAGTAGTATTTTCAGTGTTTGGTGCATCAGTGTGTGGGCTACGCAGAATATTTTAAAGGCATATTTGCCTTCAAGCAATGACAGCTTTATAAACAGAATGGACATGGACAGATGAGTCAAATTCAGTTTATAACTAAAACTAAAGCAATAACACTATTGTATAAAATATTGTTCAGAAAGAATGTTATACATAAAAAGTTAGATTAAGTTTCCCAGTGTCCCATGGCTAGTCACACTGTGCCTGCTGCTGCAGCTAGTCACCATCTCCCTGCTGCCACCACTAATTTAGCCACCATCACCATGGCTCCTGACAATGCTGCCATTTCTGCTGCTGCAGGACTGTCAAAGCCTAAATTCATCTTCTGGCCTCCAGAAAAGCAAAATTGCTCTTTTCAGTGTTACAAGACCTTCCTTCAAGCAACACTGGATGAGTCTTGGAGTATAGTTGAGGAAGAATCCTCTGACCCTGAGCAGTGACTTGAGGTTAATTCCAATCATCTCCACTCTTTCCTCATAGGAACTGCCTATACACCTGGGGAAATGATTCAGTAGCTAGGAAACCCTTTGTTCCCCTTATGTTCCCTGAGAATTGTCATCATTATGAATATTAATTGAGTACTTCTGATGTCTTGGTTACTCTACTAAGTGTAAAAATGTGCATCATCCTATTAATCTTTGCAACAGCTCTGTGAAATAGTTACAATGATTATTCTCAATCTGCAGATGAGGAAACTAGGCATAGAGAAGTTAATAACATACTCAAGTTTATCAGTCTAACTAGGCTTCAAAGCCAGGTTATCAGACATCAAGGTGAAAACTTTTAGCCACCAAATATGCCACAAAGGACAAGGGACACAGTGGCCCCCAAAATCCATTTCATGGTCTTCTCAGGAACACAAGATCCCAAAATCCTGCCATGAAAGCTGAGTGATCCTCTGATGTATATAAACATCAAAATGTGAAAACTAGCTCACTTTGTGTGTATCTGTATAGATTTTTGCCATCTAAAGATGATAAGAGGATATGGAACACACTGGGTAAACTCTGCTGCAAGTAGACAGGAAAAAATCATTTCCCCAACTTGCGACCTTTTAATGTGGTTTTCTTTGTGCTTTACTTTCATTCATTTCTTTCTCATATGAAAAATATTTAAAGCATGCACATTCTCTTTGAGTTTGTTATATATTCACAAAACCACAAAAAGAATAGCTATGCTTTATAATTATATTGGCAATAATAATATTAATAAACTATATTTTCATTTGGTTCTTTGACCAATAATCAACATATTCATTGTACCTTGCATCAGGAATCAGGATATATATTATGGAAATTATGGTGATAATTCAGGAGATGGTCCTGCTCTTTTAAGTATTTAATTCTGTGAGAAAGATGGAATTCAGAGGACTTTCAAATATTGTTGGTCTAGACAGCCATTCTCACCTCCTAAAACATCATGAATATCCTTTGTCAGGGTCTCTTTGAGACAGTTTTCTGCAATTCCAAATGCATCACGTAGGACTGGCTGCATAATTTTGAAGATCCAGTGCAAAATGAAATTGTAGGGCCCTTGTTCAGAAATCCAAGAATTCTAAGGCAACAACTCATTAAATCAAGCAAGGAGCCCTTACTACTTGGGTCACATGCACATAAGGCTAGCCTTGGTATCAGGTACTTTCTGTGCTTTATACCAATGTTGGTTCTGCTTCTACATCAGATAGTTTTTCTCCTGTCCCAACGCTTCAGTTAACTGTTCTCCATATTCCTTTCTCCTCTGCACAGAGAATTGAATAGGCTACTCTTGCTGGCTATTTCAAGCAGTCAAAATAATCTGAATCCAGTAGTTGTTTCTGCTTCTACTTGCAGACCCCTTGCCCCTCTCTTCCCCTTACCCAGGAGAAGTGGGGATTGGGGTTCAAGAGAAGACAGCAGAAAGAAAACAGATAAGTTAAATCTTACTATTACTACTCTAGCAGCCACAACTAACTTTGGTACTTTTTTACCACAGTAAAAGCTATTCTGCATGAGATTTCCTGATAATTGTCCAAGATGGTATGGACCCCACAAAGCAGTCCACCTCAGTTAAAGGCTTTCTCAATGTTCTTTGGAAGTAGACAATGAAGGTGAATTCAAATACATGTTAATCTTCCTGATAAGGGTGGTTCTGGCAGGCATGTTTCTCTTCATGCTTCTTCAGAAGATGTAAAGCAGTACATCTTGCTCACCTGAAAGGACCTTCTTTGTCATACAAGGCAGCAAGTGCTAGTAGTCAAATGAATGTTGCAAACAGTAAAAGCTACAAGAGTTCAGAGGAAGCCTGCACTGTAAGAATAAGAAATCTGAAAGTCTTCATGGAGAAGGTGAAGATTAACAGCCTTACTTTCACAAATTAAATAGAATAATAGCTCTTCCATCCCAAGTCAATAGCAGAGAGCCTGCAAATCTCAAAGATTATTTATCTATATGGAAAGATATAATTTTCCTTACTGCTTTGCAAAACCTAGATTTTATTATGTGATTTCTATTTTTATAGCCTCTTTCCAGATAATTTAAAAATTACTTCCACTATGCCCAATATTTATAATTCTATATATTTTTTAACTCATTGCTGCTTTATTTATCCTGTTTTTTAATTGGCCCCCTGGTCTCTTAAGGTAATTAATTCATTGCAAAATAGCAGGTATACACTTTGATCACAGGATGGTTTGGCTACAAAAATGAATCCCAGCTGGAAATCTTCTGCCAGGTTCTGACATGCTTTATTACTTTCTCTGTACTTTTGTTTGGCAATTAGTAATTCCCCCCTGTGTTATAGGGCTATAATTAGTATCCCCATGTCTTCTTTCCCTTACTAGTCTCCATATTCTCCAAGGACAAGATTCTGACCTGGTTCATGTATGTGCCCTGAACACAGGTAGTTAAAGGGAGGTGGTTTGGTAAACTACCTGGTTGATTGGTTAGCTGACTGAAAGAAAGGAAGGAAGGAGAGAAAGAAGGAAATTCTCTTCTACCTGAGTCTCAATTCTCTACTGGTCTTTCACGCTTTCATCAATTCTAAGGTATATTTGTAGATTCTAAGCCTCCTGTGCTCAACTTTATGTCTGCCTTAAATTAAAAAAAAAAGAAATGTTTTACTACTAAGAAACTAAGCCAACAAAAATCACTAGAGAAACAAAGCAATGATGAGTTAAAGAACTGTTAATGGTTCCAATTTAGTAATTACAAAGTTCAATACAACTAAAATATAAGTCTTCACTGTAATTTTCCCTCTAATAACTCATGCCTCCTACAATTTCTCTTCCACCAGGTGCTCCAATCAACTACAAACCTAGAAAATCATCCTACAGTCTTAGTGTCAGAAGAAACTGTCCCTATTTCCTATTAATTCTTCAGTCAAAGTTTAAATAACCAGAAATAAATAGGTCTTTGCTGATAGTAACTGCTTCAGTTTGATCACATTCAATGATAAGGAACTTACTAAATTAGCAATAAACCTCATTCCATTTTTTCAGCATGTTTTTATTTTTTAAAGATTTTATATTAAAGAAAAAAGAAGGTCATTCAAAGGATCCCATCATGTAAGTGTAAAACAAATGTTTATATTTAGATGTTTGTATTTCATACTTCAAAAATTATAAATATGCATTTTTATGCATATGAGTGTGTTAAAAAGAATTAAAATAGCACAGATCATATGATTATGGGACACAGCATTTTTATTTGCTTCACATCATTTGCTAATGATGTACAAATCATTTTCTGTTCTAAATGTAAAATCCTTACCCCTAGGAATTTATGATTGCCCATTTTGGTTGCATGCCCAGCTCTCACTGAATTGTGTTAGAAAATTGATTATGCCTCCCAAGACCTTCCCCTCTCCTAATTTCTTAACAGAAACAGAAAATAACAGAAAATTCCCAGAAAATAACACCAACAAAATTCCACTGCCTTCAATATATGAAAACACATAAATATGACCAGTGAAATGTTGCTGCCTATTCATAAGAATAACCACAGCAGCAACCAACACATATTCTACAAAGGTATGTTAAAGTTGCTTTAAAGAAAAGTAGTTATACTCAGCTCAGTAAAACCAACCTTTTCTTGTTCAAGTAGGAAATGATGAACTTGAACCTCTCACATTCACAAAATTTTAATACTGAATTAACTCTGATCTTTATTTTCTTTGGATATAAAGACAAGGTGAAATAAATATGGATCCAAACATATCTGAGATCCCATTCTTTTATTTGTCCTTACGCGTCCCCCACCAGTGATTCTTCCTAAAGTATACATAAAGAACTGAGAAAGTGTCTCTCCTCTCCTAAGGCTGTGCCTTTAAATCACTGATTTATGATCTAGGCCCTGAAAGCAGCATTTTACACAGTGCAATTCTCTCCAGCAGTCCCAGAAGGTGAGTGTATCATCTGAAAGGATTTTAATGCAGTGGGGGAAGAAGCACTACCTCCCGGTAATCACATGATCAGGACACCTAAATGGACAGCCCCAGCCTGCATATTTAAACCTGCAGCCGGAGATGCAGCTCTGTTTGCACAATGCTGTCCCATGGCAGAATTACATAGCTCACCATGGCTGCAGCCAGATAATTATTATTGATTCACTCTCAAACTGTCAGTCCGGGGACAGCTCTGAGGCAGTCAGTGATGGACAGAAGGAGGATTGGACAGCCACCATCCAACGAGGAAACTTCATCTTGAAAATGAACTTAGATGAGATGGTGCCGGTGGATAAGGGTAATTGATGATTGTTTCAGAGTGGAGGAAGGGGAAGAAGGAAAGATTTTTTTTTTTAATCCTCCTTGGCATTCATCTTAGTGTCCTTAGTGGAATGTGCTAGGGGCTGTCCACAAACTTCATAAAGTTTTTGTGATTTTTTTGCCCAAGAAATTTCATTTTTAATATGCTACCATAATCAAAATGGACTCACTACTTTCAAAAAAAAAAGTATGTAAAATGTAGTCTTAATTACCTTGGAATTTGAAAGTTTTTGAGGATATAGTCAAATTATTATTTTTTAAATGTGCTTAAATGTGCATTTGTATAGTCATTTTAACTTTTCAAAGCACTCTCTGTACCTACTGACCCTTTGACAAAATACACACTAAGCTCCTAATATTTGTAAGGCAGTTTCATTCTCAGGCAAAATAGGTAAACCATCAAACATCAGTTGACAGTTTGATAGATGAGTAAACTGAAGTGCAGAGTGGCTAAATGATTTGCCTAAACTCACAAAACTCTTTAGAGGCTGAACCAGACATAGATCCCACATTTCCTGTCTCTTAGCTCTTTACTTTTCCCCTAATTGTCACTCCTATTCTTTAAATGGCTATTCTGAGTCAAGGACTATACAAGACACTTTGCAAAGATCTTCTCATTCAAAATACACAACAGTGAGGAGGTGGTTTGCATAAACACTTTCCTTTTCTTACAGATGAAGAATTGAAACTCATGATAATTTGGGGAATATGTCTAAAATCACTCATGAGTCTCAGCCAGGATTTGAATTCCAGACTGCCTGGGGTAGCACTTAAAGCACAGGCAATTGTGCCCAAATATTAGGGACACTTCAGCAGCTACTTACAAATACAAAACACTGGATTTGAACGATAACACATCAAACCACAGTACTGTGTAAGGAGTGCCTTTTCTGCCAGGGAACAGTAGTATCACTTTAGTAACATCCTGCTCCAAAACCCAAGACCCAGAAGCCACTGAAAAATTTTTGCTAAAGGGCAATATCCTGGTCCTGTGGTGCTAGACCCTTTCATTTGTTCCTCTGAACAGCCAGTAGATCAGCAGCCCTAGTCTGAGGATACCAGTGGTCAAGCAGATGCAGACAGGATTGAAAAGCAGCCTTTGTGGCTGTGTTCCTCCTGACTTTCCCTTTGTCTCTCTTCATTTGAAGGATGACCTGGCATTTGCTGATTGCCAGTGACACTGTTTTACTACAGTTATTTCCAGGCCTGGGGTTGTGTCGCCCTGTGGCACCTTCAATTATCTCAAGGAATCATCTTGAAATGCTTTTTAAAAACAAAGAATAGTTAGCTCATCTTAATTAAAAGAAAAAAAAAAATCCAAGGAATATTTCAAAAGGAGTAAAATGCATCTAAAAATCAAGCCAAGATAAGCAGAATTAGGGAATCATTGATAAATATGCCACACATTATTTGGAAAGGGAGAAGTTGACATTATCCGTATTCCGAGAAGTTAATATCCTGAGTTTTAGCCTAGAGACAAAGCAAACTGCAATTTATTCCCCATAGTTTAACTTCTTAAATATTAGGTTCCTGATCATTCTCAGCATTCACATATTTAAGAGGTGGCAAAAATACACAGAAGAACTGTACAAAAAAAAAGATTTTCATGACCAAGATAATCATGATGGTGTGATAACTCACCTAGAGTCAGACATCCTGGAATGTGAAGTCAAGTGGGCTTTAGGAAGCATCACTACAAACAAAGCTAGTGGAGGTGATGGAATTCCAGTTGAGTTATTTCAAATCCTGAAAGATGATCCTGTGAAAGTGCTGCACTCAATATGCCAGCAAGTTTGGAAAAGTCAGCAGTGGCCACAGGACTGGAAAAGGTCACTTTTCATTCCAATTCCAAAGAAAGGCAATGCCAAAGAATGCCCAAACTACTGCAAATTGCACTCATCTCACACACTAGTAAAGTAATGCTCAAAATTCTCCAAGCCAGGCTTCAGCAATACCTGAACTATGAACTTCCAGATTTTCAAGCTGGTTTTAGAAAAGGCAGAGGAAACAGAGATCAAATTGCCAACATTTGCTGGATCACTGAAAAAGCAAGAGAGCTCCAGAAAAACATCTATTTCTGCTTTGCTGACAATGCCAAAGCCTTTCACTGTGTGGATCACAATAAACTGTGGAAAATTTTGAAAGAGATGGGAATACCAGACCACCTGACCTGCCTCTTGAGAAACCTATATACAAGTCAGGAAGCAGCAGACTGGTTCCAAATAGGAAAAGGAGTACGTCAAGGCTGTATATTGTCACCCTGCTTATTTAACTTATAAGCAGAGTACATCATGAGAAATGCTGGGCTGGAAGAAGCACAAGCTGGAATCAAGATTGCCCTGAGAAATCTCAATAATCTCAGATATGCAGATGACACCAGCCTTATGGCAGAAAGTGAAGAGGAACTAAAGAGCCTCTTGATGAAAGTGAAAGAGGAGAGTGAAAAAGTTGGCTTAAAGCTCAACATTCAGAAAACGAAGATCATGGCATCTGGTCCCATCACTTCATGGGAAATAGACGAGGAAACAGTGGAAACAATACCTGACTTTATTTTTCTGGGCTCCAAAATCACTGCAGATGGTGACTGCAGCCATTAAATTAAAAGACTTTACTCCTTGGAAGAAAAATTATGACCAACCTAGATAGCATATTAAAAAGCAGAGACATTACTTTGCCAAAAAAGGTCCATCTAGTCAAGGCTATGGTTTTTCCTGTGGTCATGTATGGATGTTAGAGTTGAACTGTGAAGAAAGCTGAGCACCGAAGAATTGATGCTTTTGAACTGTGGTCTTGGAGTAGACTCTTGGGAGTCACTTGGACTGCAAGGAGATCCAACCAATCCATTCTAAAAGAGATCAGTCCTGGGTGTTCTTTGTAAGGACTGATGCTAAAGCTGAAATGCCAATACTTTGGCCACCTCATGCGAAGAGTTGACTCATTGGAAAAGACTCTGATTCTGGGAGGGATTGGGGGCAGGAGAAGAAGGGGACAACAGAGGATGAGATGGCTGGATGGCATCACGGACTTGATGGACGTGAGTCTGAGTGAACTCCAGGAGTTGGTGATGGACAGGGAGGCCTGGCATGCTGCAATTCATGGGATCGCAAAGAGTTGGATATGACTGAGCAACTGAACTGAACTGAACTGAATTTTCATTCATAATTACACTCTGTGTCCAAGCCCAGCATTTGTGGTTGCTTTAATTGTTGTCTGATGCTCCTATCAAGTGTCCATCTTTTAAAATCATCTTTCATTTCATTTGAGCCACAGAAAAACTTGAAAGGTAGGGCAGATATTATTACTGATATTTTACAAGTGATCAAATTATGGACCCAAGAGATTAAATGACCCATCCCAATGGTGCTCAGTTTGTGGGGAACAAAACTAGGCCTAGAACACCGATTTGTTTGATGTCTAGTTCTATGTTCCAGCACTATGTTTCACTGATCCCATGGTTATATATATGTTTTTAATGTACTTAATCCATTTTGTATGCATGCACACTAAATACAGGTCACTGGTAATAGTACAGAAACCACAAACTTATATAATTCTTACAGCAATCTTCCAGTATATGTCAATGAAGTGTCTCATTTCTCCAATATCAGTTTTCTAGGATAATATGTTATAATCTACAGAAACATAGTTTCTTAAGAAAGGTTATCTTTTAATAGTGCCCAAAGGTACCATATAACCTTGAATCTAAGATCTCATGTCTCAGATATAGAAGGGAACAACAACAATTAAAAAAAAAATCTAAAAGAGGTATTTTCATGCACATCCAATATTATAAGCACAGGACTCTCTAATTTTTCTTGCATCATGCACTGTTAGATGCAGGTACCAGGCACTATCTCCATGGAATGTCTCTTCAAGGTCCCTGGAGACCTGAGAAGTCCCAACAGCCTGAACATCAAACGGAATTAGCCCTGCTTGAACTGAAGAAAAAGACATCATCTTCAGTAAGTATTGTTGGTATTGATACACTGGGACAGTGATTAATGTGTAACACCCTTATAATGGCCACCTGTCAATCAAAGACCTGGAAAGAAGACATTACCACTCAGGCATGAGAACAGAAAATGGTGGATTCTAATGAGAATCAAGAAGACTATATTTGCTGTTCTTCCTAAAGATGCCTAGAAATAACTTGCAGAAGAGGGGAAGGCAGACTCTAAAGGGGGAACCTGAATCAAGGTTTAGAGTAATATTATTTGTACTATAATTATAGCTGTATTATCCATCCCAAGGCTGACGCGGTCCAGAGAAAAGGGGAAGGGGTCATATTAATATTTTACTTTTTTATTGAAAATAGCTGTTTCATCTTTTTTTAAGGCTACATGCATGGATTTGGGGTCTGACAGAATTGACTTTTAATGCTAGCCCCACTATTAGTTCTGGATACTTGAGCAAGTAATGAAAGAGGTGCCCAACTCTTTGCTACCCCACGGGCTGAAGCCCATCAGGCTCTTCTATCCATGGGATTTTCCAGGCAAGGACACTGGAGTAGTTGCCATTTCCTTTTCCAGGGAATCTTCCCGACCCAGGGATTGAACCCGGGTCTCCTGCACTGCAGGCAGATTCTTTACCAACTGAGCTACCAGGGAAGATGCAAGTGACAAAACCTGCTTACATCTGTTTTCTCAATAAACTTGGGATGATACTTACCTCAAGGGGTTGTTGGGATCTCTCTGTTCTTAAAGGGAATTGACTTTTTACAGAAGAGCAGCCCTCATCTGAGAAGGCAAAGACGAGATCTTTTACAGTCTTGAAAGCCCCAGGTCTGTCTTGGAAGTCACTACAGCCTTTGTAGGACAGAAAAAATATTCTGCCTTGTGCTCCATGGCATGGCAAGGTCACTCACCTAGCTGTTGCCTGGGGACAGGTTCCTTCAGGAATGCTGTGATCCAGGCCACAACAATAGTTTATGTCATATCATTCCCCCATCCTCAATCGGGATGATGATCCAAAGCCCTGCATGTGCCTTTTCTAAGATGTGTTCAGTAGTAGGCTTTGCCTCCTTACTTCCAGGGGAGGAAGGTTGGAGATCTCTGTCTCATCAAGTCTGGACAGCTAAAGGTGCTTCCCCCCACTGGCAGCCAAATGACAGGAATCAAGCCTGTATCAAAGGCAACTGTGGCAAAGGAGAAGGTCTGCTTCAGGGAGGAAAGGGAGCCAAGCTGTGGAGAATGCTTAAGTAGAACTGGCAGCAGGAATCTTTGATGGTGCTAACAACGAACACTTGAGTGGCAAGACTGTAGTGTTGATTTTTCTTTTCATCTCTCACCTTCATGATAAAATGGTTCTCTGCTAGAAAAGTCAGTCTTTACCCAGGAATACTGCTATGGGTGAAAATATGGAATAAGACCTCATTCCCTATGATTATGCACAAAAAAGAAAGTGTGTGTTTATATGATATCTCTTTTTGTGGAGATGATGTTGCTTTCCATGCTGTCTTTGTCAAGTGTTCTTAAAGGCTTCAGAGCCAACACGACAAGCTGATTGATGAAGGCTGAATTAGAGATTGCTGACAAGAAAGGAAGGCTAGAGAGCAGAAAGAACTTAAAACAAGAGAGAAGTCTTTAAATATATTAGTTATTAGAGACTGGAATAGCATGCTGTTTAAAAAGCCAGAGGAACTTAGACATGCAGTTTGGCATGAGAGAGAGTGTTAGAGAACCAAGAGTTTGTTATTAGACAAATTAAACATAAATTTACCTCTACCTTTGACAAGGCTCTGCATGTACAGGGTGGGGAGAGCAGGTAGAGGGAGGAAGCAGCATGGAATATGAATGGAACCAAAGGGATCTAAAATGATCTTCTAGACTTTGTGCAATGAAAGATAAAAATCACTGCATAGTAAACACTGACATTGGAGAGCTAGATAACAACCTAAACAAAGGAGATTAAAAAGATCAAATTGAAATAACTTCATGTAACCCCAAAAAAGCTATGTACTTTGTATTACTCTTACTGAGATATCATAAAGAAATACCATTAAACACATGGCTAAAACAACAGATATTTATTTACTCAAATTTCTGGAAATTAGAAGTTATATGATCAAGGTGCTAGCAAACTCCATTTCTGGTAAGAACTCGCTTCCTGGTTTATAGGTAGCTGCCTTCTCCAGGTCCTTACAGGGTCTTTCCTTTAGTGTGCACACAGGGAGAGAGAAAGTAAGTTCTCTCTTATAAGGACATTAACTCTATCAGATCAAGGCCTTATTCCTGTGACCTCTTTTAACTTTAATTACTTCCTTAGAGATCTCCATCTCCAAATACAGCCACATGGAGGATAATGGCTCCAACGTGTGAATTTGGGGGACACAAACATCCAGTCCACAACACACCTGATCTGCATTTTCAGTCTGTTGTCTTATTAAAAAGAAACACAAACCCAATATCACCCCCAAAACAGCAAAAAGGAATTTAAATCTTTAGTGATATCTCTCAAAGAGGCACTTACACTTGTTGCAAACAGAGCAAAACACTCAGGCTCTTAGCCCATCATCCTGAAGTTCCATTCAGTATGATAGTTGCTCTGCAGGGTTTCTCTTTCAGCACCTTCAGCACACCCTCCCCAGACTCTTGCAAAGGTTCTTGGCTCTTCTCTTACTCTCACTACCCTTCTCCATCTCCCTTTTGGGTTGATCCCATTCTTGCATGAGTTTCTCTGGGGCAACGGCTTTAAAGCTTTGGTTAGCATCAGAGTCACCTGGCTGCTGCTGCTAAGTAACTTCAGTCGTGTCCGACTTTGTGCAACCCCATAGACGGCAGCCCACCAGGCTCCCCAGTCCCTGGGATTCTCCAGGCAAGAACACAGGAGTGGGTTGCCATTTCCTTCTCCAATGCATGAAAGTGAAAAGTGAAAGTGAAGTTGCTCAGTCATGTCCGACTTAGAGACCCCATGGGTTGCAGCCTACCAGGCTCCTCCGTCCATGGGATCTTCCAGGCAAGAGTACTGTAGTGGGGGTGCCATTGCCTTCTCTGAGAGTCACCTGGGGAAGTGGGTAAAAATACAAAATCCCAGACCCTATTCTATTTCAGTGATCCTAGACCTCTGTAATCTTATTAGCTCCTCTGGTGATTCTGATACTCATCCAGTACATTAGTCATACCTGAATGGCCTAGTGGTTTTATCTACTTTCTTTAATTTAAGTCTGAATTTGGCAAATCAGTTCCTGGTCTTGTTTCTGCTGACTGTATAGTGCTTCTCCATCTTTGGCTGCAAAGAATATAATCAATCTGATTTTGATATTGACCATCTGGTGATGTCCATATGTAGAGTTGTCTCTTGTGTTGTTGGAAAAGGGTGTTTGCTATGACCATTGTATTCTCTAGGCAAAAGTCTGTTTAGCTTTTGCCCTGCTTCATTTTGTACTCCAAGGCCAAACTTGCCTGTTACTCCAGGTATCTCTTGACTTCCTACTTTTGCATTCCAGTCCCCTGTGATGAAAAAGACATCTTATTTGGTGTTAGTTCTAGAAGGTGTTAATTTGATTAACTTGTGTTGTTGGAAAAGGGTGTTTGCTATGACCATTGTATTCTCTAGGCAAAAGTCTGTTTAGCTTTTGCCCTGCTTCATTTTGTACTCCAAGGCCAAACTTGCCTGTTACTCCAGGTATCTCTTGACTTCCTACTTTTGCATTCCAATCCCCTGTGATGAAAAAGACATCTTATTTGGTGTTAGTTCTAGAAGGTGTTAATTTGATTATAGAACTTCCCCAGGACTGGGGAAACAGAGACTCTTGGAGGGCACAAACAACCCCTTGTACACACCAGGACCCAGAAGAAAGGAGCAGTGACTCCAAAACAGACTAAGCCTGTGAGTGTCCAGGAGTCTCCGGCAGAGGCATGGGTCGACAGTGGCCTGCCGTGGGGTCAGGGGCACTGACTACAACAGTCCCAGGAGGTGTGGCATGCTGGCCTTTTGAAGGACTCATTACCACCATTATCCCTCTATAGTTTGGCCTGAGGCTAAACTACAGGGAGGGAAAACAGCCCCACCCATCAACAAAAAAAGATGAGAGAGTAGATCAAAGAAATGGTTCAAATAACTACTTACAAAACAGAAAGAGACTGAGAATGAACTTATGGTTGCCAGGTGGGGAAGGATGAGGGGAAGGGATAGTTGGGAATTTGGGATGGACATCTATACACTGCTATATTTAAAATGGATAAAAATTGGCCCTACTGTACAGCACATGGAACTCTGCCCAATGTTATGTGGCAGCCAGGATGACAGGGGTGTTTGGGGGAGAATGGACACATGTATATGTATGACTGAGTCCCTTCACTGTTCACCTGAAACTATCATGACATTGTTTGTTAACTGGTTATGCCCCAGTAGAAAATAAAAAGTTTAAGAAAAATATTAAGGACAGATCCCATGCTGTCCAGCCCCTCCTCATTTCCCTCTTCTTTCTTCACCATACACCTCCTTTCCTATCATTTTACTGATTGAGTATTTGAATTTTTTTTACTAGCATATCCTCTATTCATGGACATGCCTGAATCCTTAAAGCAGGCATTTGTTAGTTCAGTTCAGTTCAGTCATTCAATTGTGTCCAGCTCTTTGCGACCCCATGGACTGCAGCACACCAGGCTTCCCTGTCCATCACCAATTCCCGAAGCTTACTTAAACTCATGTCCATCGAGTCAGTGATGCCATCCAACCATTTCATCCTCTGACGTTCCTTTCTCCTCCTGCCTTCAATCTTTCCCAGCATCAGGGTCTTTTCAAATGAGTCAGTTCTTTGCATCAGGTGGCCAAAGTATTGGAGTTTCAGCTTCAGCATCAGTCCTTCCAATGAATATTCAGCACTGATTTCCTTTAGGATGGACTGGTTGGATCTCCTTGCAGCCCAAGGGACTCTCAAGAGTCATTTCCAACACCAAGTTCAAAAGCATCAGTTCTTCGGTGCTCAGCTTTCTTTATAGTCCAACTCTCACATCCATACATGACTACTGGAAAAACCATAGCTTTGACTAGATGGACCTTTGTTGGCAGAATAATGTCTCTGCTTTTTAATATGCTGTCTAGGTTGGTTATAGCTTTTCTTCCAAGGAACAAGCATCTTTTAATTTCATGGCTGCAGTCACCATCTGCAGTGATTTTGGAGCCCTTCCCCCTGCCACACACACAAAAAAAGAAAGTCTCATTGTTTCCATTGTTTTCCCATCTATTTGCCACGAAGTGATGGGACCAGATGCCATGATCTTAGTTTTCTGAATGTTGAGTTTTAAGCCAACTTTTTAACTCTTCTCTTTTACTTTCATCGAGAGGCTCTTTAGTTCTTCACTTTCTGCCATAAGGGTGGTGTCATCTGCATATCTAAGGTTGTTATCTAAAATTGATATTTCTCCTGGAAATTTTGACTTCAGCTTGTGCTTCATCTAGCCTGGCATTTTGCATGATGTACTCTGCTTATTAAAATAAGCAGGTTATGATGATTAATCTCCATATACTGGTATATTCTATGGGCTATTTTTAGGTAATAGCTAACACTAGGTTAAAAACGAAAACTGGGATTGACCCAGGAAGTATAAAAGATTTGTTGTGCTAAGTCTAGGCAAATTTGGACTGCGATGGTGATTTGTGGCCAGCTCATCAACCCTAATGGTCTTGATGCGACTGGCCATCATATAAGCATCATCAACCAAGCTTCTTTTTCTACTGGAACCAAGGAAAAAATACTTGCATTTGCTAGAACTCCTTCCAGATCTTCAACTGAAACGTGATACAAAAGAACAAAGTGCTATTACATTAATGTAATTATGAAGTTACATGCTAAGAGCAAGTTTTAGAGTATTTATGTTTGTTTAAAAGCCAAAAAGATAATCATCTGTACTACTGCAGACTTTGAGGCTCCTATCTCTGTTTTATTTACCAATTTCTAAATTTAGGTGGAGGATTCTGTTATGCAATTGAACAGCTGATCAATTCTGCATAAGCAGACAGAGTACCATACAGAAAGTATAACTAGAATCATGGTTGAGAAACAGTAATACACAAAAGCTGTTTTATGTAACAGAAAATATATGAAATGGCAAGAATAATATTTAAAAATAAATAGCACTATTTAGTTAGTTGGAACAGTATGAGGTTCCATTTATAGAAGCCTCTGCATTGAACATATGGTAATTCCTTACCCAGAATGAAAAAACACTTAAGTGCTTTAAGTGTTTTTATATTTCTTTCTCATTTCAACTTACACAAGACTCCACAATTTTAAAGTTTTATAGCTGAAGGAACTGGGATCTAGTGAATAAAAAGAAGATTGGAGATTAGAATTCAGATGTGATTCAGAGGGGTAGGGCCAAACTTTAGAAATTCAGTTCCCCTCAGACAGCATTTTCTTTTGCCAGAGGAAATCCTTTATGCCATAAGCACTAACCAGTTCAGTCACACAATTCACTTATCAGGAGTCTGTGTGTGGGGACTGCAACCATCCAGAACTCAAGAATCAAGTGCACAGTGGGGGAAGAGCTTTGAAGAATACAATCAGGTGATATCAAGTCATCCCACTGTGAGAGTTTCTAAAATCCTAGCCCTGCATGCCTGGGTTCTCAGCCCATTTGCACATGTGAGACAGCAGGCAAGTTGGGTGACCCTTCTGAGCCTTGATGTTCTATCTGTTACATAGAAATGGTATTTTTTTTCCCTCATCAGACTGTAAACAGAATTAAATGAGATCATACATGGCAAGTGTTTAGAACATTCTTTGTTATATATCATAAATGATATTGTCATTTTATCATTATTATTTATTACTCTAAATGAAACTTTGCAAGCATTATTATCAAGCTATCCATGCATAGCATATCAGAAGTCTAAAATTAGTCAAGTAGGAGAATGTTCTCTTAGAAGCATGGGCACTGACACCAGAGAAAAACTAGGGCCAAGAGATTGAAATTGAGAGAAAAGAGAAGAAGGGGTATGTAAGAATTCAAAAATATGTCACTCTGAGTTCCCTTTATTTCATGAAAACAGACATTTCAATATTTATTCAAAATAATAAACAGCTGCCAATCAAAGTAGTAAACCAAATACACAGGATTTAAATTATATTCAACTTATCTCTAGAAGAAACATCTTGTAGAGAAAAACACTAGGAAAGGTTTTACTTTCTCTAAAGACATGATATAACTTTTCTCCATTCCAGCAAATTGAAAATGAGGGACCTGACTTTTTTTCTCTGTCACTTTGAGTACCAGCAAGTTTAGAAGCAAATGTTCAGCCTTAGAGCCTTAGAGACCATTTCATTCTAGTATCTTTTCTTGAATCATAACTTTCTGTTTTAGATTTATATTATTTTCATCCTGAATTTTATATTTTTGATTTATATTTTTATATTTTATTATATGGTATAAGCTGACTCATATGTTTTGTAAAGAAGTACTAGTGTAAACAAATTAAATTGCCCAACAAACTGTTTTTGCAGTCTGATATATTTGCAATATGGTTTTAAAGACTTTACTCCAAATGCTTTACATTATTTATTAAGTTAAATTCATGAACTAAACGGATAAGCTATTTGGAATAATATTTTATGATGATAAATATTCCTTCTATGGAATCACTTATTCCATAACTGTCATAGAATAACAAAGCATTACTAAATGTTATTCTGTTCCTAAAAATGAAGCAGCAGTTTCATCCCAACTCGAGGTGCCTGCAAAGTAATAGTGGTAGTGGTTTAGTCACTAAGTTGTGTCCAACTCTTGCAACTCCATGGACCATAGCCTGGTAGGCCTTTCTGTCCATGGGATTCTCCAGGCAAGAATACTGGAGTGGGTTTCCACCTCCTTCTCCAGGGGATCTTCCTGACCTTGGAATCAAACCTGGGTGTCCTGCACTACACGCATATTCTTTACTGACTAAGCAAAGAGCAAAGTAATGGTCTCCACCTTTCCCCAATGGGGAGAAAATGAGCAATGCTGAGCTGCAGAATAGTTTAGGTACCAATTAAGGGATGGAGCTTAGACTTTGTATCTCAGATCTCATTGGCATAAGCCCTGATACACATGCCCTCAGTTGGTTGACTAATGGAAGATAGGAGACTAATAGTCTTAACTCTAATTTCATTCAGGACCCTAGTCAATAGCACCTTAGAAGAGTTAGTTCCTGAATACCTATGTAAACTAGTACTTTCACTTTCAGCTCACCTAGTTCTCTTATACCTCTTTATTGTTCTCCAGGGCACTTATCACCTTTTGCAATATATTTAGTCTTTTATTCTACTGTCTGTTGATTGTCTGTCTCCTCTAATTAGTGTAAGTTTCATGAAGTAACTGACTTTACTCAGTTTGTTTGTTGTTTTATATCTACTTCCTAGAACAGTGTCTGGCAAACAGTGAACACACAGTAAATATTTGTTGAATGGAAAACTGAATATGCAAAAGCAAAAGTGGCTAGCCAAGAAGGATATTTCCTTTCATCCACTTTAGGAAAAAAATGTTGATATTTAAAAACTCATAATGTAAGTCCTTTTAGGTCTTTGAATAAAAATCAATTTTTCAAAATTAAACACATTTTATCCATCAAATTGTGGTACCAATAGGGAAGTAGGAATGTTACTTGTCCTGCCAAAGATCTTGTGACTTGCCATAATACTCTTGTTCACAAGAGAAACAGAAAGTGTTGCTCACTACCCAATTCTACAAGGGTTAAGTCATAACCCATTGAAGGTGCCCACCAAAAGTGCAACTTGAGAGGAAAAATAGGATGAGAAATAGGATGAAGCACTCCATGCTTTGAATAAACAGGCTCTTAGAGGCATGTCTCAGGAAGAATTTCAATGAACCCAGAATAGTGCAACTTCCCATATGTAGAAGAGCACTAAAATCATCAACTTGGGTATTTGTTCTTTGTGATCAGCAGCAATCCTTTACCAAGATGTATGCTTTACTGTACATATTCTCTAGCCACAAATCTCACTGGGGAATATGTACTAAATAAACACTGGTCTCTCCTCACCTTTTCAGAGCAGTTTCCTCAGAGTTGAGTGCCTGACTGTTAGCTTTTAGGCCTCAGTAAGATTCTGAATAAACTCATAACTCTTATGCTGTGTGTTTTTCTTTAAGTTACCACTCTATTCCACCTTCTGGTGCCACACAATCAGTCTAATCTCTCTTCTACTAAATCATCTAAAAATTTACATCCCTTACACTAGCCTCTTTCTTTATCATCAGTCTATATCTAAGGCACAGATCCACATGGATATCCTACTGTCTAAAACCAAGCTCCGATTTTTTTTCCGCCAGATCAATTCTCTGAAGATCTTACTAACACAAGATGGTGGTCCATAACCTCCTTTACTTTGGACATGGGTTGAGTGTTTATGGTTTGGAGCATGGATATGGGTTATCAGCCAGGTCATGTTTAAATAGGATGGGGACAATGAATGAAGGGGACAATGAATGAAAAGGGCAGTGAAGAAGAGATGGACATCAGATCATCTTTTCTGTGGTTTGTTGGGCTAAACCAGCTCTGCAGTGGAGGCTCTAGATGTCTAAAATGTGGGTATGCTGAAGGATATTACAAGCAGGAAGGCAAAACTAAGGATACTTCTCAGACTTGCCTGGAGCTGCTCACCAATGAATGAAGCAAGTGTCAGTCCCAGTTAAATAGACTGAAGATCTCATAAGGTGATTTGTGATATCATAGGCTGGCAGCTGTTTTATGCAATTGCTGTTCGTTCTCATTTGGCTCTGGCTTTGTCTGACCTCTGAAAGTCAGGAAGTCAAAAGTTGTGGCTTAGCAGTGCAGAGTCACTCTGAGTATTTTGATTAGAAAAGGTTTCTATTAATATACACCACAGCTTACCTGAAGAGCAGTTCCATGCTTACCAAGATTTCTCCCTCTCTCCCTAGTAACAGAGTGATAAACCTGAAGCAGAGCAGGGCAGAAATTGCTAATCAATCAGCACCTTTTTCCGATCAGTCATTTTTGACTGTTTTTTTTCTGTTACATGGTTGAGTTATGAAACCTGTCTTGATAACTGTTTATTTCCCTTTCTAATTCCCAATATTCATTTTTCTTAACATTTTTACTATGCTGAGGTAACTTGCAAAAAAAAAAAAAAGTAACACTGATGTCAGATTTTAGTGATTAAAAAGTACTTTCCTATCTCTTGGGGCTTCCCTGGTGGCTCAGATGTTAAAGCATCTGCCTGGAATGCAGGAGACCCAGGTTCGATCCCTGGGTCAGGAAGATTCCCTGGAGAAGGCAATGGCAACCCACTCCAGTACTCTTGCCTGGAGAATCCCATGGAGGGAGGAGCCTGGTAGGCTACAGTCCATGGGGTCGCAAAGAGTCGGACACAACTGAGCGACTTTACTTTACTTACTTTCCCATCTCTCTTTCTATTAACAGTGGCAACAGCCCCAAGATACTGACAAGTGAGGGACCTAAGGATCAGAGGATCCAAACACCTTGCCCAGTTTCACACCTGGGACCTGGAACACTTTCCACCATATCAGACCCCTACCTTTGCAGCTCATCTAATTGCATAAAGGAGTCACAAGCCAAAATCGTCATCATTCACGCTACAGTATCTCACACAGCCCTGCCTTTTCCAGAGCCAAGAATAAATTTTTAAAAATCGTATTTCTTTTCACTTATTCACCCATGCTGCACTCACCTGCTTGTGCTGTGAACTCTTTTGTTCATCAATCCCAAGTTAGCATTATTCATTGTTCATTTTACCTGTATTGTTGAGTGCCTACTGTGTGCAAGGCATCAGTAGCGTGGTGATTATGTTATAGGAACTATTTATTAAATAATTATAGATGAGAGTATTATTTCCATTTTAAAAATTCACTTCAATCATGCAGGATACAATGATCTATACTGCATTCAAAGCAAAGTAAATCACAGGGCAGTGGGTTCCAATTTTTTTTTAAAGTAGGCAGAGTATAAATAATAAATAAAAGCGTCACTGTGAAAATTTTATCAGAGGTCATAAATGTGAAGGAGTTAACAGGCTGGGCTGCAGTCCAGACCCTGCCACCAGTGGCGTGTGACCTTGGGTGAGTCACCTCACCTAGACAAGCCTCTGTTTTCTCCTCTGTGAACTATGTGAATTAAGTGGGGTGGTTTTTAAAGTACCTTTTTTGATCAGCAGTCTCCTTGCACTGTAGCTAAAACATCACTCAGTGCATCTGACTTTCATCCCCAAGCACAGGGACTTTGTTAGACATAAGATCTAAACAGTAAAACACTATCCAGAGCAATCCAATTGGAAGACAATGAGCTCATGTATAAACGTAACTGACTTGGAAGAATTATGAACATAATTTTTGAACATAATATTTTCAAACATATTTGAACATATGTTTGAACACAATGTTCAAAACATGAACATTTCAAATTATGAACATTTGAAAAATTATGTTCATAATATATGAACATTGAAGAAATTCCTAATATTGGAGCACTGTCCTACAATAATAAATAATACTCAAAGGAAATTAAAAATCAATAGGTAATAATGTATCAATATCAGTTCCTTAGTTTTGATAAATGTTACATAATAATGTAAGATGTTAACAATAAGGGAGCAGGCTGCAGTGGGTATGGGTACTCTCTGTACTATCTTTGCAACTTTTATGTACAAACTATTCTAAAATAAAAGTTTATTTAAAAAACAAATCAATGGCAATCCTCTTCCACCTTAGTGAGAATGGGTTAGTGGCAAATTTAGAATTTCATTCTGCCCATAAAGCCATCTTCTTCATTTCTAAAAGTAATATTCTAATCCTTATAATTTTGTGTGAGCATCCATATATTAGACAGTTTAAGTGACTGGTTGGATTATCATATATGAATATCAGGAGAGAGAAACTTGTTAGCTTTTCTAGGCAGCTGGAAGCTCTCTATTCAAAGAATTAACTAATCATTGACATTTCCACAACCACCTAACCTCTTTAACTGCCTCTTTTGAAACTACAAGGCAATGACAATCACAGAAAGTTTATAAACACATCTCTAAGGGGTCTAAGGAGACTGGACTCTAGCTTTCCTGATGCTTGGTTACCATTTGGAAGTAAAGCAAACAAACACAACACCAGATGCAGAAAGGAAAAGTCAGTAGTATTAATAAGTCCAGTGTGGGTTAAAAGCCCTGCTAATTAAAGGAAAATAGTCTACTAGCTTTCTTCATTAACATGAGCACATTCTTCACTCTTATGTACCTCACGGCATCAAGGTATGGAAATCTGGTCTAATTTTATCTTTGAGGCCTAGACTTCTAAAATGTGCTCACTTTGGTCTACACAACACCTTTTGATATATTCTATTAGCTAGAAGCTCCAGCTTCCTTTATTATGATCCTAGCAGGCTTAGCTCTCAGCCCACAANGGTCTAATTTTATCTTTGAGGCCTAGACTTCTAAAATGTGCTCACTTTGGTCTACACAACACCTTTTGATATATTCTATTAGCTAGAAGCTCCAGCTTCCTTTATTATGATCCTAGCAGGCTTAGCTCTCAGCCCACAAATAATTGATGTTCCCTTTGCACCAGGCATAGTTTTCAACTGATAAGCAGCAGGATAATTGGCACCTTCACAGGATATTAGGAGGAAGGAGGAGGAAAAAGATCACACTGTGTAGGCAGGAAACAGACAGCAGAAGGTAACCAAATCATCATGCTCCTGCTAAGAATGCTAAATTCTCCTGGACAGATTCTATACTTTGCATTTCCTATAGTAAATATTGTTTTATATTTATCAACACAAATTGTAAGAACAAAAATGTCAGGTTAAGATACTCCCTGGGTTTAAAGATGATGTGTTAAACCTACTACTTATTATATGTATCATGAAAAAATATGATTTAACTTCTAATAATGCTTAGCATTAACAGCGTATATGTTTTCCATACTCATTGAGACATAATTGATGATGCTGTCATACTGAATACATGGACATGAATTATTACTAAATTAAAATAGAATTCCTATAGAATTATGTGCAATGTACTGTCACCACAAATACAATATTAATAAAGAATCTAGGTTAACCTGTGCTTTGTCTCTTTAAAGTCAACCCTTTATTTTAACAAAGCACACTTTACCAGATCTGGAGGAAAATCTATTGCATTTTTAAGACAAAAAGGAGTCAATGTGATTTTGACAGTGGCACTGAGCCTATATCTTTAAATTCTCTGCTTCGGAATAAATCAGATGTCTCTTTGGATAATAACAACAATAAGTGCATAGTGTGTGAGAGCAAATCAGGAAGCTAGAACACAGATCAGCTCATTTTTGCTGAGACACTCTATCCAGTCCCATCCTGCCACCTCCCACCTCAACCAAATATGATTCCTGAGTAAACTTAGTCTCTAGAGTCAGATCAAAGGTATAGTGAGAAGGGAAATACCAGGGGAAAAGTCCTAACTAACACTACTCACTCTCTCCCACAATAGCACCACCACAACCTCTAAATACCATCTCTCCACTCCCCATGGGACCCACTGAGATTCTGTCATTGTATGACCTTACCCAGGAACACACCAGCATCAGAGGAAGCTTCCATTTGACCCAGATAAAATTCAGATGTGCTGGTTCTAGCATTAGTTGGCCAAGTCATTCTGGTCTCTCTGTGACACAAATTCCTTCCTTCCTTTCCAGTTGACTCCTTAAATCTGGCCACTTCTGCCACAGGGCCTGAGCTCTGCTGCTTTGTTAACATTTGACATTTTGTTGTATCTGAAGGGTTTGCTTAGACTCTCAACCCAACTGTCAGCAACAATCATCAGCTCACACCCAGTCTCTTCCAGAGTAACTATGTTAGCAGCTGGACCAACCCAGATGCTCCTCTGAGCCAGGATGATAGGTTCTTGATAAAATAAATCCATTCATCTCAGAGATTTCATTCTCTTGAACCAATTAGCCTGACTACATTGGCTTCTGATCTGATTTCTGTTTATTCTGCAACCATATATTTAGATCTTCTATTAACCAACAAATCAGACATAAGATTTGCTTCCTTATTCCTACCCTCTCCAGCTGTTTTCATTCTCCAATGGCACCTGTCAGTCCATTTAATTCAGCAACTCTCAAACTTTCTAGTCTCAGGACCTTTTACTCTCTTGAAAATCATTAAGGACCCAAAGGTCATTTGTTTATATGGATTATATCTCTTGATATTAACTTATTAGAAAGGAGGAAAATGTAAAAATATATATCAACTCATTTGAAATAACAATGTGACTTTACTACATATGAATATAAATGACATGTCTATAAAAATAAATATTTTCCAAAATAAAAAAATAATCAAGGTATATGGCATTTGTTTCACAGTTTTGCAAACCTCATTATTGTCTGGCTTAGTAGCAGACAGTTGGATTCTCACATCAGCTTCTGTATTCAGTCTGAGTGATTCTGTTATTCTGGTTGAAGGATATAAAGAATAAATGCCCGCAAATAGATATGAATGCAGTTGAAGAGTAGAATATTTGAACAGCATTTTCAGATGATTTGGAACACTATTTTCTGATACTATACGGAACAAGTAACAGTGCAGTATGGGATCTGAAACCTTATCAATGAAGTTTTCATACTCAGTACATTAAAATCCATGAATTTAACTTGCATCTGGAGTAGATGTGTTACCTCTGCATGACTGGTCATTTGGAAAATATTGGTTCAATGAGATATACAAATCAAATGCTGCACATATTATTTATGATATCAAAAGTCACAATTATCTCAAAAACATTATATTAAATAAATGAAGTCAGACACAAAAGGCTATGTATTGTATGATATTCTGGAAAAGGCGAAACTATAGGGACAAAAATTACATCGGGGCTGGGGATTAAGGAGAGAATTGACTATAAAGGAATACCTGGAGACTTTTTGGATTGTTAGAAATATTTTATATTCTAATTGTGGTAATAAAAGACACGATTTTATATTTCTCAAAATACACATACAGAACTATATACCTAAATGGATAAATTTTACTGTATGTATATTATGCCTCAGTAAGCTAGGCTTTTAAATAAATCACATTTCTTACTAGACTATAAGGACTGGGAAGTCCTCAAGCTCATGGTAACAGACCTAAACTTTTCAAAATTTTAATCTATGCTTGAAATTTTGAATTTTATCTCATTGATGGCAAATACTATCAGCTTAACACATCTACATTTAAAACATTCAATTCCTTTACTTTCAAACTCTGAAAGGTGGGTCTCTAAATGACACCACACCTTGTACCATAATATCATTAAAAATGTTTTTTTGCACATGACATATTAAGGTAAATTATTAACATTGCCAAAGCAAAGTGAAGGATAACTTTTGTCATACTCTTCCTTGATGTGACAAGTCCACTTCACTCATTTTAGAGAAAATGTCTGCCAAATCCTGAAGAATGAATCCTCATAGTTTGTCTTCCTAGTCATTCTTTCAAGTAAAAACAATGTTCCATAAAAAGGTGCCTAGATGAGTTCCCAACTGAGATCTGCATATGAGTGCTTTTCCTTGAGGCAATGGTTATACTTGAGAATGAAGCCCAAGGCTTTTACGCATACTTCCAATTATATCATGCAGAGTCCTATGAAGATATATGCATTCAAGGGTTAAGATTAATAAAATTCATAATTGTACAACTTTGCCAAGGACAGTTTGAAGTGACTCTGGCTTTTTGAAAATTGCAAATGCATGTTAGGGATTACAGTGACTAGCAGGACACTTGGGTAACACTGCTTTCATGTGTGAAAAGACACCTGGAGTTTTACCCACCATTGCTTTGCACCATTAGTGTAAATGTCAACACAGTCAGCTGTTCCAAGATAAACCATGAGATTCAAAAAAAGTTACTCAATACTTCTGAATATTTCAGCACCACTTGCGTTTGTTACCAAGGTTTCACATAAAGGAAACTGTCTTTGATGTTTTGTTGTTGCTGATGTCAAATGGATACAAACATACACAGGCTCACTGTTTTGTACAGCAAAGGCACAAATCTTCAGATATTAATTCGATACTCAAATACACATAGTTTGATTAGTCTCAGCTATTATGTGTACATCTCCAGCCAAAGCAACAAATAAATAAGATAATAAATAAATAATAAATAAAATAAGATGCTTCTGGGCCTTCCCTGGTGGCTCAGATGGTAAAGAATCCTCCTGCAATGCAGGAGACCTGGGTTCGATCCCTGGGTTGGGAAGATCCCTGGGAGAAGGGCATAGCAACCCACTCCAGTATTCTTGACTAGAGAATCCCCATGGACAGTGGAGCCTGGTGGATTACAGTCTATGGGGTCACAAAGAGTCAGACATGACTGAGCAACTGAGCACAGCACAGAACAGCACAAAATGCTTTGGTAATTATTTCATTCCCAGTTTGAAAAACTGTAACAATAATATTAATTTTTAAATGTATCATATATACAGAAAGATATCCAAATCCTTTTACTTTAAACTCTGCTCATTCTTTAGGACCAAATCACATATTGACCCCTTTATGAAGTCTTCTGTGCCAAGACAGAGCCTGTGCCTCCAGCACATAACACATAGCTTAATGACCATTTTTGTCACACCAGATTGTCATTATTTGTTCACATAACTGTCTCTTCCATCTTCCTGGGGACAAGACACATCATATCTTAGCCACATCTATAGCCCCCACTCTCACCTAGCTTCTGTCTGGGACACTGGTGCATAGTAGTCACCTAATCCATACTTGGTAAAAGAATTGGATGCCCTGGAAAAGCATGGAGTGCTGCCAGGTTACCTTGTGACTTAGTTGCTAAGATGAATTCTCCCATTTGGCTGCCTTTCTACTGGCTTACATGATGCTTTGCTGCAATGTGGAAGCATACTCAGTCGCTAAGTCATGTCTAACTCGTTGTGACCCCATGGACTGTAGCCCACCATGCTCCTTGTCCGTGGGATTTCCCAGGCAAGAATACCAGAGTGGGTTGTCATTTCTTTCTCCGGGGATCTTCCTGACCCAGGGATTGAACCAGGTCTCCTGCATTGGCAGGTGGATTCTTTACCACTGAGCCATCAGGGAAGTCCTTGCTGCAATACTGACGCATGATAAAAGACTGCAGGAACTCAAGATACAGCTTGTCAGTAAACAAGCTGCCCTGATGGCAAGAACAAAGTCAGTGTTTTCCTCAACTGTGTAGGATCCTGGCATCCTATACAGGTAGTTCTCAAACAAGTATGTGTTGATGATGCTATGTGGCCAGTAATTGTCATGTAATATCTTAGCAGATATTGCAACAAGCCTATGAAGGAGGCCTTATGAGCCCTATTTCACTGACAAGGAAAAGTGCAAGGCATAGAGCAACCTGGCCAAGATAAAGCTGACACTCAACTCAAGTACTTTCCAACATCAAAGCCCAACAATTCCACTCTGCTGCTTACAGAGAAGGCTAATTCATCCTAAAACCTTGCCCAAAAGAGACTTTCCTAACTCCAAAGGGATTTTCTCCTTTCAGTAATGTCACATCACAGTTTAAGGAGGGTTTTGCTTAATAACACTAAGGAGGACAGTGTGGAAAGAATCTACTGTTGAAGATCAGTTTCACCACGGGGTGGGAGGGGGACTCTGAATTCAGATCTCTAACACTCTGCTTTTGTTGTTGATTCTGGCTAGTTCATGAATGAAACAGACTAGCTCACAGTTATGGTAATGAGGTATTTCCCAGACCAGGTGTTGTTTTTTCACTTAATTGTTGTTAAAATGTTCCTTAGAATCTTATGGAAAGGTAGTGTATGCATTTTAATTATGGTGATAGGGTTGCCAACATAGCATTTATTTTGCTAACTAAGAATGAGGAATGTCAGTGGAAATAAAGTCTATAACATTATATAACACCCGATTCCCAAGACAAGCACTTGAGTCTGTCCTGATGAAGGTGTCACTGTATTTTTTCTTTTCCAATTACTTTTTGAACAAACTCAATAGATCTTGACGTGTAATGGGAGAAATCTACTTTCTGGCAATTATGGCTTATCTTTTGTTTAGAAGTGGTGAAAATTTTCACTGTCCATTTTTATTCAGTCTGTAAAAGTACAACACAGAAATCTGAAGAGTCAAAAAATACTTTTCATGAGTACAGAAGAGAAAATAGTCCTGGCCTCTGCAAGAGGAGATGGCTGCTCTGGAATCCAAATAAAAAAGGCAAAACTGCAATCTCCAGACAAATCATCACTGGGCTGAGAAAATATTTTCTAGCAACAGGTAAGATAATTACTTTCAAGTGCCAAAGGAAAAGACTTAAAGAAATTAGTGCTTATCTTTCTTTAGTTTGTATTTTCATATGTTCATGACCTACTTTAAGCTGTACTATTATACAACTTAACATAGAACAATATGTTTGGCTTTATACTGAAGTGAAACTTGAAAAATACTTTTCAAGTTTGATTTTCCACAATGGAATTTTCCTGTGAGTAATAAGTGTTTGTGAGTGACAAACACCATGAATGGTGTCACAGAATCCAACAAGTATGCTAAGTGTTTGGACTATAAACCATGTGTCAAGTTCATATGCTAATTCTGAAAGATTTTTTTTAATTAAATATTAGCAATGATACAACTATGTCTATTGACATTGTTAAGAAATAAGTGGGATGTTTTAAAGAGATGAAAATTCAGTCAAAACAGTATCTGTTCTAATATTATTTCATAGAAACTATTTTAAAGAGGTTTCAATATAAACGGAAATATCTATAAAATACCATTTGGAGTATAAGTGTATAAAGATTTATGTATCAGAAAGATTTTAGATGGTAAGCTCATATCATCACCAACTGGTTTTAACTCAGTAAGTTTTGTCATGTAACAAAAAAAATTCCAATTTATGTAACTGAGAATTTCAAGTCTCATCTGAAACTTTAAAAGATAGACTGGCCCATTGTTTTTATAGTATATTGCTAATGTTACTCTTCAACAAATGCGAGCTATCCTAAAATCTTTCTATCCATCTATGTAAACCATTACTACAACAGCCATGTGCTCTACAGTTTTAAATATTTTATATGCTGTTTTTGTTTTTCTTTTATAATATTTTTCAGCTTTTAGGTAATAACACATAGACTTTTTTCTTGCTCAGATTATTGGTATTTTTGAAAAATTTAGGATGCATTTTTAATAAGACATTTGAAAAACAGTTTAAGAAATCTTTTTAAAATCAAAAGCTATCCAGGTTCACTTGTTAACCTCTGCCTTCATGTTCTAATTATTCAAGATGAATATATTCAAGGACTTGAATTAGCAACTAAAACTGCCTTAGCTTTTGGGTTTATGTAGGCAAATATTCATGTAGGCAAATATAGTACACATACTTCATTGAGAATTAATATAATTCTTAGCCTAATTTAGCCAAGTATTTTTTCATAAAACTAAAGGATTGAGTTAAAAGTATATGCTCTGATATGGAATCTAAAAAGATGGTACTGACAAACCTATTTGCAGGACACAATGGAGATGCTGAAAAGTTGACTCACTGGAAAAGACCTTGATGCTGGGAGGGATTGGGGGCAGGAGGAGAAGGGGATGACAGAGGATGAGATGGCTGGATGGCATCACCGACTTGACGGACTGGAGTTTGAGCAAGCTCTGGGTGTTGGTGATGGACAGGGAGGCCTGGCGTGCTGCAGTCCATAGGGTCGAAAAGAGTCAGACACGATCGAGCAACTGAACTAAACTGAATGGAGACGCAGATATTGGGAAAACAAGGAGGAGGGGTAGGAAGGAGAGAGTGGGACGAATGAAGAGAGTAGCATGGAAACATATACGCTAACATATGTCAAATAGATAGCCAGTGGGAACTTGCTGTATGACTCAGAGAACTCAAACTGGGGCTCTGTGACAACCCAGAGTGGTAAGATGGGGTGGGAAGTGGACAGGAGACTCAGGAGGGAGGGGACGTTTATATAACTAGGGCTGATCCATGTTGACCTATGGTGGAATCCAACACAATATTATAATCACCCTTCAACTAAAAATAAATACATTTTTTAAAAAGTATGTGCTCTGGAGGCAAACTATAGTCACTTACTAACTTTGCTAATTTTTCTGTATTTCAGTTTCTTCACCTGTAAAATGAGCTAAAGAGTAGTGTATGTGTTGCCAAAGTGAGCACAATGAGCTAAAGAGTAGTACCAGCCTCGAAGTATTGCTATGAGAACTAAGTGAGATAATGTATGTCACAAAGTTTGCAGTTCTTCCTGGCACACTTTAAACCTGCAATATTGTTATAAACTAAGAAATTATCCTAGAGCATTATAGCCATCAGAAAGGTATACACATTTACGTATATGTATATATAAATATGGGGCTTCCCTGGTGGCTCAGATGGTAAAGAATCTGTCTGCAATGCAGAAGACCCATATATACTTATACACATATAGGTATATGTATGCATATATTCTTGGATGAATGTGTCAAATTCCTTGATTTGTCTGAAAAAAAATGTGCTTATTTTCCACTTCACTTTTCATACGAAATACACACAAACACATGTGTGTATGTATATATAAACAATTACACTATACAAATATATATAAATATATATACACAAACACACTCATGTACATATGCAATTACCCTCTTGCCTAACATCATTAAATGTCTATTTTTTTGTTGGACTGAAAAGAACATTGTTCTCAGCTGAGGTAGAAAAGCAGACAAACGAAAAATGAGCAATCTAGATCTAGGCAAAGGAAACCTGCATTTTAAAAATGTTTTCAAAGAAGTCTGAGCTCCCCTAGGACAGAAGACTCTCACTATTCACTCTGCTCAGTGAATACAGTACATCAGTATGTGATTTTCCTAGATTAATTATATACGTGTTCAATAATAATGATTCATTACTCTCCCAACTGTGTTCTTATACCAGAAAGCCTGGAAAATACCAACTTCATCAAATGCTACTTAAGGAAATAGCCTATATGCTGATAGATAAATACTGCACACACCACAGGGCAAAATCTTGGGTTCACAATGGATCTCATGACCAAATGCCCCAAGGGAGATTACCTGGCTCTCAAGCTAAAGGCAAGGGGATTCTGTTAATTGGTTTGATCCAACCCTACATACCAGCAGAAATGATGTTTTCAATAAACTGCTCATCAAAGACACCAGGATTGGTCTCTCCCTTACTCACTCATCTCAGCCTTTGTTCATGCTGTTCCTCCTTCCCTCCCTCATTTAACTCTACTCAATTTTAGAGCCCAATACCAGCCTGACCACCTTCATGAGGGCTTTCCTGACACCTCTTGCCCCAGTTTTCCCTTCAGTGCTCTCATCAGTTACTACTGGAACATCCTCTCCCCTGTCTCTGGACTTCTATGCGCTTCTATAAAGCTGTCTATTCAACACAGACAGTTGTCAAGAATGACTGGGTGACTAGCATCTAACTTAACATCATGGAGGATATGAAGGAAAACTATATTTAAACAACTACTATTTGCCAAGCACTTTATATAACTCATCAACGCTTTAAGGGTAACATCATTACCAAAATACCAATGAAGAAAAAAAAACCAAGCAATATGATTCCATATTTCTTATTCCAGATTAGATATATGGTCCAGAGACTAAGTAAACAAGCTTTGTTTAGTGGGCATGATGTTTTCTTTAAAAAAATAATAATAAATTTAAAAAAAGAATAAATACGGATATGAGTGACTCTAGATAGGGCATGAACTTTCCAGTTTTCCACAGGCTTCACCCCTCTCTCTTGTCCTGTAGTCACACACACTAGGACACTCCTTTAGGATATCTACATGGCCTCCAATTACAGTTGAGTTTGTTCCCCTGCTACTCCCTCCAATAGCTTATTTTGGCTCATACTTACCATCTAGTAAGGAGCAAATCATAATATAAAATGGAAAAGAGATGTACAAAGATTCTTAAAGGGAAGCGAAGTCTTCCTGGATGTGGATGGCATCTTAAAGGCTAGGATTTTGGAAGGAGGATCTTGGGGAAGAATATTCCAAAGAGAAGGAATAGAAAAGGAAAGGTCCACTAGGTGAGATGGGAAAGCAGTCAGACTTAGTCAACAAGAGTTTGCTTTCACTTGAGAGGATGGGGAAGGGGTGGGGTTCTGTTAAAGGGAAACATAAGAAAGTTGAAAAGGTTAGTGAGGCCTTCATCCTGGAAGACTTTCAATGCCATACTCAAGAATCTACACTTTATTAAGGCTGCATAAAGGTTTGTGAGGAGGCACACATTTGAAACCAAATTTCAGAGAACATCTGGCAGGGATGAGCAGCAATTATGTATAAGAAAGAACTGATGGTGGAGAAACAGAAACAAAGGATGAAGACAGTTGCTTTTGTCTGGGATGAGATGCTACAGACAGAATCAGAGAGTAACAGGAAGAAAGGCACAGTGGTGGGGGAAACTGAGAGGAAACTTCTATGAAAGTCCCATGGCCAGACCTGCTCCTGCTTTGTGTCTGAAGTTTCTTTTTGCTCAATTTATTTGCTTCAAATTTTTGCTCAGTGCCATTCCCTGATAGTTCATTTGGTAAGGAACCTGCCTGCAATGCAGGAGAACCCTGTTCAATTCCTGGGTCAGAAAGATTCACTGGAGAAGTTCCATTATTCTTGGGCTTCCCTTGTGGCTCAGCTGGTAAAGAATCTGCCTGCAATGTGGGAGACGTGGGTTTGATCCCTGGGTTGGGAAGATCCCCTGAAGAAGGGAAATGTTACCCACTCCAGTATTCTTGCCTGGAGAATTCCATGGACAGTATAGTCCATGGGGTCACAAAGAGTTGGACACCACTGAGCAACTTTCACTATCTTATCAAAGATGCCTTTCCTGATCACCCAGCCCTCAGTTCAATTCAGTCACTCAGTTGTGTCCGACTTTTTGCGACCCCATGGACTGCAGCACACCAGACCTCCCTGTCCATCACTAACTCCGAGAGCTTACTCAAACTCATGTCCATTGAGTCAGTGATGCCATCCAACTATCTCATTCTCTCCCTTCTCCTTCTGCCTTCAATCTTTCCCAGCATTAGGGTCTTTTCCAGTGAGTCAGTTCTTCGCATCAGGTGGCCAAAGTATTGGAGTTTCAGCTTCAGCATCAGTCCTTCCAATGAATATTCAGCACTGATTTCCTTTAGGATGGACTGGTTGGATCTTGCAGTCCAAGGGACTCTCAAGAGTCATTTCCAACACCACAGTTCAAAAGCATCAGTTTTTCGGTGCTCAGCTTTCGTTATTGTCCAACTCTCACATCCATACATGACTACTGGAAAAACCATAGCTTTGACTAGATGGACATTTGTTGGCAAAGTAATGTCTCTGCTTTTCAATATGCTGTCTAGGTTGGTCATAGCTTTTCTTCCAAGGAACAAGTGTCTTTTAATTTCATGGCTGCAGTCACCATCTGCAGTGATTTCGGAGCCCCCCAAAATTAAGTCTCTCACTGTTTCCCCATCTATTTGCCATGAAGTGATGGGACCGGATGCCATGATCTTCGTTGTCTGAATGTTGAGTTTTAAGCCAACTTTTTCACTCTCCTCTTTCACTTTCATCAAGAGGCTATTTAGTTCTTCACTTTCTGCCATAAGGGTGGTGTCATCTGCATATCTAAAGTTATTGGTATTTCTCCCGGCAATCTTGATTCCAGCTTGTGCTTCATCCAGCCCAGCGTTTCTCATGATGTACTCTGCATATAAGTTAAATAAGCAGGGTGACAATATACAGCCTTGACGTACTCCTTTCTGATTTGGAACCAGTCTGTTGTTCCATGCCCAGTTCTAACTGTTGCTTCTTGACCTGCATACAGATTTCTCAGGAGGCAGGTCAGGGGGTCTGGTATTCCCATCTAGCCCTAGATAGATATAAACTAGCCCTCTCAATCCAATCTCCTTATCCCACTGATGCTGCCTTATCGTTCTCTGTAGACTTTATAGCCATTTGACGTACTATATACTTACTTGTTTATTTTTTTGTTGGTGAGTCTTCCTTAACAAAAGGCTAATCTTTAGGCAGACAGAAATTCTTTTCTGTTTTACTCCCTGTAGTGTCTCCAAAAGCACAGGGCACATAGAAGGAACTTCATAAATAGAAGTTAAATGAATAAATAAATGAAGTCTTTCTGAGGGCATGGTGTCTCCTTTCTCCATGTAGATCACAAGCCCAGGAGTCATGTTTCGTAGTCTTACACACACAACAGTGCCATACGCTTCTAGACCCTGTCACTTTAAATGTTACAGCCAGAGGCCTACGTAGTACTCCAAATTGATGCCACATTCTTTCTTCACCAGCACTTTTTATACAAGTGACAAACTCTTTTTGATATGATCCTAGTCACATGGCAAGTAGTTGACTGGAGTACTTACTGAAATTGTTACTTCAGGGTTCATGTCATGAATCCCTAGCTAGACTATAAGCTCAGGTTACTCTGTGATTTTTCTGTATAATATTTACCACATGAAATTCATTAGATATTAGTATAATTATCTGTTTGTGAAGCCTGTGGTTCTCAAACCTACAAGGTCCAAATCTCCATTGTATGACAGATATTTTTTGGCACCATCCTTTACTAGCCTGGAAAGAAATTAATGGATAATATAACCTGTTACACACATATTTTTAAAAATCAATAAAATGACCTAGAAGTTCTGGAGCAGTGGAGGACCTGACGTGTTTTCTGCTTTTATAGGGGTAAAGCCAGTCACAACATCTGCAGGATTTCCAGATGATAAAATAATGTCATCAAATGGACAAAGATGTTGTAATTATATATGAGAATATCATTCAGCCATAAAAGAGAATAAAATAATGCCATTTGCAGGAATATAGATGGACTTAGAGTCATCATACTAAGCAAATTAAGTCAGACAAATATCATATGATATCACTTATATGTGAAATCTAAAATATGACAAAAATGAACTTATCTATCAAACAGAAACAGATTCACAGACATAGAGGACAGATCTGTGGTTGCTGGAGGTGGGGGGGGTGGAGGAAAGATGGGTGGGGAGTTTGGGATTAGCAGATGCAAACTATTACATATAGAATAGATAAACAACAAGGTCTATTGTATAGTGCAGGGTATATATTCAATATCCTGTAATAAACCATAATGGAAAAGAATATGAAAAATACATATATATAATTGAATCACTTTGCTATATACCTTAAATTAATACAACATTGTAAATCAACTATATATATATAGTTCAATATTTTTAAAATGTCATCGTTACCACATGTAAAATAGATAGCTAGTGGGAAGCTGCTGTATAATACAGGGAGCTCAACCTGTTACTATGTGACAACCTAGAGGGGTGGGATGGTGGAGGGTGGGAGAGAGATTCAAGAGAGAGAGAACATAAATATACTTATGGCTGATTCACATCGTTGTACAGCAGAAGCCAACACAACATTGTAAAGCAATTATCCTCTAATTAAAAATAGATTCTTTAAAAAAAGTCAAAAAATCAATAAAATGTCCTAACTTTAATATAAAAAGAAATAAAATGAAAGTAATTTATAATAAAATAGTACATATTTGAATATATGAATGCTCTGGGATAACTGCACTAGGACACCTGATGAAGCACTGAGAGGCTTGTACCTGTAGGTAGAGTCACCATGAATATGATGCTACCATGCAGACTGATACTGACATTGTTTGAAAGATTCAAATACAACAAGGAGTTATCGTCATGTGATTTTCCAAAATGGTGATCACTTCTTATTAAAGTTCAAAGATCATTAACCAATCAAGAGAGGAAACTAGAAAAATTAATAATGATAGATACTTGAAAGCATAAGACCAAGGCAGATCCATCATTTTCATCCACTTGGATAAGTTACAGAAGCTGAAGACATTTAGGGAAAGAGTTTACTTGATGCAGGCATATACATGCCCCACTTTTAAAATTTTATTATTTTTTTATTGAAAGATATTTGACATATAACACTGTGTAAGTTTAAAGGGCTGCTGCTGCTGCTAAGTCGCTTCAGTCGTGTCCGACTCTGTGCGACCCCATAGACGGCAGCCCACCAGGCTCCCCCATCCCTGGGATTCTCCAGGCAAGAATACTGGAGTGGGTTGCCATTTCCTTCTCCAATGCATGAAAGAGAAAAGTGAAAGTGAAGTCGCTCAGTCTGTCCAACTGTTAGCAACCCGATGGACTGCAGCCCACCAGGCTACTCCGTCCATTGGATTTTCCAGGCAAGAGTACTGGGGTGGGGTGCCATTGCCTTCCCCGAGTTTAAAGGGCACAACCTAATAATTTAATATATTCACATATTGCAATATGATTGCTACTGTAGCATTAGCTAGCACCTCTATTGCCAAATGCATGAATACAGAAAATAAAATGGTAGTTACCAAGGGCTGAAGCGTGCAGGAACAGATGATTTTTAAGAGTACAAATTTACAACCAATAGATAAATAAATCTTGGAGGTCTAATGCACAGTGTAGTGATTATAGACAACAATAAAGGTGTATATGTATGGCTGAGTCACTTTACTATTCATCTCAAAGTATCACAACATTGTTAACTGCTGTATTCTAATATAAAGTAAAAAGGAAATACAACCATCAAATTTGCTGAGGGAATAAATCTTAATTATTCCTACCATGCCCATGTTCTAGATGTGTATAAAAATACCTGTCAGCTTCTAGCCAGTCTGATCTACAAAACTAGAACAGTTTTCAAGCTTCTGTTGTTGATTTGCATAATAAACATCATATCTTAAGTTTTCTCATTAGAATTGAGTTCACTTCAAAAGGTTAGAACATTGAAGCTATTCAAAATTAATAACTCCTTTTTAATATATTTTGTAGCTTCACTATCTTGAAAACAAATTCATATATATATATATATATATATATATATATATATAGTTGTTGTTGTTTGTCGCTAAGTAGTGTCTGACTCTTTGCAACCCCATAGACTGTAGCCCACCAGGATCCTTTGTCCATAGCGTTTTTCAGGCAAGAACACTGGAGTGGGCTGCCATTACCTTCTCCAAGGGATCTTCCTGACCCATGGATCAAACCAGCATTTCCTGTTTGGCACGCAAATTCTTTACCACTGAGCCACCAGGAAAGCTCGTTGATTCTATATATATCATACATATATTTCCAAAATCAATATAATAGAGTAAGTGTCAGTTCAGTTCAGTCGCTCAGTCGTGTCCGACCCTTTGCGACCCCATGAACCAAGAGTAAGCATAGTATAATATAAATGAGAAATAAAAGGAAAGTAATTTATAACAAAATAATGCATCTTATTACATAAAAGCCTGGGCATGTCTGTATTAGAAAACACAACCAAAAAGTCTTAGGTTGTATTATACATAGAATTGCCACACACAAACCAATCTCAGTTCAGTTCAGTTACTCAGTTGTGTCCAACTCTTTGTGACTCCATGGACTTCAGCATGCCAGGTTTCCCTGTCCATCACCAATTCCCAGAGCTTGCTTAAACTCATGTCCATCGAATCATTGATGCCAATCTAAGGGTGTTGAACTGCTGACTCAAATACCATGACTCTACTGGTAACATGATTTTTCTTTTCTTTTTTTTTTTAAAGCCACACCTCACAGATTGTGGGATCTTAGTTTCCCAGCCAGGGATTGAACTCTGGGCCTCTGTAGTTCAGTTCAGTTCAGTCGCTCAGTCATGTCCAACTCTTTGCGATCCATGAACTGCAGCATGCCAGGCCTCCCTGTCCATCACCAACTGCCAGAGTCTACCCAAACCAATGTCCATTGAGTCGGTGATGCCATCCAACCATCTTATCCTCTGTTGCCCCCTTCTCTTCCTGACCTCAATCTTTCCCACCATCAGGGTCTTTTCAAATGAGTCAGTGCTTCGCATCAGGTGGCCGAAGTACTGGAGTTTCAGCTTCAACATCAGTCCTTCCAATGAACACCCAGGATTGATCTCCTTCAGAATGGACTGGTTGGATCTCTTTGCAGTCCAAGGGACCCTCAAGAGTCTTCTCCAACACCACAGTTCAAAAGCACCAATTCTTCGGAACTACACAAAGTACACAAAGTCCTAACCACTGGAGTACCAGGGAATTCCTGACATGTTTTTTTCTTAAATGAAGAACAGTTCTTGGTAAAATTACAAACAAAGTGAAATGCAATCTGTTCTTGATTTACAACTGTATTTTTGAAGGAAAAAAAATCAGTATCAAACTAAAAATATAGTTACTATTTAATCCAGCATTTCACTTCTGGGCATAAATCCAAAATAATTGAAAAAAGATATTTGCACACCTATGTTCATAGCAGCACTATTAATAACCAAGGGGTGAAAGCAATGCAAGTGTCCATCAACAGATAAATGGATAAACACAATGAAATATTATTCATCCTTAAAGAAGAAGCAAATTCTGACATATGCTACCACATGGATGGACATGTAACCATGACTCATAACCCCATAACCTTGAGGACATTATGCTAAGTGAATTAAAGTATCACAAAAAGACAAATATTGTATGATTCTACTTATATAAATTGTCTAGAGTAGTCAAATTCATAGAAATAGAAAGTAAAATGGTAGTTGCCAAGAGCCAGGGGAGAGGAAATGGGGAGTGGTTTTTAAATGCGTATAGAGTTTCAGTTTTGCAAGATGAAAAAGTTCTGGAAATCTGTTGCACAACAGTGTGAATATACTTAATTACCAAACTGTAAACTTAAAAGTGCTTAAGATGGTTAATTTTATGTTATGAATTTTTACCACAATAAAAATATATAATAAAATACTGCAAGACATTTAGCTTTTATGTAAAAAAAAAACTGAGTTCTAGACTCAATGAAAAGAGCTTTTCTCATCTATATCTATGTTGTCCTTCAAGATGCTTGAAAATAATGTGAAGTAAAGGACAATTCATTGTGTGGGCCTGTCCTGCACATTGTATAATGGGACACCTAACTTCTCTCACCCAATGCCAAGAGGATCCTGCACTTTGATAACCTAAAACATCTCCACAAATTTTCATATGCTGTCTATGGGACAGTATTGTGCCTAGTGAGTTGAGAAAAATGATGCCACATGGTAAGTTCCATGAGGACAGGGACCTTATGTCCCTGTGACTTGCTCACAGTTGTACTCCCAGAACCTAGAAAGGTTTAAGTACATACTACTATGTGTTCAATGAATAACTACTGAGAAAATAAATGAATGTGCTCCTGAGAATGGAGACTGTGTTTTGTTCATCCTTGGATGTCTTATGGTATAGACACAGTCTCTACATATAGTAGACGCTCAAAAACATTTGTTTATTTACTTGACAAACAAATAATGCTAAATTTTGGATAAAACAAGTCCCTATCCTTGTGGAACTTATGGAGTGATTAAAGAGACAGACAATAAGTAAATAATCTAACATCACTAGGACTTTATTTTGGTCCCAAGTTAATAGTAATAGTTGTAAGGGAGTAATAATAGTTTCAGGTAGTAGTTGTAACACTTAACAATAATTACTACTTCTACCATAAAGTAATTTCTTACATTAGTAATTATTTATAGAGTATCTACTAGACACTGATCATATAACTTGCAATAACTCTTTTCATTCTGATCCAACTCCTACAAGCTCTATACTATCAGAGCCCTGCTCACTGCCACAGCATCGTTTCTCCACACCTCTACTTTCCCACCATCCACTGTGCATTGCAGACAAGACTGGATTTCTTTCAGTCACTCATATATTCCACAGTCTCCTGGTTCTGAGTCACACATACACAGACCCACTTCCTAGAAGACCCAGTCCCCCCAGTGATCAAGTAAACATCATTTCCTTCAGGGAAACTTCCTCGATCGCTTCCAAGTTCCCCTTCTTTGTGCTACCATAGCACTTTAATCTTCCTCTATAACTTCACTCATTGCACTGTACTGCCTGTTTATTGCTCTGTATCTCCTGTGAAAAGCATAAAACCTACAAGGTCAGATACTTTTTTTTTTTTAATCACCACTGTATCTTGCTTATTAGGACACTGGAATTCCCTTAACCATTTCTAGGTTTCCCTTCTCTGCATTCTGTATGCCTTCTCTGAAATAGCATGCATCTGCAACCCTCCTTGGAAAACTAGTCATAAGCAAATAGAGTCATCTTGCTGACACAGACCTGGAAGGGTCTGGAGTTTACGATCACCCTTTATCCATGGGACAATCCTTAGTCACTGACTGATTAGTGCTAGAGTATACTCTTTTATCCATGAGTTGGAACAAATACTGGAATATGACTTAGGCTCTGGGTTACCCTGTGGTTTCAGGCAGAAACTACTCTCTGAAATCACGCTTTGCTTGGCTCCTTCCCCTTTGGCATTTCTACCACTCTATTATAGGTTTCTTCCAGAAGTATTCCTTTACAAATCACTTCCATGTAAATCTTGTCTCAGGGTCTGCTTCTGGTAAGGCCAATCTCACTATACATTTGCTGAAAACTGGTAAAATGTGTAATGGGGAATAGAATTCAATGAATGTTTGTAAAAATCAATCACAAGTGACAGAATCCAACAACATAGGTATATTTAATCTCTGTTTCACAGATGAGAAAACTAATACTAAGAGGAAGTATTTGCTCTCACACAGCTAGTGCCAACTTCAGGCCCATCTTCAGCCCCATAAATTACTTTCTGGCAACACTGTTTCTCCCAGCCCTAGTTTAATGCTTTAGGAAACAGAAGGGGACACTACACCTCTTGGGTCTCTTCTGTTACCAAATTCCCTCTTTAGTAGTAGTTTCCCTAGAATCCACACTCAACAAAGAACCTTTGCAGCCCTGGGAAGATATACTGTTCTACCCTGATGTATCAGATGACATTTCTGGAGTTCAATCTTGTTATCAATGATCAGGAAATATTCAAAGTGTCAAAGCCAAATAGAGATCTATTCCCTAACAGCACAAGGGGAGGAAATTTTGCAGAAGTATTCTGTGGTATCAGGCATTGGCAAGGAGAGGGAGATAAAAAGTAATAGCCTAATTTTCATTAAGTGATTGCGCTCATAAAGTAAAAGAGAACTTGTCCTTACCAGGACATTAACCCTGCATTGCTCAGACAATTAAGGAAAGTCATAAATTAATCCATAATCATAAGCTGAAAAGAAAATTTATCTTAGTACAGAAGAAAAGAAAAGGAGAACGTTATCTTGGAGAAGATGGTTTATCCATTTTATTTTATAGGACAATCCATAACCTTCATACCTCTATCCTTACGATTCTCTTCTTATCTCCATCACCTCATTTTATCTTTCTTCTTCCTCTTCTCTCTCTATTCATCTTCAACTTAATGGCCCCACACCAAGTGCTCAGATCTCAAGACTTAAAAATGAAAACAGGGAAAATTCTTCCAGCCACTCTGAAAGACTACTGAATTCTTTAATATGAAAGTTTATTCACATAATATACCTTTTTCACCAAAGACTACAGAGATCCTTCAGGGCTAGACAGAAATGAAACTTGGAAAATGAAAATAAGAAAATGATTATGAGATTATGGGATGATATAGTTGATTCTATTTTTATTTCCTTTATTATTGTTAATTATAATATTTGAGCAATGATACCTATTTAGAAAGAGAACAAAAGAGGCAGGAAGTCAGAAGTGAGAAGGTACGGATCACCTACACTGTGATAGGCACTATAAATATATTTTATTGAACTCTAATTATAAATCTATCAAATAGGTATTGATATCCCCATTTGACATATGTTGAAATTGAGCATGAGATCTTATCTATCTTGCAGAGCCAGTATTTAATGTCAGCTCTATTTATCCCCAAAGACTAAGTTTTTGACTTTGAAATGAGGAATGACCAAGAAGAGATGAACAATGGACACGAGAGGCCTAGAAAACATGTAAGAAAAGCTGCCGCTGCTCCACAGCCCTCAAATAATAATTCTGAAAGTAAGGTCATTTATGAATCTCCTTTGGCCAATGATGATTTTCTTACAAACTTTGGAAGGAAAGCAAGTGAGGAGAATGGGATAGGAGAGTCAGGGAACTGGGGCATGAAGAAATGTTTAAGATTAACATAAATATTGACAGATATGATTTTCCTTTATCCTTTTGCCCATCAGTCAGATAGTCTGAATACATTGCCTCAAGGAGGGGGATGCGACAGCATATGGGTAGGGTAGATTTTTGGTATTTGAGATTTAAAATCCTAGGTCTTAGGAAACAATAAGAATTCAGAAATTTAGAAAATGTAAGGTAAGAGTTAAGCTTTTGTTCCTCCCCTGGACTAGCAGAAGGGGAGAGGACAGAGGACAGAATGAGTTTAAGAAGTTTTTGTGACCATGTAGATGGGAGTGTAGGAGAAGGAAATGGCAACCCACTCCAGTATTCTTGCTTGGAGAATCCTGTGGATGGAGGAGCCTACCAGGCTGCCATCTATGGGGCTGCACAGAGTCGGAAACAACTGAAGCGACTTAGCAGTAGCAGCAGATGGTAGTGCAGTCAGCATCCAGAGACTGCCATGTAGATGGGAGCACTGTCTTCCAACTTGCTCCCAGGGCCTCCAATAGCCCCACTCCCAAGTCCTTCACTAGCAATCAGCATCTCCTGCTCCACAGAAGACATTACTCTTAATAGTGAACAAAACACTTCCCTTTCTCTTGGAATTTGAGAAAGGACAAGATAGAAAACAGTTAGTGGCAGGGCAGACTAATGGGGCTACTTGCCACCATTCCATCTGGTCCTCTCTGGATCCTTAGAAAACAGACAGATGCAGAGCACCAGCAACATTCTCAAACCAAGCCCTGGATACAAACACAGTTTTTCAAAACTAAATGGAATTCATGTTAAATTTGTTGTTTCTGCTCTTTTTGAACCAACCACTTACAAAGAAAGTAAGATGACTTTATAAGAGGGCAAGGTGACTTCAAAGTGTTTCCTGCTTTCTGGCTCCTCATAAAGCTGCAGAAAATATAAAGTATCTCTGCAAATTTTAGGGGAATTTTCAGTGGATGATTTGATATTACATTTCTTTCCTGAAGGAACATTCAAGTTCCTTTAATTTCTCTTTAACAAAAATACTAATCCTTGGTTAACCTGAGTTCTTTATTATTCCTAAAGAGTGGCCATCACTTGTTTTTAAGCATATGAAGACCACTAAACGTCCCTTTGTTTTTTGACAAATATCAAGCTAACAGAAAAGTTGAAAGAAGAAAAGCAATGGATACACTTTACTTGTGCCTGTGTAGCCTAATAAAATAACATATACTATTTTAAGGGATCACATAAAGACCTTAGCATATTGCCTGGCACATTGTGACTGAAAATTACTTCTGCCTTTTAGGTATTCTCCTTGCCAACAGTATCTGGAGTTTACAAAAAACACGATGATACATATGAGTGGCATCTTGATGGAAACATATTGTTAACATGCCTCAAAAATTGATAGTTTGCTTTAAGATCTACTTTTACAACAACATAAGCATGTTATTCATTACAGCATTATTAGAATGGTAAAATATTTTAGAATTAAACTGTATGTCTATCACTAGATTCTGGTTGAATAAATTATGTTGCTTCTACACAGCCATCCAAAGGATTAGGAAGAGCTCTATGAACTTACATGGATATATTGGTAAATTTAAAAACAAAGTAACAAAGTGCAAAAGAGTATATACATAGTACAATACCTTCTGTATATAAAATGAAGCAAAAATAAAATTTATCTATGAATCATCTATATATATCTGTCTATCCTTTTTACTAAAAGAAACACCAGAAGAATGCATCAAAAAATAATGAAAACAGTACCTAAAGAGATAAGTGAGAATATAGTAAAAGGGGTAAGGATGAGAAGGGGAGCTCTCTGAGTATATCAGTTCACACAGGTTTGATTTTGAGGGAAAATATTCTAAAACAAAATGAGCCCTGACTCTTCAATAATGCCAAGAAAGACAAAAAGAAAAAAAGACAGGAATTTTTCTAGATTAAAGGAAAATAAAGAGACATGACGAGTAAATGCAATGTATGAATTTTTGTAGGACCCTGTGTCATATATATTTATGAATTTACATAAATCATATTTATGTATCTATATAGCTCATCTATCAAACATAGCACAATGTGAACATTCAATATACACAGTTGTAACATTGCAAAACTCCTAAGTAATCATAGTTTAAAACTGCAATTCTTGTGAAGATTTAAAATTTTCTTTTTAAAAACAAGGTTGGACATGTTAAGAGCCATTTGTATTTCCTTTCCTATTCATATTATTTGCCTATATTTATCTGGGGCATTATTGGTCTTTACTGATTAATAGGAGACTTTCACATATTAATAATAAGAAAACAAGCCCTTTTTAATGCAAATTATAGACCTTTTCCCTTGGTTTTCTTTTAACTTTTTTAATGGTGCTTTGTTTTCCAGGTTGATATTTCATTTCAATTTATTATAGTCAATAGATATCAATCTTTTCCCTTTGTTATGATGTTTGCATTATGCTAAGGCAACTGAAGTGACTTAGCAGCAGCAAGGAGACCTGTCTTACTCCAGGTGGTACCTCTGCTTTCTTCTAGTATTTTATAGTTTCATTTCTGTACATACATAAAATTAAACATTTTAATATATAATTAAATACTTAAATCATCTGAAATTTATGTATGTTTAAGTGAAGTAGCAATAAGGTTTAATTTTTCTCAAGACGATTATTCAATTGTTTCAGCAATATGTGTTAAATAATTTATTTTTCCCTATTGTTAAATTCTTATATGCACTCAGGTAAATCTCCTAATTATTATCTCCCTTAATCCTTAAAAGGTCTTGCAAATAGGTATTATTATAGATGAAGCTACTCAGGGCAAAGAAAACTTGTATCTCAGAGTTAGAAAAAAACAACAGCAATAGAATATGAATGAATATGACGACTTGGAGAAAATTTAAGACCATGGCAAATGCATTTGTGTTAGATAAAAGCTTCATAAATTAATAAATTTCACTATATTTATTATAGCACTAGCCAAAAGAAATAATAAATGCAGTAAATGCCTTGTTAAAAATATCATGTTATTGGCTAAATTATTAGTGAGCAGTGACCTTAATTAACAAGGTAATAAGCTTGCTGACTTGCTGATGATGCAGTTTTTTAGAAGTCATCTGTGCCAGGTAAGACTTCCTAGCAGGATAAGAAAACGTATTAGACATAGAAGGATAGAAAAAAGAATTTGGCTTTGACAACTGATGGGGGTTCAGAATGGTGTGTGTGCCATCTCCTAGGCCACCTTGGAGCCTACCTACCTCCCATCCCCCATTTGAGAAGACAGTATAAAAAGACCTGCCCTCATTGGCTACGATCATATATGTTATATTTCTGAGAGATAGTTGATCTTGGGATTCTCTGCTGCTTATTCTCTTCAGCTTCTTCTTTGCTTCAGGCTGTAGCTCTCAGACATCCAGAAGATTGCTGATTATCCAAATTTCTTCATAAAACAACAGTGTTTACGACAGTGTGGCCACAGCATTTTGGAGTTGAATTTCCTCAAGCAACGGCAAGCCAAAGACTTTATTTAGCCTTGCATAATTACTGAAAGCCTGAATGGCCCATCGAGTGTTCTCCTGATTTTCATTTTCCTGAGTTTGTGTTAGGAAAAAGAGGTCAGAGAAGGTCAATTCCATCCACACTGCTGATCCCACATTGAACATTGATCTGAACAGGTGAGGCCAGAAGATTTAGACCTGATGTAAATGTGAATAAAGAGGCAACTGGTACGGTTTTTGGTGTTAGTAATAAAAAGAAAGTACGCTGAGAACCCTTTTACTTATATTTTTAATAGAGCAGTGGTGCGGGGAAAGTAATACATAAATTCACGTCTGAATATTAAAAGGTCCTACTTCTGAGAGTCTTCTTTGCTGACAAGCAATTATTAATATTAATTCAAAAAAGAATCTCTTCTGCTCCCCTAAAAGTTTAATTGAGAAGTATGTTCTAACAAGTCTGATGTAGGCTCAGATTCAAATCAGTTCATCAATCTATGAGTCAATACTTATCAGAGACTCCAACAAAATAAAATATCGACTCAGATGAGATTCCCTTCAGAAAATAATTTGATGTTCTCAATTTCTCCTGGCTCAATAATTTAGGAAAACGTGAGATGTGACTATAAAGTAATGATACTGATTGTACTTGTCACACATGAAAATCAACCTTGTCACTTATATCATTCTAGTCACTTATATAATTTAGGACCTTGTCACATATAAATTAGGACACTTTGAGGGAAAAAAAAGAAAATTTTGTTACAGTTATATCTCAAGATATCACTGAGGTTAATTGAATTTGCCATTCCTTTAAGTTAGTAGATTGGGTTTGATTTTAGTTTTAGAATTTTATGGGTATAAGTGCTTGAAATGCTATCAAGACTCTCCCATGGGCAAGGTGGTGTGATGTGGCATGGGCATGTATATGCATATGTACCTCTGTGTGTGTGTGTGTGTGTGTGTGTTGGTTTGATAAAAGTGGGGCTATAAGAAGATACAAAAGAGACAGAAGAAAACTCTTAAAAGATCTTACAATCTAACTGAACATGCAATAATAACTAATGGTCCCACCACTCCCAACTTGACCTTGGGCAAGTTCTTTAGCTTCTCTCTGCCTGTTTCTTCATCCATAAAATGATAGTAATAGCAGCAACCTCATATGCTTAGTGTGAGAATTAAAATGGAACTGTATGTGTAAAGTGCTAATAAACAGTCAATGTTGAATCTATTATGATGATGATGGCACTACAATATCATTGCAGAGGGAAGTTTTTTGAAACAATTGTGATCCATGAAAGTGATCTGAGTTGGCTTATGTTATTGAAGGCAAGGGCACCCCACCCCAGTACTCTTGCCTGGAAAATCCAATGGATGGAGTAGCCTGGTGGGCTGCAGTCCATGGGGTCGCTATCAGTCGGACTGACTGAGCGACTTCACTTTCACTTTTCTCTTTCATGCATTGGAGAAGGAAATGGCAACCCACTCCAGTATTCTTGCCTGGAGAATCCCAGGGATGGGGGAGCCTGGTGGGCTGCCGTCTATGGGGTCACACAGAGTTGGACACGACTGAAGTGACTTAGCAGCAGCAGCAGCAGTGAAGGCAAGAAGCCCAGAAAAAAGTCTCTTAACTCTGCCTCATCTGCCTAATTATTGCGGAGGGAAGGAGATTTTGCACTTCACACTGGATTGCCAAAGATATATATGTGTGTGTATATATATATATATATATAGATAGATAGATAGATAAATCAATGAATGAATATTGTCAGGGCAGTTTGAGGTATGTAAAGGGTAGATATTAAGTAAAGTCAGTCACCAGTCAACAGAATTTATTGATTTACTTTTGTGTGAAGAGCATTGTATTATGTGCTGAATGGGAATGCTGTATTCTTATTCTTCAAGGCATAGAAGTTGGCCTGGTATATGTTGACCTGTATTTTTCTGTAAAAGCTTTCTCCTGATGGCTGCTTACAGAGCTGTTAATTGAAAGAGAAAACTCCACCCCTAGCACCTTCACTCTGGCATCTTCATTGGTGCTCACAGGTGTGCCCTAGGATGCTGTAGACCCTTTTCAGTGCACTTACAACTTACGCTGCCCCAAAGCTCAAGACTCTTGATTCTGAAACATAGGCTATGAGAACTATGCACTACAGTACAAAGAAAACCTGTGTGCTGTACAACAAAAATAGAGCTCCCATTATTTTCTTATTCAATGTGTTTTTTATTAACCCTAAAACTTGAACACTGCGTCTAATGTTCCTATATTTTTATTTTTCCTTTCAAACTGTAGCAAATTTTCTAATAAACATTTTGGCCCATAATATGAGAGCTGCAATGATTTCTTCTGTATTTCTGTGTCTACAATAAGTCTCTAGTGTAATCAGAGAGAAAAGAAAGAATATATCTGCCATTCTAGCTGGCTCCAGGGATCCAAGCATCAATGCAGCATATACATTTCAAAGAATACTATCCAGCAACCCAGAAATGTCCCCAAGTGCTCCCTGGCCAACTTCTCTGTGGGTATTTTACTTTGGTTAGTCTTCACTCTCTACTCCCAATTCTTCAATACTTAGCATTCTCCTTCACTGCAAATCACATTCTGTGTGTGTGTGCATACTCAGTTATGTTTGACTCTTTGCAATCCCATAGACTATAGCCTGTCAGGCTTCTCTGCGCATGGGATTTTCCCCACAAGAATACTGGAGTAGATTGCCATTTTCTTTTCCAAATCACGTTATTTGCTATTAATGATCAGTTCTTTCTCTGAATTTCTTTTGGAAGTTAAGGGGAGAAATCAGAGCAATCTTGATGTTACTCTACAACTAACTGTACTTTGGATAAAAGTGTCTAGGAGGTATTTTTCTTGTACCTGTGTGTGTGCTTGTGGGTGCCTACATGGGGAGAAAGTATCACCAAAAGAAATGCAAGATATCTGGAGCTGTAAGAAAAGTAACAATTAAGAGAGAATTTCAAGATGGGGTTTTCTATCAACTAAATTTTATGAATGGTCAGGCACATCAAAACATCAAGGCAGGCAAAGAGTCTCCTCTCAGTTCTGTTATTCTGATCTAGCTAAACTATCTGACAGAAATCTATAGAATATGAATATTTAATTTTATCTAATGTTCTTGAATTTTTATCTAAGGCTGNTATATATATATATATATATATATAGATAGATAGATAGATAAATCAATGAATGAATATTGTCAGGGCAGTTTGAGGTATGTAAAGGGTAGATATTAAGTAAAGTCAGTCACCAGTCAACAGAATTTATTGATTTACTTTTGTGTGAAGAGCATTGTATTATGTGCTGAATGGGAATGCTGTATTCTTATTCTTCAAGGCATAGAAGTTGGCCTGGTATAGGTTGACCTGTATTTTTCTGTAAAAGCTTTCTCCTGATGGCTGCTTACAGAGCTGTTAATTGAAAGAGAAAACTCCACCCCTAGCACCTTCACTCTGGCATCTTCATTGGTGCTCACAGGTGTGCCCTAGGATGCTGTAGACCCTTTTCAGTGCACTTACAACTTACGCTGCCCCAAAGCTCAAGACTCTTGATTCTGAAACATAGGCTATGAGAACTATGCACTACAGTACAAAGAAAACCTGTGTGCTGTACAACAAAAATAGAGCTCCCATTATTTTCTTATTCAATGTGTTTTTTATTAACCCTAAAACTTGAACACTGCGTCTAATGTTCCTATATTTTTATTTTTCCTTTCAAACTGTAGCAAATTTTCTAATAAACATTTTGGCCCATAATATGAGAGCTGCAATGATTTCTTCTGTATTTCTGTGTCTACAATAAGTCTCTAGTGTAATCAGAGAGAAAAGAAAGAATATATCTGCCATTCTAGCTGGCTCCAGGGATCCAAGCATCAATGCAGCATATACATTTCAAAGAATACTATCCAGCAACCCAGAAATGTCCCCAAGTGCTCCCTGGCCAACTTCTCTGTGGGTATTTTACTTTGGTTAGTCTTCACTCTCTACTCCCAATTCTTCAATACTTAGCATTCTCCTTCACTGCAAATCACATTCTGTGTGTGTGTGCATACTCAGTTATGTTTGACTCTTTGCAATCCCATAGACTATAGCCTGTCAGGCTTCTCTGCGCATGGGATTTTCCCCACAAGAATACTGGAGTAGATTGCCATTTTCTTTTCCAAATCACGTTATTTGCTATTAATGATCAGTTCTTTCTCTGAATTTCTTTTGGAAGTTAAGGGGAGAAATCAGAGCAATCTTGATGTTACTCTACAACTAACTGTACTTTGGATAAAAGTGTCTAGGAGGTATTTTTCTTGTACCTGTGTGTGTGCTTGTGGGTGCCTACATGGGGAGAAAGTATCACCAAAAGAAATGCAAGATATCTGGAGCTGTAAGAAAAGTAACAATTAAGAGAGAATTTCAAGATGGGGTTTTCTATCAACTAAATTTTATGAATGGTCAGGCACATCAAAACATCAAGGCAGGCAAAGAGTCTCCTCTCAGTTCTGTTATTCTGATCTAGCTAAACTATCTGACAGAAATCTATAGAATATGAATATTTAATTTTATCTAATGTTCTTGAATTTTTATCTAAGGCTGAATCTTGGGAGGAGCAAGAGTCTAGGTTTTTGCTTATAAGATGGCCGGCAGAAAAGTCCTTGATTCTGGACTTTGGAGTCATCAGCAGCACAAGTAAATTAGATCAGAGATAGATAGGTACATATACACACATACACATTTACATGGTTGGATACATATTTACATTGATGGATATATACATACCTATGTACACAAATACATGGATTCTTACAGATAGGGAGATAGATACATGCATAAATACATAGATAGAAACATACATTCATATATAGATAGACACATACATACACAGGTACTTAAATACATACATAGACAAATAGACCAAAAAAACACTAATGAAATCAAGTGGATTACTAGAAAGAGTAAAATATTTCCACTTTTAAAAGGAAAGTGCAAGGTAAAACTCTCATTATTATCAAATACATTTACTCTAACAATATGTTTCCTAGTTTTGTTGCTGTATTTCACCCTCTCTCCAAAGAAATATTATTCAGAAAAAAAGAAATATTATTCAGGAATTAATAAACAGCAGAGTAACAAATATACCTACAGGAAGCAGTCTATAAACATGCAAATTTTATATAATTTTCTTTGAAATCTTACATTTTTATTGTGTATTATTTAACTTTTCTGTTAGATTAATCTATGTTTGCCCAAGGACAGTTAATATTTAGGCCATCAGATGAGGAAATACTGCTCTTATTGCCACTGAATCTCAGAGGTCTTCCTGGAAGAGGAGGACTTTCTCCCACAACACCTCAAAATAAAGAATTCCAGGGACAGAAAGGAAAGGGACTTCATTTCAACTACCCTGGATAAAAACAATGACTCTTCATTCAGTTCTTTAAAAAAAAATCTCGTCTATAAGGATCTTTTTTCCTCTTCACCATAAGAATGATGTTTGTCCTAAGACACATACATCATTTACACAAATATCAAAAGCAATAATAACAAAATATATATGAATTAATATTACTTATTGTACTCAAATGTCAGGCTTGAAATCAAGCAGGCAGACTTTCACCACCTTCTTGAGGCAGAATTTTATTTAAGAAACCTGCCACACCATACATTAATAAAATGAGAATGCCTTAGGTTCTCTGATTCTGTTTTATACACTTGTCTATAATACACTCATCTTAGAAATCTGTAGATGTTGAGAAACATTACATTCCTTACTCACAGCATTTATAAAGCTTCACACCTATATCCGCCCCCTCTACCCCTGTCCCTGTGATTCAGTCACTTCATATTGTAATACTTTGGTGATTATTGACTTGGGGTTAAGGTTGGAGCTCAGTACAACTGTGTGAGCATTTGCTGTCTTCAATTTGATGGTATGCTGCCGCCTGCCCGTTCCATATTGACAGGCATCCGCTTACTTTCAGATTGGTGTTCGTTTGCTGATGAACACACAGGAGAGGGATCATGACCTTTTCTCTTATCTGGACAGCTCTTAGCTTCACAAACATTTTTGTGCTGCAGGGTGTTATTAACAACAGGGTGATAGAACAAAGAAATGAAGAGATGGGAAGCACATCAACGTATGAAATTTTCTTTATTAGGATACCCACGGGGCCCAAAGGAGGGGGTCTAATTATACAGGTGTTGCCTTTCTCCTTAGAATAACAAATTTTACACACACATGCATACCTGCTCTAGTGAGGTCATAATTTGAAAATTAAAGGTTATTCACTTCCCTTGCTTATGGGAGTCTGCAACTCTGCTTTCCCTTGAAACAGGTTTTACATAAACAGAAAAGAAAGCCAAATAAATTGAGGTAGGACAAGATACGAATTAGATATATATATATGTATATATATATATACTAATTAGATTAATTACAGCATGTTAACAATTAAATTTTAACGAGCTCATTTCTCCTATATTTGAAGGCTGTATAAATTCAACTCTGTGGGATTATTTAGGGCAAAGGTATTAGAAACAGGCAATTATAACTAGTCTGGGTTTACAACCCTCCTTGTCACACAAGCCTTGCATCTGAATTTAAGAGCCCTCAAAGGATGGAGAATCCAGACATTTTTAGATGAATTCTTGTCTTTAGATTCTAACAGACTTATTTTCTATTTTTTGTGCAGCTCCAAAGGAAAACTTTGAACTTATATGTGTGAAGAATATCTTGAGAGAATATTCTACCTCTCCTTTGGGGTGGGTTAAATTCAAACTAAAATTTCCCAGATCACTGGATTTATGCTGGAGTTATTGATCTTAGGCCAACATCCTCAGTGATAAGAAACTAAAATGAAGAGATTTGAAATAGCCAGAAAGAAATCTATAGAGCAAGAACCTATGGAACTAATCCATGCTTCTACTAGGAATCAACACTGATATTTGCAACATATCTGTGACAACATTAATTATTCCAATCTGGTCATTTCTGTTGACTTTCCTCCTCTGATTAATGATGCCCTTGCTTTCATATTCCAGAGCTTACAACAAAGCTGTGATAATGTGAAAATCAACAAATTTAAAAAATATATATTTGTTAAGTTACAGAGGTACAAATTACACTCTGGAAAACATATATTTTATTTTATTTGGTTCCCTTAAGTAAAAGATGTGCAATTGGGTTGCTTTTTTCCTCCCTCACATTTTAAGATAAAAATCTCCCTTGGCAAAAATGTATACCATATGTCAAAGAATTTGAAAGTAAAGATTTAAATATAAACACAATACAACCTTAATTATAATGATCCCTGTAGGACTTGGTCAATAAATATAAATTAGTAAAGAAATAAAAATTTGAAATTTCAATGAGTATTGTCTTGCATTTCTATATTGCATTTCATCTGAGTATCCCAACTACTACATATACACATTAAAGCATTAAACCTTATACTTTTATAGAAGATAATGCTTTTTCCTCTGGAATAAGTAAATCATTTTTGGAGATCACATGGACAGAGAGAAAGAATTCCCAGAGCTGTGTTGGTCTTCAAGTCATGGCACTGGAAGAATCCTCCCCTGATTTCTGATATAGCATCTGCAACCCCTGCTCAGGAGCCAAAGCACAAACAGAAATATAGAATTATGAAGTAAAATGGGTGAGCCTAATTTATCCCAATTCACTTATTTCTTAACTTGTAAGGGAAGAGAAAAACAGCTATTTGCTCCCAGTTTGGCATTTAGTTAATAGAAATTTTCTATTAGCCATCATCCACATATTTCTACTACAGTCACGACTGCTGTTCAAAATTACAACCCTAAAGCATAACCCATACATCCTCTGAAGTCACTGAAACAGGACCAATATTACATTCATCAATGTGTCCATGTATCATGAATTTCACTGTACTTAAAATTCTTCCTGAATTGGTCACAAGTGAGATGCCGGCACACTACCCATTAACTAGAGATTCTCATTAGCTAAAAACGTCCATTTCTCTGAAGATGCTGTTAAAGATGCAGCACAAGCCAACTGAAATGAGGAAGAAGGCTAAATCATAACATGGGTGTTACAGGAAAACACAATTATTCTCATGAACTATCAGTTTTTCTAAGGCTGTACAACCTACCCAGTGACAGAAAACTTCAGGACTGGACCTTGTCAATAAAATATAGTCCATAGGGGCTTCCCTGGTGGCTCAGTGGTAAAGAATCTGCCTGCCAGTGCAGGAGACATGGGTTTGCTCTCCGATCAGGGAAGAGCCCATGTGCCATGGAGCAATGAAGCCTGTGTGCCACAACTGCTGAGCCTGTGCTCTCGAAGCTGGGGGTCAGAACTGCGGAGCTCACGTGCCACAGGTAGTGAAAGCCACGAGCCCTAGGGCCCACGCTCCACAACAAAGAGAGGCCACTGCGATAGGAAGCCCGTGCACCACAACTAGAGGGTAGTCCCTGCTACCACTAAGACTCAGCACAGGCAAAATAAATAAACAGTAAAAAAATATATAGTCAACGGAAATTCCCAATAGCTACTCTGCTGCTGCTGCTGCTCAGGCGCTTCAGTCGTGTCCGACTCTGTGTGATCCCAAAGACGGCAGCCCACCAGGCTCCCCCGTCCCTGGGATTCTCCAGGCAAGAACACAGGAGTGGGCTGCCATTTCCTTCTCCAATGCATGAAAGTGAAAAGTGAAAATGAAGTCACACAGTAGTGTCCGCCTCTTCGCAATCCCATGGACTGCAGCCCACCACGTTCCTCCATCCATGGGATTTTCCAGGCAAAGAGTACTGGAGTGGGGTGCCACTGCCTTCTCTGATAGCTACTTTAAATTAACCTATATTGGCCATGACTCATCTAATTAGAGCCTCTCACCGGGCAGATTTTTATTATTTTTTATTTTCATATAATTGCTTTAAACTGTTGTTGAAGGAAGGTGAAGTCGCTCAGTTGCGTCTGACTCTTTGCGACCCCGTGGACTGTAACCTACTAGGCTTCTCCATCCATGGGATTCTCCAAGCAAGAATACTGGAGTGGATTGCCATTTCCTTCTCCAGCGGATCTTCCTGACCCAGGGATCAAACCTGGGTCTCCAGCATTGGAGGCAGATGCTTTAACCTCTGAGCCACCAGGGAAGCTTCTTAAAATGTTGTTAGTGTCTGCTATACAACAAAGTGAGTCACCTATACGTACACATATATAATCTCCCTCTTGAGCCTCCCTCCCACCCACTTTCCCATCCTACACTTCTTGGTCATCACAGAGCACTGAGCTGAGCTCATTAAGCAGATATTTTAAAACTTTGTTTTTAAGACTGTATCTTCACCTTGTTTTTATGATTATGTAGTGAGTTGAATAATAGCCCTTAAAATTCTTGTCTGTCCAGTCTCCAAATGTGACAATATTTGGAAGTAGAGTCTTTGAACACATAATTAAGACAAGCTCATACTAGATTCAGTCCAGTTCAGTTGCTCAGTTGTGTCTGACTCTTTGCGAACCCATGGACTGCAGCACACCAGACCTCCCTGTCCATCACCAACTCCCAGAGCTTACTCAAACTCATGTCCATTAACTCAGTGATGCCATCCAACCGTCTCATCCTCTGTTGTCCCCTTCTCCTCCTGCCCCCAATCCCTCCCAGCATCAGGGTCTTTTCAAATGAGTCAGCTCTTCGCATCAGGTGGCCAAAGTATTGGTGTTTCAGCTTCAACATTAGTCCTTCCAATGAACACTCAGGACTGATCTCCTTTAGGATGGACTGGTTGGATCTCCTTGCAGTCCAAGGGACTCTCAAAAGTCTTCTCCAACACCACAGTTCAAAAACATCAATACTAGATTAAGAGAGGGCTAAATCCAGTGACTGGTAACCTTAAGAAGAATAAGAGAAGACAGAGAGAGACACATGGAGGAGAAAATGCCATGTGAAAACAGAAGCAGAGACTAGAGGGATGCATCTACAAGCCAAGAACACCAAGGACTGGTGGAAATCAACAGAAGCTACAATAGATACATGGGACAGTTTCTCTCAAGAGCCTCCAAAGGAAATAACCCTGTTGACACTTTGATTTCAGAGTTCTGAGTTACTGAAACGTGAAAGATAAATGCTCCATTTTAAGCTACCCAGTTTCACAGCAATCTGTACAGAAGCCCTACAAAACTCATATAGACTATAACCCCATTATTAATGTCATTATCAAAGCTAATATTCAATAGATCCTCTGTGTCAGGCTCTGCTTTTTGCATAGCATTACATGTAATGTATATAATAAAATGGAGAAAAAAGTAGGTTATTATTGTTTCCATTTACAGATGAGGAAACTGAATATTAGAGACATCCAGCTTCCATAGAAAGGAAAAAAGTGAGACTCAGACCTAATCCTCTTGAACACTGGTATTCCCCTCAGTTCAGTTCAGTCTCTCAATCATGTCTGACTCTTTGCAACCCCATGAATCACAGCACACCAGGCCTCCCTGTCCATCACCATCTCCCGGAGTTCACTCAGACTCATGTCCATCGAGTCAGTGATGCCATCCAGCCATATCATTCTCTGTCGTCCCCTTCTCCTCCTGTCGCCAATCCCTCCCAGCATCACAGTCTTTTCCAATGAGTCAACTCTTCGCATGAGGTGGCCAAAGTACTGGAGTTTCAGCTTTAGCATCATTCCTTCCAAAGAAATTCCACGGTTGATCTCCTTCAGAATGGACTGGTTGGATCTCCTTGCAGTCCAAGGGACTCTCAAGAGTCTCTCCAACACCACAGTTCAAAAGAATCAATTCTTCGGTGCTCAGCCTTCTTCACAGTCCAACTCTCACATCCATACATGACTACTGGAAAAACCATAGCCTTGACTAGACAGACCTTAGTCGGCAAAGTAATGTCTCTGCTTTTCAATATGCTATCCAGGTTGGTCATAACTTTTCTTCCAAGGAGTAAGCGTCTTCTAATTTCATGGCTGCAGTCACCATCTGCAGTGATTTTGGAGCCCCCCAAAATAAAGTCTGACACTGTTGCCACTGTTTCCCCATCTATTTCCCATGAAGTGATGGGACCGGATGCCATGATCTTCGTTTTCTGAATGTTGAGCTTTAAGCCAACTTTTTCACTCTCCTCCTTCACTTTCATCAAGAGGCTTTTTAGTTCCTCTTCACTTTCTGCCATAAGGTTGGTGTCATCTGCATATCTGAGGTTACTGATATTTCTCTCGGCAATCTTGATTCCAGCTTGTGTTTCTTCCAGTCCAGCGTTTCTCATGATGTACTCTGAATATAAGTTAAATAAGCAGGGTGACAATATACAGCTTTGACGCACTCCTTTTTCTATTTGGAATCAGTCTGTTGTTCCATGTCCAGTTCTAACTGTTGCTTCCTGACCTGTGTACAAACTTCTCAAGAGGCAGGTCAGGTGGTCTGCTATTCCCATCTCTATCAGAATTTTCCACAGCTTATTGCCCTAGCAAGGCTTATTAAAACAGAATGAGATACCATGTTTCCATTTGAAAATAAAATAAAATAAAATCTGAAAATCTTATATTAGCCTGGGGTCAATATAAATGCAACCCAATCTTCTATACCTTTTGTATCTATGGCCATGATACAGTGTAATCATAACTAAAGTTTAAAACATTGAGCCAAATGTACTACAAGACCTCAGCTTTCAGCATTGTCCCTCTAATGCATTTTCTGAGCCACAGAAGTGGACATTTTGGCACACTTTCTAACAAGAAATGAAACCAAAAAAAGGAATTATTTTTTTGCTTAACATTTTACCAGAAGACTGTATCTTTCTGCTTGGTTAATTGGAATTGTGTTGTATTTATAGACTCAGTTCATTTCCCAGGGGACATGGGCTAGGCGATTTTACATATTATCCCTTTCCCCTTTCACACGCCATGATACAATGTGCCACTGTTACATTTATGCATATGTTTCACAGCATAGCCCCAAAGGGGTATGGCACTATCACTTCCAAGATTTTCATTTCATTAAACTTGGACTAACCTAATGTGCTTTTTCCCTGGCAGCCATTCAACTTCACTTCAGCTGAAGGCAGCTTTTAGAAAAAAGGAAGATACAAATATGTGTCCAACGTTCAGAAATATTTATTGAGCACTATTACACGTAAACCTGATTACAGTTTAGGACTATTGACATATATATAAATAACTATGTGATACATGTATAAAAAAACACCATGCAAAGAAACATATTACATGTGTTCAGAGGAAGATGCAGAGCAGGGGTGACCATGAAAAGGTTCCTGGTAGAACGGCAACTTAGTCTTGGAAGTTGTATATGACCTGGCTGTGTGACACAAGGAGAGAGCTGGCGGTGAGGGAATCAAAGCCTAAGCACAGGGAAGAGTTTGCTCCCTACAATGAAGGGAACAGTAAGTCCTACAATGCACTGGACAATGAGCTCCTTGAACACAGAAATTTAGCCTCAGTAGCTTTGTGCCATCACAGCCTGGCACAATGTGGCTGCTCAAAATATATGTGAATGTTCAACATATAGACTAATGAGTAAATCAGTGAACATTTCATGATATAAAAAGAAAAGTTAATGGAAGCTCCATCATGCTTTCAAAAGCCAAAAGAGGAAGTAGTGGCTTTTGGAATCAAGGTAGAACCAGCCCCCAGAATTACTTTAGATTCCATGGAAAACCGGTTGGAAAGCACCACATCCCTTCCTTCATCAGTTCATTCTTAAAGGCTTGCCAAGCAAATGAGTTTTTCCCTGAGATAATCTGGAGGCCAGAGGCCAGAGGGAAGTGAAGAAAGGAAGCGGTTATCTGGATAACAAGGCCACAGAAAACACAGGCTGAGAAGGCGCAAGAAGTCAGCCTTGTCTGAAAAATTGCCTGGCTGTGGAAATCTGACCTGTGCAAAAGGAAGCAGGATAGAACTTTTAAGTCAGTTTCCAAGAACAAATCTATTTTTAGGCAAACCTTACTTTTAGCAACAGACCTCCAAGTGCAGGAAAGTACTTAAAATCCTCCGAACAAAATAAATATAGGTTTCTAAGGTTTATACCATTTCATGATGTTTTCTCTTTGGCAGATAAAACTCTCAGTGTAGGCAGAAAAATACTTAATCCTGTATCCAATTTATTCATAGGAGTGAAGGAGAATAAATAAGAGCCTTCTCTAGCTAGTACTATACACAGCCAAGTCAGAAAGATCCAGCTCATTTACTCACTTGGGTTAACTTCCAGCTCACATCAGACTATATCACTGCCCACATTCAGTTCAGTTCAGTTCAGTCGCTCAATCGTGTCCGACTCTTTGCGACCCCATGAATCATAGCACGCCAGGCCTCCCTGTCCATCACCATCTCCCAGAGTTCACTCAGACTCATGTCCATCGAGTCCATGATGCCATCCAGCCATCTCATCCTCGGTCGTCCCCTTCTCCTCCTGCCCCCAATCCCTCCCAGCATCAGAGTCTTTTCCAATGAGTCAACTCTTCGCATGAGGTGGCCAAAGTACTGGAGTTTCAGCTTCAGCATCATTCCTTCCAAAGAAATCCCAGGGTTGATCTCCTTCAGAATGGACTGGTTGGATCTCCTTGCAGTCCAAGGGACTCTCAAGAGTCTTCTCCAACACCACAGTTCAAAAGCATCAATTCTTCGGCGCTCAGCTTTC
>SJYX01021449.1:11339-48407 GCA_006410675.1 Oreotragus oreotragus | reverse complement strand
GCCAAAGGACTGGAGTTTCAGCTTTAGCATCATTCCTTCCAAAGAAATCCCAGGGTTGATCTCCTTCAGAATGGACTGGTTGGATCTCCTTGCAGTCCAAGGGACTCTCAAGAGTCTTCTCCAACACCACAGTTCAAAAGCATCAATTCTTCGGCGCTCAGCTTTCTTCACAGTCCAACTTTCACATCCATACATGACCACAGGAAAAACCATAGCCTTGACTAGATGGACCTTAGTCGGCAAAGTAATGTCTCTGCTTTTGAATATACTATCCAGGTTGCTCATAACTTTTCTTCCAAGGAGTAAGCCTCTTTTAATTTCATGGCTGCAGTCACCATCTGCAGTGATTTTGGAGCCCCAAAAAATAAAGTCTGACACTGTTTCCCCATCTATTATAGCACTCATATTAAAGGTACTTCCAGGAAGTTTTTAAGCCATAAGCTCCTAAACCACCTGGCAACTGGGTGAGAAGTCTCATGCAAGTCTGATGCCACTTTAAACTCAGAAAATGCATTTGTAATAGACTGTGTAACAATAAAGACACTAGTGGTCTATCTGGGACCAGGGACCCTGCATTCCACGAGCAACTCGGGCCAGAATAAGGAAAGGCCTAAAGAGAGTTTGAACCCCTCAGATTACCAGAAGGGATCTGTATCTCGATGATTGACCATTCAGAAAAAAAGCCCTCCTAATGCAAAATGAAGACATCTGGAGCAGAACACAGATCAGGAGCCAAGGGTCCTGTTAGTCATTGAGCTGTTGCTTCTTGGAAAATGGCTCTGCAATTTCTCAGTAGACTGATGGCAAAGGAAATCAACATCTACTATGTGCTAAGCAACTTCTTATGCTTTATTCTATTTACATATCAGTTTCTCAAGCATAAAATGGACATAATGATGCTTCCTCTGCTTATTTCTCAGGGACCTTTTTGAATTTTAAAGGAGATTCATAAATATTAAAAGATTATATATATATATATATACACATATAGAGAGAGAGAGTCTTTGGGGGATACTTTTTAATATCTGGCCTGACCAGTGTTGTAATATAGGAACAAGAGTCCACTCAGCAAATTCTAACTCATGTCCAAGTCAAGCAGAACCACAGAATCATTCTTATCATCATCTTTCCTAGTAGGGAATCATAAAGATTTAAAGTATCAGCTTATGTAAAGGGGACAAACTCAACTCACCATTACAGACATGCATAAGTACTAGAAAAGTGAATGAATAATTAGAGAATAGTGTGGCTCTTTTCTTCCTTCTCTCCTTTCTTCTTTTGTCCTTTGTTTTTTCCTGTAATCACTGTAACTGTAACCAGGGGTGCTTTAAAAGTAGCCTAGTCTAGTCTCAGTTCCAATCAGGCAAACCTGAATTCTTACGGTAATGATGATGGGCATTTACACGTCAAGCACAATGCCAAGGACATTACATATGTTCTCTCATTTATCCCTCTCAACAGCTCTGTGAGGTGGTTACTATTATCTCCATTTTACAGATGAGGAAAATAAGACAAAAAGAGGTAGAGACTTTCCTAGGGAAGAGGAACAAGATGGCAGAGGAGAAGGTGGACTTGGAGTACATCTCTCTCCACAGATACATCAAGAATATACCTTTAGGCACAGAAGTGCATGCAGAACACCAGCTGAGAGCAGACAGGAGGACCTGATCAGCAGAAAAGAATATATAGACCCACGCAAAACTCGGTAGGATGAAGGAACTGGGCGGCGCGGGGAACAGGAGTGTTGGTAGGACTGGACCTGCCCTTGGAGGGTGGGGGAACTGAAGCATGGGTCTGATCCCTATATTGGGGCAATTTTCTGAGTCAGAGGAGAAACATTTAAGGCTGAGAGAGAAACAGCTGATCTGTGGCAGCCTAAATAGAATAAGAATCAAATAGTCCTTGCTGCAGCCATACATATCCTAGATGGTGCAGGGGCTGAGAGCTGGAGTTTAGGGATTGTGAACCAATCTCAGGGTGAGGGCTACTGTTGACTGTGAAGAGATGGATCCAGGGGATGTGAGGGAGGAGACTGTCATGGGAAATGCCTGTAGAGGAAAGCCGGGCAGCCATGGAAGCAAGGCAATACTTCTGAGTCACACACATGGGGTGGAGCCATCACCATAGTCTCTCTCTCCCAACATGCCCAGCATCGGCAACTGAACAAGAGAGAGGCTGGCCGATCAAATGCCTGATGCACTGAACTACAGAGTAGGACCCCATCCAGGATGCCCCTTTAAGTGTCTGAGGCGGAGATCTACAGAGTAGGACTCCAGGTGGAGGAGGGGGGGGACACCTCTAGCTGCCTGATGCACTGAACAACAGACAAGGACCCCAGGAAAAGACACCCTCTAAGTGCCTGAATGGGTGGAGCTACAGAGAAAGACTGGGCAAAGAGGCCTTCTGATTGCCAGCTACAGTTCAGTTCAGTCAATCAGTCGTGTCCAACTCTTTGCGACCCCGTGAATCACAGCAGGCCTTCCTGTCCATCACCATCTCCCAGAGTTCACTCAAACTCACATCCATCAAGTCGGTGATGCCAATTTTTCCTGAGGAACAAAGGAATTTAACTCTCCATCAGGTATCTCCACCCTTAGATCTTACACAGGAGAAATCTCCTTCAAAAACCTGACTTTGAAAAGCATTAGGAAATATACAGTACTGCAATATCACTGTTAGAGTAAGATCAGAATATTTAAAGTGTAAGACCATTTTTGTAATGGATGGAAGGCAAAAAATTTTAACATCTGATGACCTCTTTAGCTATGACTTATGATGGACTTAGCTTTAATTTGTTTTAAATACTGTAAGAGAATCCTTTTATACATAAAGAAGAAAAGATGGACCTTTATTATATATACCTTAAAAATTATATTTGGTTTTGGATATGTTTGATGGGCAGGTGTACTTTTAACAGTGTAAATATTGTTTCTAATCATAGAGTTGTTCATCAATTTTAGTATCTTTTCATGATATTCCCTGAAACTCTTATTGTTAAATGGGGATTCTTTATTTTCATCATTTCTTCTAATTTTATTAATTAGAATTTCATTGTTGGAAGAGATTTCTCTTCTCCTCCATTAATTATGTAACTGTGTCATAAATATGTTTTTTGAATTACAATTCACATGCCATAAATTTACAATTTTAAAGTATACAATTCAGTGGTTTTTAATATATTCATGAGGGCATGCACCAATCACTGCTGTCTAATTCCCTGAAATGTAATCATGTCAAAAAGAAGCTCCTTGTCCATTAGCAAAAACTTTCTGTTCTTTCCTATCATGGGCTCCTAGAAATCATTTATTTTCTATCTCTATGGATTTGCTTATTCTGAACTTCACCACTGTACTGTAGTTCTCTCTATACTACCATGCACATGCTTACTCATACAAGTGTGCAAACATACACACACACTATTTTTCCTTTAGAAAATGTTTTTTCCACTCTATATTTGCAAATAATATTGCTCCCATCTGGATGAACTTCAACAAAAATATTTTCTCAAAACCATCTTTCTTCTTGAAGTGTTTTCTCTGACCATCTGGAAGATGATTATATTTTCCAATAGTCAATGTTCTTACCTTATGAATATCAACAAGTATACGGTAATGGTTGAGAAGCTCTCAGATAGCAGTAGGATACATCTGTATCCATTTACATCTCTGGGCTTCCCTGGTGGCTCAGTTAGAAAGACTCTGCCTGCCAGTGCAGGAGAAATGGGTTCAATCTATGGATCAGGAAGGTCCTCTGGAGAAGGAAATAGCAACCCACTCCAGTATTCTTGCCTGGGCAACCCCATCGACAGAGGAGCTGTCTCTTATACACATCTCCATGAAGTGATGGGACCAGATGCCATGATCTTCGTTTTCTGAATGTTGAGCTTTAAGCCAACTTTTTCACTCTCCTCCTTCACTTTCATCAAGAGGCTTTTTAGTTCCTCTTCACTTTCTGCCATAAGGGTGGTGTCCTCTGCATATCTGAGGTTGTTGATATTTCTCCCGGCAATCTTGATTCCAGCTTGTGTTTCTTCCAGTCCAGCGTTTCTCATGATGTACTGTGCATAGAAGTTAAATAAGCAGGATGACAATATACAGCCTTGACGTACTCCTTTTCCTATGTGGAACCAGTCTGTTGTTCCATGTCCAGTTCTAACTGTTGCTTCCTGACCTGCATATAGGTTTCTCAAAAGGCAGGTAAGTGGTCTTGTATTCCCACCTCTTTCAGAATTTTCCAGTTTCTTGTGATCCACACAGTCAAAGGCTTTGGTGTTGTCAATAAAGCAGAAATAGATGTTTTTCTGGAACTCTCTTGCTTTTTCCATGATCCAGCGGATGTTGGCAATTTGATCTGTGGTTCCTCTGCCTTTTCTAAAACCAGCCTGAACATTTGGAAGTTCATGGTTCATGTATTGCTGAAGCCTGGCTTTTAGAATTTTGAGCATTACTTTACTAGCATGTGAGATGAGTGTAATTGTGCAGTAGGTTGAGCATTCTTTGGCATTGCCTTTCTTTGGGATTGGAATGGAGAGTTGAAAAAAGACTCTGATAGGGTCATAACTCCTGTGACGGATGCAGTTCATTTCCCTGCACCCTTGGTGCCACCAGGATCCCCGCAAGCCAGGCAGCTGTGCTACCTTCATGCTCAACTCTCACGGGGGCAGAGCTGCCACAGGCAAAAAAATGTCTTGTGCCTGTGCGCAAAGGATCACTTTGGTAGAGCTCGATTCTTTGCGACCCTGTGGACTGTGGCCTGCTAGGCTTCTCTGTCAGGGAGGGAGGTTTCTCCAGGCAAGAATGAAAAGTGAAAGTGAAGTCGTTCAGTCTTGTCCAACTCTTTGTAACCTCATGGACTGCAGCCTATCAGGCTCCTCCGTACATGGGATTTTCCAGGCAAGAGTGCTGGAGTGGATTGCCATTTCCTTCTCCAGGGGGTCTTCCCGACCCAGGGATGGAACCCAGGTCTCCCTGATTGCAGGCAGACGCTTTACCATCTGAGCCACCAGGGAAGCCCAGGCAAGAATACTGGAGGTATTGGCCAGTACTGGTTACCATACCCTTCTAGAGCACTATATTTCTTGCTGCCCTAGCCGCCAACTCCCCTGAGTACCTGGTGCTTCCAGAACCCCTGTGACTCAAGCAGCTCCACCACCTCCACACCTGACCCTCACAGGGGCAAACCCAAGTCCTCCAGGGCAGCCTCAGGAGCAAAGCCCAGTGGAACCCATATCCAGAGGTGGAAATAAACCAGTTGAAACCCAGGGGCAGTGTGACTAAGGAATAATATCCAAAACTCTCCCACCAGCTGTACAAGCTGCAGATTAAATCCACATGATCAACTAGGCAGATTCTGTGTCTGTGAAATATATAAAAGGTCATTGAGAGCTCCCACAAAAGAAAATGCACTAGTTCTGACAGCTGTGGACATTGGAGGCAAGAACACAGAGGAAGTAGGAGCAGATTAGAATCTGAGCTGCCCTCACAACAGGTTCAGAGATCAGCACAGTGTTAGAGGGCATCCTAGGGAGGTCAAGTGGACTGTGAGTCCCAGTGAGGGAAAGGACTCTGACAGCAGTGACTCAAGAAAAAACATTTATTATTCTTATGTTTTGACTTGTTCTGTAGATTTTTTTGGATTTTTTTCTTTTTATTTCCCCCTCTGTTGTAGTTGTTGATTTTATTGGCACTATGAAATCTAACTAAGCTTTTGAGCATATTTTTTTCTCAGTCACATTTTTTAATTTTTGTTATAAACCTCTGCCTCTATATTGGGCTTTTGCAGTTCTGGGGAGGTTTTTTTGTTTGTTTTTTGTTTGTCTGTTTTTGCTCTTTTTTAAATTTTAATTTTTTAAACCTATTATTATTTTTTCTACATTTATTCCTTTGTTTGCTTTTCCTACTGTTCTTTTCTCCTTGCAGTTAATCTTTAATATATGTAAATCTTCTTTATCTACCTCTATTTAACTTTGCATATCTATTTTTTCTTTCCTTTAGTCTCAACATATTAGTTTTATTTTCATTGCTTTATACCCCAATTGGCACCTTGCTTTAGTTTTGTTTTCCAGTTTGTGCTTTGGTTAGTTTTGTTCTGGTAGACATCATTTTGGTTCCCTTTGTTTGCCAGGTCAATCTGTTTTACTTTATTTTTGTTGGACTGTTTTGATTTTGGTTATGGGTATATGTTGTGTATACATGTATATTCAGTCACACTTTTTATTGTTGTTATAAACCTCTGCCTCTACATTGGGCCTTTGCAGTTCTGTGGAGTTTTCCTTTTCTCTTTCTTCTTCCATATTTTTGTTTTCTTTCCTCTATTTATAATTTTAATTTTCTTAAACCTATTACATTTTTCCTACATTTATTCCTTTGTTTGCTTTTCCTACTGTTCTTTTCCCCTTGCAGTTAATCTTCAAGGTATATAAATCTTTTTGATTTACCTCTATTTCATTTTGCATAGCTATTCTTTCTTTCTTTTCTCTCCTCTCAACACATTTGTTAGTTTTGTTTTCGTTGCTTTATTCCCCACTTGGCACTTTGCTTTAGTTTTGTTTTTCAGTTTGTGCTTTAGTTAGTTTTGTTCTTAACTGGTAAATATAATTTTTTATTTCCTTTGTTCACTGGGTCAGTCTATTGTACTTTATTTTTGTTGGACTGTTTTGACTTTGCTAATGGGTGTATATGTATATATTCCATTATTTTAATTATTATTTGCCTGATTTTGTAACTGCCATTTGTCTGGGGTTCATCTTTGGTTTCTCATTTTTGGATATTTGTTTTAATCTCACTTAATGCCACAACAAACCACTTGTGGAATCTTCGTTCCTGACCAGAAATCAAGCCCTGAGCCTTTGGTATGGGAGCACTGACTCCAAGATGCTAGCCTACAGAGAACTAACCCTAAGGTGTATCAAATAGTGAGAACTCACACAAAGGAAACCACTGTAATACAAGACCCAACTACCAATAGCACCCTGTGCAGGAGCCTCATCTAAACCACAAACAAAACAAAAATACAAATCCAATCATCAGCAGATAGGATTACCACCTCACTCGGCTAGCCCATCAGAGGAGAAACAAACAAGCAAACAGAAACAAAAACTCAGCACAAATCTTACCCTATAAGAAGCTTACACAAAACACTGGACCAACCTTAGAGAGCAGAAGCCAAAAGGAAGAAAGAATTCAACCCTGAAACCTGGGAAAAATTCGAACGTGAAAGTTTAGTCACTCAGTCATGTCCGACTCTTTGCGACCCCATGGACTGCAGACTGTCAGGCTCCTCCGTCCACAGGATTTTCCAGGTGAGAGTACTGGAGTGGGTTGCCATTTCCTTCTCCAGAGGAGCTTCCTGACCCAGGGATTCAACCCGGGTCTCTCACATTGTAGGCAAACACTTTACCGTCTGAGCCACCAGGGAAGTCAAGGAGACCTCAAACACAATAAGTTAAAAATAATAATGAAAATGCAGAGAAATACTACACAAATGACGGAACAAACTAGAAACACGTAAGTCCAAATAAATGAAGAGGAAATAGGCAAGCTACCTGAAAAAGAATTCAGAATAATGATAGTAAAGATGAAATTTCCTTCTCCAGAGGAGCTTCCTGACCCAGGGATTCAACCCGGGTCTCTCACATTGTAGGCAAACACTTTACCGTCTGAGCCACCAGGGAAGTCAAGGAGACCTCAAACACAATAAGTTAAAAATAATAATGAAAATGCAGAGAAATACTACACAAATGACGGAACAAACTAGAAACACGTAAGTCCAAATAAATGAAGAGGAAATAGGCAAGCTACCTGAAAAAGAATTCAGAATAATGATAGTAAAGATGATCAAAAACCTTGAAAAACAAACGGAAAAAATGCAAGAATCAACTAACCAAGACCTAGAAGAATTAAAGAACAAACATGCAGAGACAACACAATTATGGAAATTAAAAATACTCTAGAAGGAATCAACAGCGGAATATCTGAAGCAGAAGAACTAATCAGTGAGCTGGAAGATGAAATAGTGGAAATAACTTCTGAAGAGAAGAATAAAGTAAAAAGAATGAAAAGAACTGAGAATAGTCTCAAGACCTCTGGGACAATATCAAACACACCAACATTTGCATAATAGGGGTCCCAGAAGAAGAATAGAAAAAGAAAGGGTATGAGAAAATTTTTGAAGAGATTAGAGTTGAAAATTTTCCCAACATGGAAAAGGAAATAGTCAATCAAGTTCAAGAGGCACAAAGAGTCCCATACAGGATAAACCCAAGGAGAAACACACCAAGACACATACTAATCAAACTAACAAAGACTAAACACAAAGAATATTAAAAGCAGCAAGGGAGAAACCCCATACACTTAACAGTTGATCTTTCAGCAAAAACTCTGCAGGCCAGAAGGAAATGGCAGGATATATTTAAAGTACTGAAAGGGAAAAATCTACAACCAAGATTACTGTACCCAGCAAGGAACTCATTCAAAATAGATGGAGAAATAAAAAGCTTTTCAGACAAGCAAAAATTACTAGAATTCAGTACCACCAAAACAGCTTTACAACAAATGTTAAATGGACTTACACAGTCAAGAAATACAAGAGAAGAAAAAAGGATCTACAAAATCAACCCCAAACAATTAAGAAAATGACAATGGAACATATATATCAATAATTACTTTAAATGTAAATGGATGTAAATGGATTAAATGCTCCAACCAAAAGACACAGACTGGCTGAATGGATACAAAAACAAGACCCATACATATGCCACCTCAAGAAACCCACTTCATACCTCAAGACACATATAGACTGAAAGTGAGAGGATGAACAACTATATTCCATGCAAATAGGAAGCAAGATAATACTGGAGTGAAAGTAAAGTGAAAGTGAAGTCGCTCAGTCGTGTCCGACTCTTTGCAACCCCATGGACTGTAGCCTACCAGGCTTCTCTGTCCATGGGATTTTCCAGGCAAGAATATTGGAGTGGGTTACCATTTCCTTCTCCAGGGGATCTCCCCGACCCAGGGATCGAACCCAGGTCTCCTGCATTGGAGGCAGGCGCTTTAACCTCTGAGCCACCAGGGAAGCCCAATACTAGAGTAGCAATCCTAATATGAGGCAAAATATATCTTAAAGAAGATTACAAGAGATAAGGAAGGACACTATGTAATGATCAAGGAATCAATCCAAGAGGAAGACATAACAATTATAAACATCTATGCACCCAACATAGAAGCACCTCAATACATAAGACAAATACTAAAAGACATAAAAGGAGAAATTGACAGTAACACAATAATAGTAGGAGACTTTAACACCCCACTTATACCAATGGACAGATCATCAAAACAGAAAATTACTAAGGAAACACAAGTCTTAAATGATACATTAGATGAGATGGATCTCATTGATATTTTCAGGACATTCCATCCAAATGCAGAAGAATGCACCTTCTTCTCAAGTGCACATGGAACATTCTCCAGGATAGACCACATCTTGGGTCACAAATCAAACCTCAATAAATTTAAGAAAATTGAAATAGTATCAAGCATCTTCTCTGACCACAATGCTATGAGACTAGATATCAATTACAAGAAAAACATTGTAAGAAACACAAACACATGGAGATTAAACAACACATTTCTAAATAACCAACAGGTTACTGAAGAAATCAAAAGGGAAATCAAAAATTTATAGGAACAAATGACAGTGAAAACACAACTCAAAACCTATGAGATGTAGCAAAAGCAGTTCTAAAAGGGAAGTTTATAGCAATATAATCCTACCTCAAGAAGCAAGAAAAACACCAAATAGACAGCTTAACTTTACTCCTAAACCAACTGGAAAAAGAACAACAACAACAACGACAACAAAATTAGTAAAATGAAAGAAATCATAAAGATCTGAGCAGAAATAAATGAAAAAGAAATGAAAGAAACAATAGTAAAGATTAATAAAACTAAAAGCTGGTTCTTTGAGAAGGTAAACAAAGTTGACAAACCTTTAGCCAGACTCATCAAGAAAAAAAGAGAAAAGAATTACATCAACAAAATTAGAGATGAAAAAAAGAGAGGTTACAACAGACAATGCAGGGATACAAAGGATTATAAGAGACTGTTATGAACAACTATATGGCAATAAAATGGATAACCTGGAAGAAATGGACAGATTGTTAGAAAAGTTGAATCTTCCAAGACTGAAGCAAGAAGAAATAGAAATTATGAACAACCCAATTGCAAACACTGAAATTGAAGCTGTGATAAAAAAAAACTCCTAAAAAACAAAAGTCCAGGACTAGATGGCTTCACAGGAGAATTCTATCAAACATTTAAAGAAGAGCTAATGCCTATCCTTTTAAAACTCTTTCAAAAAATTGCAGAGGACGGAACGCTTCCAAACTCATTCTACAAGGCCACCATCACCCAGATACCAAAACCAGACAAAGACAACACAAAAAAAGAAAACTACAGGCAAATATCACTGATGAACATAGGTGCAAAAATCCTCAACAAAATTTTAGCGAACAGAATTCAGTAACACATCAAAAAGCTCATACACCATGATCAAGTTGGGTTTATTCCAGGAATGCAAGAATTCTTCACGCAAACCAATCAATGTGATACACCATATTAACAAACTGAAAGATAAAAACCATATGATAATCTCAGTGGGTGCAGAAAAAGCCTTTGACAATATTCAGCATCCATTTATAATTAAAACTCTTCAAAAAATGGGCATAGAAGGAGCTTACCTCAACATAGTAAAGGCCATATATGATAAGCCTACAGCAAACATCATTCTCAATGGTGAAAAACCGAAAGCATTCCCCCTAAGATCAGGAACAAGACAAGGGTGTCCACTTTCACCACTATTATTCAACATAGTTCTGAAAGTCCTAGCTACCTCAATCAGAGAAGAAAAAGAAATACAAAGAATCCAAATTGGAATAAAAGAAGTTCTCACTGTTTGCAGATAACATGACACTGTACATAGAAAAGCCTAAAGATAGTATCAGAAAATTACTAGAGCTAATCAGTGAGTTTAGCAAAGTTTCAGGATACAAAATCAATACACAGAAATCACTTGCATTTCTATATACTAACAATGAAAAATCAGAAAGAAAATAAGAAATCAATCCCATTCACCATTGCAACAAAAATAATTAAATATCTAGGAATAAACTTACCTAAGGAGGCAAAAGAACTGTACACAGAAAATTATAAGACACTGATGAAAGAAATCAAAGATGACACAAACAGATGGAGAGATATTCCATGTTCCCGGGTACAATATTGTGAAAATGACTATACCACCAAACACAATCCACAGATTCAATGCAATCCATTCAAATTACCAACGGCATTTTTCACAGAACTAGGACAAAAATTTCACAATTCATATGAAAACAAAAAAGACCCTGAATAGACAAAGCAGTCTTGAGAAAGAAGAATGGAGCTGGAGGAGTCAAGCTTCCTGACTTCAGATTATACTACAAAGCTACAGTTATCAAGACAGTATGGTACTGGCACACAAACAGAAACAGAGACCAATGGAACAAGATAGAAGGCCCAGAAATAAACCCATGCACCTATGGATACCTTATTTTTGACAAAGGAGGCAAGAATATACAATGGAACAAATATAGCCTCTTCAATAAATGGTGCTGGGAAAACTGGAGAGCTACATGTAAAAGAATGAAATTAGAACATTTCCTAACATATACACAAAGATAGACTCAAAATGGATTAAAGACCTAAACGTAAGACCAGAAACTATAAAACTCTTAGAAGAAACTCATAGGCGGAACACTCAATGACATAAATCAAAACAAGATCCTCTGTGATCCACCTCCTAGAGTAATGGAAATAAAAACAAAAGTAAATAAGTGGGACATGATTAAATTTAAAAGCTTTTACACAGCAAAGGAAACTATAAGCAAGGTGAAAAGACAATCCCCAGAATGGGAGAAAACAATACCAAATGAAACAGCTGACAAAGGATTAAGTTCCAAAATATACAAGCAGCTCATACAACTCAATACCAGGAAAGCAAACAACCCAGTCAAAAAGTGGGAAAAAGACCTAAACAGACATTTCTCCAAAGAAAACATAAAGATGGCTAACAAACACATGAAATGATACTCAACATCGCTCATTGTTAGAGAAATGCAAATCAAAACCACAATGAGATATCACCTCACACCAGTCAGAATAGCCATCATCAAAAAGTCTACAAACAATAAATACTGGAGAGAGTGTGAAGAAAAGGGAACGTTCTTGCACTGTTAGTGAGAATGTAAATTGATACAGCCACTATGGAAGATGGTCTGGAGATTCCTTAAAAAACTAGGAATAAAACCACCATATGACCCAGCAATCCCACTCCTAGGCATATACCCTGAGAAAACCAGGGTTGAAAAAGACACACATAGCCCAATGTTCATTGCAGCACTATTTACAATAGCTAGAACATGGAAGCAACCTAGATGCCCATTGATAGATGAATGGATAAAGAAGTTGAGGTACATATACACAATGGAATATTACTCAAACATTAAAAAGGAGCACATTTAAATCAATTTTAATGAGGTGGATGAACCTAGAACCTATTACACAGAGTGCAGTGAGTCAGAAAGAGAAAAAATATCGTATTCTAATGCACATAAACGGCATCTAGAAAAGTGGTTCTGAAGAATTTATTTACAAGGCAGCAACGGAGAAACAGACATAGAGAATAGACTTACGGATATGGGTAGAGGGGAGGAGAGTGTGAGATATATGGAAAGAGTAACATGGAAACTTACATTACCATATGTAAAATAGATAGCCAACGGGAATTTGCTGTATAGCTCAGGAAACTCAAACAGGGACTCTGTATCAACCTACAGGGGTGGATGGGAAGGAGGTTCAAAAGACAGGGTTAGATGTATACCTATGGCTGATTCATGTTGAGGTTTGACAGAAAACAACAAAATTCTGTAAAGCAATTATCCTTTAATTAAAAAATAAATTAAAAAAAGGAATAGATTAAAATTACCCCAAAAGAGAAAAAACAAAGAAACTTTCCTAAGACCATAGAGCTACTATATGCCAGAGCACGAATTTAAATCTAGGCCAGTGTGAATAAAAATCTGTGCTCTCATTCATCATGTCACACTGCATCCAAGATTCTTGTTCTACACATCATGGAGCTAAGCTCATATGTTTCTATATTGATAAAACTGCAACCCAAAGTGCCAGGTGACCTACCAAGAAGAGCTGTGGCCATACTTGGCTGCATTAAGTCTGCACAAAGACTCCTAGAAATATCTTCAGAGCCATCAGGGCTGATATCTGAGACTGACTCCTAAAGTTGCACTGTGTCCTCTTTAACACAAAGAGCCTGTGAAGAGTGAGTTCAGGCAAGAAGCAAGAAGCCGTCTCTACATGAGTTCCTAGCAGCACTCCAGCCTTGACCCTGTACTCTATGCCATGTTTTTCCTCACTGTGTCTTCTATACTGTACAAAGATTGCACATGAGCTATATAACTTTCACCCGCAGAATCCTCTTTGTAAAAAGACTGAAGAAATGGCAAGAGCACAAGGGATAATGGAGAAACACACGAATGACAGAAATGAGACATCGCCTGAAAGCAACAGAGCCTCTGTGGAAAAGGGTATGGCTTACTTTATGCATGCTGGGCCAATCTATGTTCTGGGAACTTCTCTGCCCATGTTTCAAATAAGTTTCAGGACTTGCAATCTCCCACCTTGCTGCCCTCCTAAGCTAAGCCTATGCCTGGGACCCGTGCTCAATGGCTTGCAAGGACCTTATATTGGCCCCAATTTATCACCCTTCTCCTTTTCAAGTCAATATGACCTATATATTCCCTATAACCTGCCCATTATAGTGACCATGGACCAGAGGAAAGAATATAAAGACCAAACCTTCTCCCAGCCTAACTCTCAGCTCTCTTAAGCTCTGTGTCATCCAATATAATTTAACCCACCTGACTTTTTGGGTTTCTTTTTCTGAGAGATAGGTATAATAATACCTGCCATGATTATTTCTCAGAATTAGTGTGATGTTTCCTAGTAATAGAAAGGAAATTTTCATATAAGGTATTATTATGACTTGAAGTAGAGACTGCTTTCTACAACTTTGCAGTTGTCCCAACCTGATCATTTTACTTCCTAGGTATTGTCAATTAAAAAAAAATCATCCAAGAATATATTCACAGCTACACACACTTCCCCAAATGATATATCCATGATCATATTATGAGTCAAAGTGAGCCAAACAAAAGCCATATATAGCCAAAAGGATTATCTACTTGACTGACATGAGGTCCTGCAAAGAATTATTTTGCTTCTGTGATACATTTAGCTTAAATAATTTTTCCCTAACAGGCAATTCTCTGGAAATGACCAAGAAATTGAAGCTTCTAAATAGTTTCATGGTTAAATGTTAGGTTTGGGATCTGAATTCCACATGACATTTTTAACACTGAGGTTTATTTATAATAATTTTCCTAAAGGTATTAAAAGAAAAACAGAAAAATACAGACCCACAGGATGACTTTATAAGTACAGATCACATTCATCTAAAATTTACCCCTAAAGGATCAGTTAACCAAAAATCTTGCCATAAAGGAGGAAGCTTACATCCCAAAGGCCCAATGGTAGCACGTGAGCTATAGATTCAAACCTAATCACTTATTTCTTGAAATAATATATGTGTTACTGGTATGTGTTTGCCATATTGCCAAAAGAAATGTCATATTGCTTTCTTTTTCTAAATGAAATCTAAAATCAGTCTCTATGGCGCCTATCCGCTGTAGTACAAGGAAATTAAACCTTAGTCATTTGGGTGTTCTTTATTTTCAATTCCTCTATGGGATTAAAGAAGAACATGGAGCTCTTGTGGCACCAGAGGACAAGGGTAAATTTCCTAACCCTGGCCTATGATTACAATTCCTGAGGTTTCATTGTTCAGGACAATGTAGGATATTTAATGATAGTAAGCCTGGCTTCTTCTGTGCCAGAGAAGTCACCCAGATTATCCACCAGAAATGGTTATAGCTGTTAGAGTTCAATAATCACCTATATTCTACCTACCACCCAACATCATGGGAAAGACACTTGGGATACTGTATGGAACTAGCTCATTACTTCATGCTGCTCACAAAACCCCAACCCCACCACAGACACCTGGTTAAACTATTTCTTTCCCTACATCTCTTGAGGTTCATTCTTTCTCAGGACAATCTAACTTCATCAGCAAAAAAAAAAAATCCATGTCATGTGCAACACAAGACTGGGTGGTATCCTGCCTTGAGTCCTATCCAATAATGTGAATGAAATACAGATTAATACTACTAACAACTCTTTTTTATGCATGTAAATCACCTAGCCCAGAGTGTGGTACATTAAAAAAAAAAAAAAAACACTCAAAAAATTCATTTCATTAACCACTTCAGTTAATGCTACACAGTTTTGGAACTGGAAATAAGACCTACAGTCTAATGGTAGAAACAAATATGAGAATAAACACCACCTAAATGATATTAATGGAGAAGGAAATGGCAACCCACTCCAGTATTCTTGCCTGGAGAATCCCACAGACAGAGGAGCTTGGCAGGCTACAGTCCATGGGATCGCAAGAGTCGGATATGACTTAGCAACTAAACCACCACCACCAGTACCAAACGATATTAAAGGGCTTCCCTGGTGGCTAAGCTGGTAAAGAATCCACCTGCAATGCGGGAGACCTGGGTTAGATCCCTGGGCTGGGACAGCTATCCACTCCAGTATTATGACCTGGAAAATTTCATGGATTGTATAGTCCTGGGGGTTGCAAAGAGTCAGACACAACTGGGCAACTTTCACTCACCCAAATGATATTAAAAATAATCAACAGTCTATAAAATTCAGGCATCAACCTCTTAGTAAAGGCTAGCCTTGACTCTGGAGTGCCAGAGATTCCTACCCTTGCTGGGAAAGTCTTAACTGCTGAGTGCTGGAAATTGGCAAGGTGGTATAGGGCAATGGGGTGGGGTGGGGCAATCTGAGGGCCCAGGGAGGTAGCTACTTACCAACCAGAATATAAATAGTTCAACATTTTAACAACTGTATAGCCATGTCGATGTCCATCACCTCACTATCAGCCATAATTAAACAACAAAAATATCACTACAGTGTCAGAGGTTGCTGGAAGTGTTCCGAATACCTGCTCAGAACAGCTTTGATCTGCGACCTTGCTACCCAGACAATTTGAGGTTTTCAGGGAAATGAATCAGCTTGGGCAAAACTACAGAGGCTTAAAAAATAAAGGTGGAGTTTTAACTTAGAAAGGGAGAATAGCTTCTATTATTATTATTAATAAAACATTAATAATTATTATCATTACTGTCACTAGAAAGATAAATCATCACCCTTGAATGGAAAAGTGGTTTTCCAAAAGTCCAAACTGGTCATATTGTTGAGGCATTAGGCATTTCCCTCTCTGCTCTTACTTTGGCCTGAATCCTCAGCCTCATCACAGACAACCCCTTGATGAGTTCTTCGTTATTCCCATCCAGCAGGTATACAGGCCCGTCACTTAACTGCTTGCATCAGGGCAGCTTTCACAACCAAAAACAAATCTTTCACAGATAGCTTTATAAACAAGCACCTACCGATGAGCTAGCCTCAAAGAAAAGTGACTCTATGGGCTACCAGCCTAGAGAAGCTGCCCTCAAGTAACCCCATGAATGAAGGACCATTTGTCCATCAGTGAGCAGGCAACTGGCCAATGGGGATGAAAGAGGGGATAGATAACCACCCTTCAGATCAACCTGGTTTGCTGATCAATGCAGGCAGGTGACAGTCAGAATAGGGGGATGGGGGTGAGTTCCTCAATTTGGACAACCAGAGGAGTAACTAATATCAAATAGGAATTCAAATTAGTTATGAAGATGCCACAGAGTTGATCAGACTTTTCGCTGGTTTCAGCCAGTAGATCTGACCCTGTCAGAAACAAAAACAAAAACAAAAACAAACCACTCTGTTCTTTTTATCAATTTGGATCTTTCAAGAATTCTATAAAGTGTTATACTGACATTGTTGGCAAAGTTTAAAACAAAATCTTCAATAATTGGGTCAAAAACAGACTTTATAATTGGAAATAAGCATAGAGAATATCTGATCAAATTTCTTCTTTTATAGAGGAACAAGTCTGAAACTCAGAGAGGTGCAATGATTTGCTCAGAGTCACACAGCTCACAAGCAACAGAGCCAGAAGTAACACTGGAACCTTCGGTTTCTAAGTCCAGTGACCTTTTCCTTACTCCTAGGTGACTTCCTTGGGTCTTAGACCGTAAGTTTAGAGGCATTCAAGCTTTTTGTAGGGCAAACAACCTTGCCCAGCAGGAAGATGTCAAGAGTGTGACCCTCCCATCCAAATAAGACCAGCACCAATGAAAGCACAGAGCACAGGAGGCACAGGATGAACCACAGAACACATGCCTGAAGCCTTAGTAATGCCAACATGGACCACTGTAAAAGAACATTTCATTTTAATTGATGTTGAAACAACATCATACTCCACAGCAATTTTGTTCTAAGGACACAAAGAAAGGCACCCTGAGCTGCCTTGAAGTAAAACTGCTGTAGAAAGTGGAGACTCCCTCAAATTCATTCTCAGACAGCGGGCACAGAGGACAGTCACTGTGTGGGATGCTGACCCGGCGCTGTGTGTGCATTTGGACACGGACACGGGCAGCCAGTTACCAAAGAGCCGCTGCTTCCTCCTGTCATGTCACGAGCCAACGCCTAGGGGGCGGTCTCGACGTGCTCCACAGCCCAGAGCACCACTGCTCCTATCAGAACAACCGAAATGACACAGCAGGGGCTTTTCGCTTTTTAATTTACTTCAGCATTTTAAGGGAAAGGAAAGACACAATCCCAAAGTGGGTATACAAAGCCCACCTTACTGAGGCAGAAAAATATTTAAAATATATGTACTATTAGATCACTTACTGTCTACTTTCAAAATGAGTTTTGCTTAAAAAAAAAAAAAAAATCTGTCCTAAAAGTCAAGAGTATGTTTCTATCCCTTTCTATGGCATACGGCAAGCTTTAATGACAACAGAATAACATCGTCTCCTGATTAAAATGGCTGAAACGACCTGCTTTTATTCCTGCTACAACCTGCCCTGTAACATAATGACCAGCTTTAAATCCATCAAAGTGGAGTACACAGTGCAATTGTAAAGGTTCAGACATTGAAAGACAGTAAATTTTATATGCTATTCAGTCAAGGGATGCTCCCGAGTAGAGCTCAGACCTGCTGAGCTTAGGTGGTCAATTCCTCAATTCCTAATCATTCATCACAGCCAGGGACATGCATCTACCTCCATCTCTCCAATTCATTCCCAAAATACTTTCCTGAGCCTTGGGCAGGATATGCAAGGGTTTCAAGAAACTGTAAAGTGAAGGAGAGCTTAGTAATGCTTAAAGTCCCCATTGCCATGTGTAAAAAGAAAAAATGTATACATACATTTTTTTAAAAAAGGCAAGAAGAAATTCAAATAATTGAAATTAACTGATATTATTGAGTGACTTAAAAATAGCTAGGCACGATTGATAAGTGATCATTGTGGATAATATCAAAATATACGTGTATGTATATGTGTGTATCCACATATTCTGCCGTATCCGAGGGGTCGGGTTTTGTTACGTGTATGTTTGCATATGTGAACAATTCTAGGGAAGATTATCTTGCACACAAAGCAAACGGCCCTACCCCCATTGTGAAAGAAGCAGATCCCCTGAGATTAGGAAAGAAGGAATTGCTTATGGTCAGCAGAGGCCGGGAGAACAATGGAGACCCCAGCTAAAGGCACAGCAGCAGCAGCCTGCTAGGATGGGTGAGGACTGACCACATGGCCGTTGCAAACTAGATGGCATTGTCAGTGTCACCAGAAGTGACTAAAAAGGACTCAGATTAGCAATTGTTATGATTAGCAGGTGGTTTAAGAGATATGAGGGCCACAAAGTGACTCAGGGTGTGGGGGAGGTGGGGTAGATACCAGAATGCATTTCACTTTTGCTATAGCATAAAGTGAAGAGGCTTAGAAGCATTTTCCTACCTGAATATAAGAATTACAGATTCCTTTAAGGAACAATAATAGAGATATCTAAAATAAAAGTAGTCTCCAAGAGAAAAAAATTGAAAATGTCCAGTCCCTTAAAATAATTTTGCTATGCTCTTATATAATCATTGTAGATCAATTGTGATAAAGCAGAAATGTAAATGCTGTCAGATTATAATAGACAGAAAAAATACCTCTAATTTTTTAAAGCCAACTTAACTCAATTTGTCCTATACAGTCCTATCTAAATGAAGTTTTAGACAATTCAACAAACTTTAATAGATTATCCCTTTTTAACATTTATTTATTTTCTAACTTTTCATAGTTTCTCACAAAACTGACTACTTCTTCTATAGATACAGATCAGAATTTTCATGTTTTGCCTCTCTACTTCATGAGCCTGCTTAGAACACAAGCAAACAATTAACAGACTGCTTTTTTATTCTTTCTTTTAATTTTTTGTAATAAATCTTCAATAATGAGTGACTTTGCCGAAAGGTGGCTCTAGGAATCTGCAAGACAGAATTGTCAGGAATGGTCAGTGTCCTTCCTGCCCATCACTGTCCTCAGGTGTAGTCACTGGACTAGATTCATGTACAGTTAAATTTGGGACCAAATAGTTAAGATTTCTCTTTTGCAGTTACTAAAATCCAGAGGTATGCATGATGAATACTGAAGACTGAATCAGGAACATAAAAACTCATTTTCCCAGGGTCATCTTTCTACAGGTCTGAAGTTCACAGATGGTACTCACTGGACAGAGGGTCTGACTGCATCAAAACTCATTCCAATATATGTCTAGGGGAAAACTGGGGGATTGATTTGTGAGAGGTTACTTTGCTGTGCAACTCCATACAACTTCATGAAATAAAAAAGATCATTTCAGCGAAGGGACCTAGAACTTATTATCAACTCATATTGAAGTCCAATAGGTTTTGCACTGAAAATGTCAGTGAGACCCCAAGCCATGTAAAGTGGACAAAGAGGCCATTACCTAGCAAAATCGAAGTACGAAAAAACTGTACCAGTTAGGGTGTTACTAAGTTTTATTAGGCTTGTTGCAAAACTTAAATATATTTGAAAAAATATTGTGGCTCTCTCTTTTGCTCTCATTTTGTTCATAGAAAACTTGACCACTGTAAGCCTATCTTTGGACTCAAATGATTCAGATATAGGTCAAGTGAAATCCCAATAATTCAATGCCTGTGATTTGGGACTCTTCCTTAGGTGCCTGAAGGTATGTTCCTATTTTGCATGTATCATAATTTTACATAAATGCCTCTACAATTAAAATAAATTTGCAATACATGAGCAAGAAGTTATTTACAAAAACCACAGTGGAAAATCTGCCTCATTCCTTTATAGCTCCTACCACACAACCAGAGGACCCTGCATTTTTCTGACTAATTTCAGCAGATTTTTTTAGCAATCTAGATCACTTACAAAAACACATTTAATATCTTACCATTTCCAGACTGCTATTCTGGTTGGCCCAAATTCACTGAGGAATAACTTGGTTTCCTCCTAACTGATTTACTTCAGTCATGGCTTAGGAAGAGTTAGGTAGCCAAGAAACTGCCAGCTCTTGTTCCCATCCTGAATCATCTTATCAGTAATTATGTAATGTCTACAATAGTGAACGGACCATCTAAACCCTGGTGCTGCCAGACCAAAAGGGGTTTTTGTCTCTTGGATTACTGGAGAAATTAAGGGCACATGGACCTGACTGGCCTCAGTGATGCACTTGGTGTGATCTCTGATGTTTGTCCCATTCCTCAGTTGTATTGATTCCCATCCAACTGGTCAAACCTGAACAAGCCTTTTAAAACATGAAATAATAGGCTGCTTGTATCCTGCAGGTAACAAGACCATTCAGCCACAATTGGAACCATTTTCCAGCAAAGTTGATGCATTTGTACCTCACCTGACTGAACAGAAATTAACCCCCATTCACGACACTGACCCCATACAACTCACTCAGCCTACTGCACTTGAACATATTCATTTTGATATGTTATTCACAGACTGTTGCTATGCGCTTATGTATTTAAGTTGTTGCATGCAGGCAATTGAGAGACCCAGTTATTTGTCTTTTTCATTACAATTATGTTGGTGAGAATGAATGTAACACAGTTTTCAGGGAATATCTCTCAATTCTGAAATAAAAGGAACACCATCTTCAAGCTAACTACCCAAAATGTCAAGGTAAATAGGAAAAATTTTAGTAGAAAAAGCTCAAATACCTCTGGTGTTTTTGTTGCTGATTTAAATACACAGATGTTGGAAACAGATACAAACATGAATACTTCTTAACAAAGATTCACATACAAATGTCTGCATAATATAGTTAAAAATTTAACATATAACCTATATCCAAGAGTTCTCTCAGTCCATTTTGCTTTTGGCATCAATCAACCCTAAATAAAAATATGGTTGCCTAAATAAATGACAAACTTTCTATATCACACATTCTACTATGTTTATAAGCATATCTTAGTTCTATAATTATAGCTTTTACATGAGTATGTAGTTTAAAATTAAACAAATAAATACATTTAAAAGAATGACATTGTTGCTACATTTGCAGTCACCCAAGCCCAACACTCAGTGATGTAAAAGTATAATTATCCCATCTTGACATCACTGTAATATTTGATCCATGCCACAGGAACCACTCAGTACCATGGACAGAGAAGGTACACCCTATTTAAGGAATGACTATGGTATTTGCTTCAGCTGGACATATACGAAAAAAGAAAGCTGAAGTTCATGGCTAAGTAACACAGTAAAAATAAACTCTGGTTTTTCCGGATTAATTAATTGTTTATTACACTAAGGGCATTTGTTTTAGGTAAGACTATAAGTCCATGAAAATTTTGTTGTATTGTGTTACCAATTGAAAAATGAAAAACATAGTAAATTTAAAATACATGTTATTTTAATTATGGAAAAAAGTCTTGTTTCAATATGCATCCTTAAGAATAACTCTAAAAGCAATAAAATAATTTGTGAATTTGCTAAAGAGTCTTTCCTGCTGTTAACATTAGTTGGTATTTGGTCTTCATGTATATATAATACACACATTATGCATTTACATATATGCATAGTGCATAAATAATATAGCCATATGTATGTTAGTAATATTCTTAAGGGTAAAACTTTTACTTAAGAAAAACGTTATGCCTGACTGTTGACATCCATTGCCTGAGCTTTTATTCTATGAAATTAGTAGCAAAATAATTTTAACAGATTTGTGGAAATTTGAAAGTATTATAATTTATTTCAGATATAAAGCCAAAAGACAATCTGAATTCACAGTTTAATTGAGCAAATATTATTAAATCCTAACTCTGGGTGGTTCAAACATGAATTAAATATGACCACTGCTAATGAAGAACTCAGAATCTAATGAAAAATAGATATGGAACAGGAAAGAAACAAGCATGTATTGAGTGTCTGTTATTTGCCAAACACCATACTATGAAATTTACATATATTATACTGTTTTGGTAGATATTATTAAGGCTATTTTTAAATATAAGGAAAGTGAGATTCAACAAGATTAAATACTCTTTCCAGATCACTCAGCTGATAAGTTACAGAATCAGAATTCAGGCTCTTTCTAATTCCAAAGGCTATGCTCTTGTTTGTGTACCCAAGGATGCCCCAGAGGGAGAGGTGAACAACTCTGAATTGCAAAATGAAGGAAGGCACCACAAAGCAGGTGGCATTTTAGGCTGAACTATTTAACCAATCATTTACAGACAGTACAAGACAATGCTTATTTCCCAGTTTATACTTACAACATGTCTATGAGTCTATGTTTGTAATTGGTCTCTTGATTTTTCCTGCTAACATTTGTTACAAAGATAATCCAAAATGTGACACAATCCATGAGTCTTTTATGTTTACATGTTTTGGTCAACAATTCCAAAAGTATATTCCTACTAATTATGTTAGCAAAGGCTATTGAAATGATTTTGTATTCCTGCAGCACAGAAAATTGATGATGGAAATTGGCCTAGGGCTACTGAGTCACCTAATGACAGCAACTTTAATTTAAAATATGTTGTGGGTAATAGACCAAGTGGATAATCCACTTGTGGATAATTGAGAGTGTATCTGTGCCCACATTTTAAGATCCAGATATTTCATAGAGGTCCTATAACATAACATGTCATAAAATAACCTGTTCCCAATGCACTAGTATCCATTAAAATCAATAAGGTTTTGCAAGCCATGCATATGATAGATAGTATGAAATGTAATTAGTATTGGGAAAATTGCTATAAAATCTCAAGCTCTTTGTACTTAAATGTACTCAAGATGCTTTCCATTGAGTCTCCTTTTTTAGAGAAACCTAGTGAATAGAATCTGAAGGATTAAATAATTGGTGTCATGCTGATTTTTAAGCAAATGAAGCCTATTGTTTCTGTGTACAGGAAGACAAAATTTTATCATTGCAACAAAAACACTACTTTGATGGCACTTTCTGAAAAGAGGTGAAAAGCAGAATTTGACAGCCCTTGGGCTGAAATTTTTGTATCCTATATCTGACCTGCTGGAATAAATTATCTGAGGCTGACATCCCTTAGGCTAAGGGTTTATAATGGAAAACACCCCCCAAAAGCCTTAAATATGAAATAATACCATGAGATACCATAATTTAGATTCTCTAAAAATATTCACAATGAGGCATACAAAAACACATATGCTAGGACCAAAAGATGCTTGGAAAGAGAGAGAAGGAGAACATAAATGCACTTTTTCTTTCTTTCTTTTTAACCTTATCTATGCATTCCTGGGTCACAGAAGCATTGTGCTGACTCTGGATGAAAACACCCCTTTGATGGAGGATACATGCTGAAAGGGAGAATTCTGAATTATGTTCTCTAAATTATCCAAGGCTTGGAGAGCAAGTATTGATTTTGAAAATGACTGAGCCAGACCTCGTACTGCAGAGTCCCCTCCCTCCTCGCGCCCCAAAGCACAACAAGAGATCTCGGGCACTGTGCAGCCGCCACGAGGCCCTGTGCTGGCATTGTTTCAAAAAATCAGAAAGTCATCCATCAACCATAGAACCATTGGAATAAGTACATGGTAGCTAAAGACACATTTTATCTGCTCATAGGCTTCAACTCAATGAGCTATGAGGAGAATTAGAATGATATTGGACCGATTAACTAATGCACTCTGGGAACCATGAACTGTTAAGGTGTTTATTTTGCTGCCCCACATAAAAGAATGAGAAGTTTATCTGCATAGTTAAGCCGTTCTGTTTGCTCCTGCCATAAATAACTCCGAAGCGCCTCTGAGCCAGACCTCTTTTACAGAGGCAGATTGAGAACGAGAATTTGTTCTGTAATTGCTTCCATACTTTGTAAACAATTTAGGCGCAGCATGAACTGCACTGTCATTAGGAGTGGTTGTATGTGTGCACGTGTGCAAGCACATGTTCACCTTCTTGTGTATGTTCTCTTTGGCACTATTACTAGATGTTAAATTTATGGGGGAAACAAAGACTAAAATTATTCATTTCCATGCACTGAGAACATCACTTAAGTTTTATTCAGTTAGTAGTAGTGATGAGCATAATGAGCAGATCACAGACTACATCAGACGGCACTAGACTTTTAATATATATGCTTCCAAAAGTATATTTTCCATGTCTGAAGAACTAATAGGGTGCAGCTGAGTGATATTTATGCTTATTTTCACATGGCTACATTTCCAGAACAGCTAGATACAAAATTCAAAGTCCCTTATCCTTATATATTTAAAATCAAAATTTGGTTGTTTTTAATTAGCAAATAAATTCTCAGACTTAGTACATGTTCTAAGAGATACTAGTTCAAGCAAGATACCATTTAGATAGAGCAGGATTTCTCAGCCTTGACACTATTGGCATTTAGAGCTTAGATAATACTTTGTTGTGGGCTGTCCTATTCATTCTAGGAATTTTAACAGCATCTCTGGCCTCTACTCATTAGACACCAGTAACACTCCCTTCCCACCAAGTAGTGAAAACCAAAAATGTTTCCAGACATTAACAAATGTCTTCTAGGGAGCAAAAGCCTTTCTGGTTGAAAAATCATTAATTAAGATTCCCTTTTTTCTAAGTTTTTGAAAGAAAGTGTGAATGCTTTCCAAAGGAATGTTACAAAACACAAGAACTCCACTTTCAGTTTCACTGGTCCCAGAACATATTATGCAGAGCAACCATGATGATTGAGAGATGGTCCAGGAATTGTTAGGCTTTTTTCCAGGTGTCATGCTCTAATTTTTTGATATAATATTATAAAAGACTCACTTCATCTCAAAATAGAATTTTCTAAACTATCTGTAGTATTGTTGTTGAAATTTGGAGTAAGAAAATTTTCACAGGCTCTCTTGCGTCCCTTCTTTTTATAGTGGTTTTTACAAAATGGTCTAATTCCTTGGCTTGCTATAGTTAAAAATATTACACTGAAATTTCTCTCATAGAAACTCTCCTATTTACTTTTTCCATGGCCTTTTGAAGGATATGCAATTGAGTAATGGCACTGATTTCATTACCAATTCCTCCTGAAAGGGGGCAATTTTACTGGGTCAAGGTTGAAACAAGTCATGGGATAAAAAGAAACCTAACCTACCTCTAAAATGCTCTGCAACTTAGAAGTTATTATGTTGGAGACATGTCTAAATAGACCCAAAGACAAGTCTAGAGCTGGCTCCTATCCAGTGAATTTGGGCAGTAGATTTAGTCAAATAGATCCTTCACCACTCCCTGTCTCTTGCCAACATGGCAGGGGGTGGTTTGAATGATCTAGACTAAACAATTTTTAGGACATTATAAATTCATGTTGTTTGGAGGATAAATTTAACTTGGGTGATGTTTTATATATAATTTCTATTTCTCTTTCTACACCAGCACTTTTCAAAGTATAAACATAACCACAGACGTCTATTCAAAAGAAGTTTGGGAAGAACTGGGTTACACATAATAAAATGAGCTTAGTAACTGCAGTTTTTCTCAGAGCCTTTAATACGTCAAAATGCCTGTGATCTTCAAGAAATCCTTTCATGCTAGAACTACTTTAAGAAACTAGTTTTCCTCATGATGCACTTTAGGAAATAATATGTACATATCAGGGTAAATGTCTGGTTTTGTTTTATGAAGATAAAATCTGAAGTTTCTTTTCTTTGTACCACCTTACACCTTGGACTTTGACTCCATCACTTTTGAGAGAGATGGTCATGTTGTCTGCAAGTGTATGGCTTTTAGATAGTAACTGTCTCAGATACAGCTATATAGAATATGTCAACCCTTGGGTTGGGAAGATTCCCTGGAGGAGGCATGACAACCTACTCCAGTATTACTGCCTGGAAAACCCCATAGACAGAGGAGCCTGGCAGGCTCCAGTCCATGGAGTCACAAAGGGTCAGATATGACTGAAGGGACAGCACATGTATGCACATGATATCTGTAGACATGATGAGGCTCCGAGAAAAACACAGGATTACCACCAGATGGCCCAGATTCTAGTCTCTGCTCTATGAGATACTAATTCTGAGAATTTAAATAGGACATTTGACCTCTTCGTGCCTCACTCAGTTTTCTCACTTTCAAAGTAGGCACAAATATCCCTGACTGATATTTGTGCAAGTTTCACAGATCATGCAAGTTTCAGATGGGTGTATGTATGTAAAAAGCCCATCCTCACCACCAAAGCTCATGTTGATGGCATGTACCTTTGACAGGATGTAATGAGATGGGCACTTCAATTCTGTGGAATTCCTACTTAAATCCATAATCCTAGTCAAATCAGGAGAAAAAAAAAAAAGACAAATATAAATCATGAACCAGTATACAAAATACCTTGCCAATACTCTTAAAGATATAAAGATCTCAAAAGAGAAAACTAAAAAACTGTCACAGACTGGAAAGTAACTAAGGAGAAATGATGACAAAATACAATGTAGTATCCTACACTGGATTCTGGAACAGCAAAGAGCATTATCAGATAAGCAAAATCTGGATAAAGTCTGCAGTTTGGTTAATACTATAGTTTCTTAGTTTTGGAGAAATGTCCATGTTGTGTAAAATGTGAATATTAGAAGAAACTGGGTGAAAAGTATATGTGGCCCCTAGTTATTATCTTTGAAACTCCTATAAATCTAAAAATACTTTAAAATGAAAAAAGGAAGCATCAGTATATTATACTTCTTATTTGTGCTGCTCCCTAAAAGCCTGGTTTCTTTCCTCCTGTCTCTCTCTCTCTTCCCCTCCCTCTTCCCTTTCTCCCCCTTCATCCAGCCCTCTGTAGCTCTTTGTCTCTCTCACGTCTTTCTCAATATGAGTCTCAAAATTTCTAAAGAAGAAACTAACTGAGCAGACCACTGAGGACTGGTGGAGGAGTCATACTGTGAGGATGGGGTATTGACTGTTGTTAATATGTCAGTGAGGTGAACAGAAAGGTTCCTAGAGGAAGGGGTATTGGGTAGGGGGCAGTTCAACCAATGTTCACTACACAAACTGAGACATAAAATGAACCATTTCCTCACATTCCTCTAACTCATTCCAGTCATCTTGCTTCTGAAAAGCCTATATAATCAACCTAGAAGAAAATTTAGGCCTATTACAATGGTAAGTCATAGCAACAGTTGCAATTCTGAATATAGAGACACAAAGTTAGAAACATAAAAGAGCCTATTTTTTTTTTCTTACATCTTGGTGGTAGAATAATTTTTGCCACAGGTATTCTCCCTTTTACATAGATTCTGTTAATAACAAAATATTGGTATCTTCCAAAACTAAATAATAGTTAAATTACCCTATCTAAAGGAAAAAACTGTGAAACTCATCGCTGTAACAGGCATCTCCTTAAACTATGAGACAAAGTAGTAAAGCAGTAAGAGAGGCATTATACCTACCAGTAGCAGAATGTTTTGCTCAATGTGGTCTAAATAATGAGAAAATGCATTATAGTGAGAAATTGTATCATCCTTTATAGCAAGAAAGATATGTGAAAGGTGGGCTCCAATTCTACTTCCCTGCAGTTCCACAGGCTCTGGCTTTCTGTGGAGGCTTGTCCACTGATGACTCACAACTGTGCCATATGGGAAAACATTCTGCTGTTCTCCCCAGACACACTGGAGAGTACAGAATCTCTCAAGGTCGTCCCGGGACTATCTGCCTGGACATTGCACATGGCCATTTCTATTTTACCATTACCATATCATGCTGGTCACATGAGATATGCCAAAGAAAGAAGGTACTGTACAAACCCACTCTTGGATTCTCTTACCTAACTGCCCCTAATTCCAGTTAAGTCATGGAAGGAATGGCAGGATAAAAGCCCTTCCCAAGGAAAAACCAGGATCCCAGCTCCACTCTTGCTCCTCTTCCTCCCCTTCATTTCCCCTAGGTTTGGACAAATGGACACAGACTGATCTCTTATTCTCCTAAATCTATTATTTATGCCAAGACCTCAGCTTTTGAAACTCAGAAACAAGAATTTGGCTCTTATTCAACTGTATCATCCTTTCCCTGAAGCAGTAAGCTCAGGAATGCTCTGGCTGCTGCTTATGTGGAAGAGGGGGTCACAGAATAAAAGGAATCGTTGAGAATATAAAACATAATTTTAATATAGTATATCAAGTATTATCCTGCTCTACCTCTATGATTAAATATATTTTACTATCTGATTTATACCCAGAGTTTCCAAAACAAGGATTTGAGAGAACATAATGAATGTAAAACACAGATACATTGACAATAGAACAATTAGTCTGAGACCAAAAGAGAAATCAAGGACCAAGTTCTATTATCCAACACTCAGAAGCATAACAGTTTAATATCATCATCATCATCACCATCATCATTCTTGAGTACCTACTAAGTGAAAGGTTCTGTGCTAAGTATTTATACTTTAACTTCATTAGTAAACGAGAATTAATTTCACCTTCACCACAATCCTAGCCTAATAGATACTTTTATCGCCATTTTACTACAAGCACAGTGAGTGTCCCTAGACTTTAGAAGCTTGAAGATTCTCCGAAGGAAAACACAATGGTGTGGTTGACANTACCTTTGACAGGATGTAATGAGATGGGCACTTCAATTCTGTGGAATTCCTACTTAAATCCATAATCCCAGTCAAATCAGGAGAAAAAAAAAAAGACAAATATAAATCATGAACCAGTATACAAAATACCTTGCCAATACTCTTAAAGATATAAAGATCTCAAAAGAGAAAACTAAAAAACTGTCACAGACTGGAAAGTAACTAAGGAGAAATGATGACAAAATACAATGTAGTATCCTACACTGGATTCTGGAACAGCAAAGAGCATTATCAGATAAGCAAAATCTGGATAAAGTCTGCAGTTTGGTTAATACTATAGTTTCTTAGTTTTGGAGAAATGTCCATGTTGTGTAAAATGTGAATATTAGAAGAAACTGGGTGAAAAGTATATGTGGCCCCTAGTTATTATCTTTGAAACTCCTATAAATCTAAAAATACTTTAAAATGAAAAAAGGAAGCATCAGTATATTATACTTCTTATTTGTGCTGCTCCCTAAAAGCCTGGTTTCTTTCCTCCTGTCTCTCTCTCTCTTCCCCTCCCTCTTCCCTTTCTCCCCCTTCATCCAGCCCTCTGTAGCTCTTTGTCTCTCTCACGTCTTTCTCAATATGAGTCTCAAATTTTCTAAAGAAGAAACTAACTGAGCAGACCAACTGAGGACTGGTGGAGGAGTCATACTGTGAGGATGGGGTATTGACTGTTGCTAATATGTCAGTGAGGTGAACAGAAAGGTTCCTAGAGGAAGGGGTATTGGGTAGTGGGCAGTTCAACCAATGTTCACTACACAAACTGAGACATAAAAAAGAACCATTCCCTCACATTCCTCTAACTCATTCCAGTCATCTTGCTTCTGAAAAGCCTATATAATCAACCTAGAAGAAAATTTAGGCCTATTACAATGATAAGTCATAGCAACAGTTGCAATTCTGAATATAGAGACACAAAGTTAGAAACATAAAAGAGCCTATTTTTTTTTTCTTACATCTTGGTGGTAGAATAATTTTTGCCACAGGTATTCTCCCTTTTACATAGATTCTGTTAATAACAAAATATTGGTATCTTCCAAAACTAAATAATAGTTAAATTACCCTATCTAAAGGAAAAAACTGTGAAACTCATCGCTGTAACAGGCATCTCCTTAAACTATGAGACAAAGTAGTAAAGCAGTAAGAGAGGCATTATACCTACCAGTAGCAGAATGTTTTGCTCAATGTGGTCTAAATAATGAGAAAATGCATTATAGTGAGAAATTGTATCATCCTTTATAGCAAGAAAGATATGTGAAGGGTGGGCTCCAATTCTACTTCCCTGCAGTTCCATAGGCTCTGGCTTTCTGTGGAGGCTTGTCCACTGATGACTCACAACTGTGCCATATGGGAAAACATTCTGCTGTTCTCCCCAGACACACTGGAGAGTACAGAATCTCTCAAGGTCGTCCCGGGACTATCTGCCTGGACATTGCACATGGCCATTTCTATTTTACCATTACCATATCATGCTGGTCACGTGAGATATGCCAAAGAAAGAAGGTACTGTACAAACCCACTCTTGGATTCTCTTACCTAACTGCCCCTAATTCCAGTTAAGTCATGGAAGGAATGGCAGGATAAAAGCCCTTCCCAAGGAAAAACCAGGATCCCAGCTCCACTCTTGCTCCTCTTCCTCCCCTTCATTTCCCCTAGGTTTGGACAAATGGACACAGACTGATCTCTTATTCTCCTAAATCTATTATTTATGCCAAGACCTCAGCTTTTGAAACTCAGAAACAAGAATTTGGCTCTTATTCAACTGTATCATCCTTTCCCTGAAGCAGTAAGCTCAGGAATGCTCTGGCTGCTGCTTATGTGGAAGAGGGGGTCACAGAATAAAAGGAATCGTTGAGAATATAAAACATAATTTTAATATAGTATATCAAGTATTATCCTGCTCTACCTCTATGATTAAATATATTTTACTATCTGATTTATACCCAGAGTTTCCAAAACAAGGATTTGAGAGAACATAATGAATGTAAAACACAGATACATTGACAATAGAACAATTAGTCTGAGACCAAAAGAGAAATCAAGGACCAAGTTCTATTATCCAACACTCAGAAGCATAACAGTTTAATATCATCATCATCATCACCATCATCATTCTTGAGTACCTACTAAGTGAAAGGTTCTGTGCTAAGTATTTATACTTTAACTTCATTAGTAAACGAGAATTAATTTCACCTTCACCACAATCCTAGCCTAATAGATACTTTTATCGCCATTTTACTACAAGCACAGTGAGTGTCCCTAGACTTTAGAAGCTTGAAGATTCTCCGAAGGAAAACACAATGGTGTGGTTGACACTGTGATATATGACCAAGATCCCCCTTCTGCTGATGGCAGTCAGCCTCAGCTGCAGAGAACTGCCTTGCTTCGAGGTCACACCCCTTCCTAGGATTGTACTTCCTATGACTGATCAGTGGAGGATAAAGGTCTGGCTATCCTGACCTAGACAATGCTGAAAGGCCAGACTAGCTGTAGCATTCCTCACAGAACATATCATAGTGTGACCATGTCCTTGTAAGCATGTATAATGTATGAAGATGAAGTTATATTAATAGAACAGTGAAGCAGTGTTCCTAATAGCTGCTATAGACCTTTGGTCAAGAAACTGTATTCCTGTCTCAGAGGTGCTTTCCCTCTGACTCTAACATCTATCTACTTTCCTCTGTCACCTGCTTCCTGATAAGTCACCAAAAGGAAGACAATTTTTCTTCATCACAATAATGATAACTTACCTTTGCCAAGAAAAACAGGTGGATACAAACAATCAATATTTAAAATACATTGGTTTTAGATGGAAGCTTGATTGACTGATGAGGAAGAGCTAAGCAATTCACTCAGGAATGAGATCCAAGGGATGCAGCTACCAATCCCCTTCTCTATCCACTTAGCATGGCAGGACTCAGTAGAATGAAGTCCAGGTTCAAACCCATGTGCCCTGCGAGATGTCATACCAAGGGAGGGTAGATCTCCCTTCTGTGTTGTGGTACCAGGTTAGGTAAAATACTAGGTAACCACAGTGCTTGATAAGCTCTGGGGAACCATCTTACACAGGAAAGACTGTCTCTTATACACATCTCATGTCATAAAATAACCTGTTCCCAATGCACTAGTATCCATTAAAATCAATAAGGTTTTGCAAGCCATGCATATGATAGATAGTATGAAATGTAATTAGTATTGGGNCATCTGATGTGTATAAGAGACAGGCTCTGGGGAACCATCTTACACAGGAAAGACATGCAGTTTGTTATAAGTTGGTCTCAATTTCAAGCCCCACATTACGAGATAAAGCTGAATTCCAGTGAAGAAGTTGTGAATTACCTTGTGAGTTTGGGCTGTGAAGGCAGCCAAAGCAGATAATTCTTGCCTATTAAGTGGATTTATCACATGTTCAATTGTGTAATTACTTTTTAAAAAAATCCATTTTCCCCATTTTATTGTCGTGAAGGTACAAAGGAGACATTTTGGATAAAGAAATCATTATTTAGGCAAGGGAATAACAACTGTTCCTCTTGTAAAGTTGAGCTTTTATATCCATTAAGTGGTTCAAAGAAAGGATCAGTAACTGGAGGCTGCTCACTCCCTGCCCCTTTACTTAGACGAAAATAATGCTTGTCTTATAAGGAAGTAGCTAAATAGATGACATTATTGGAAGGACAATGAGAAAGCTCCATGGATCCAGCAATCTTTTGTGAAGCATTTGCCACGGTGCCTGAAATTCCACCACTAGTAAATCACTCCTTTGGGGCAGGTCTTGAAAATTTTCTGATACTCAGAACTTCACCCAATTAATATGTCAGTAATGCAGTGGGGCTGGGGATGGGGGGGTGACTAATATCTTAAGTCATTTGCAATTACAACCTAAAGAACTGGGACATCAGAAGAAGCATGGCGAAGAAAAAAGAAAAAAAAACAATGAATAGGGCAAGTGATCCAGAATAACCAACAGGAGCGATATGTAGTTCATATAGCACAATTTTCACGATGACAAAATTGAGTCTGTAGAGTAATACTTCCTAAAGTTTTCCTCGGACAATAGTTGCCCAGGCTCTAATACGCTATCCTCTGATACAGGATTTCAAGGTCAAATAAATTTGGGAAAATTTGAAACCAGTTTAACAAGTTTCTTTCCTACAAGGCTCCATTAGTGCTAATGTACATTGTAAATCTAGGGATAGAGAGAAGGAAAGAAAATATAGGATCACATTCATGTAAAATTGCTTAGCATCTTCCAAGACTAATTGCTACTGAAATGCTTCTCTCGAAAGATGAAATGGCTTGTCCATGGCAAATAAAAAACAGAGGCCAGCTTTTCTGACTCCTAGTTTAGTTTTCTATTGTACTGTGCTTAGATTGCATTATTTTGCTTTGGGTATGTCCAGAGCATAAAAAGAAATGTGCAGAGACTTAGAGACTGTAAAAAAAAATACTCTTTCAGAACAAAACAACAAAAGCCATATCTACAAGAGCATGAATATACTCACTGGACTGTAGCATTCACTGCTCACTCAGTGACTTTGATGATTAAATAGATGTATCAGCCAGAGTATCAGGGAAATGTCCTTCCTCCATTTTTCTATCTCATCCCTTCACAGTGGTCTACTGGTAAAGAAGAGCAATACCTGGGGAAAAACAAGAAATGGCTTAACTCAGTTTAGAATAATTGAGATGCTCCTCCTTTAGGCATACTTCCATAAAACAACCCTAAGCTCATCCAAAGACTCCAGTGTAAGACCTAGGTTTTCACACTGACTTAATAGCTTCTTCCATGAGAGCATTATCAATCAAATTATCTCATATTCCAGAAGGACAAAAATGAGATAACAATAAAAACATTATAAGAATCTGAGAAGCATGAGAACTATGAAAGCGATACAATCTATAAATAGATTAACTGATATCAGAAGAAGCAAAATTCATGGAACAGAAAATGAAGCTAAAATATACATTTTNCAAAAAAAATACTCTTTCAGAACAAAACAACAAAAGCCATATCTACAAGAGCATGAATATACTCACTGGACTGTAGCATTCACTGCTCACTCGGTGACTTTGACGATTAAATAGATGTATCAGCCAGAGTATCAGGGAAATGTCCTTCCTCCATTTTTCTATCTCATCCCTTCACAGTGGTCTACTGGTAAAGAAGAGCAATACCTGGGGAAAAACAAGAAATGGCTTAACTCAGTTTAGAATAATTGAGATGCTCCTCCTTTAGGCATACTTCCATAAAACAACCCTAAGCTCATCCAAAGACTCCAGTGTAAGACCTAGGTTTTCACACTGACTTAATAGCTTCTTCCATGAGAGCATTATCAATCAAATTATCTCATATTCCAGAAGGACAAAAATGAGATAACAATAAAAACATTATAAGAATCTGAGAAGCATGAGAACTATGAAAGCGATACAATCTATAAATAGATTAACTGATATCAGAAGAAGCAAAATTCATGGAACAGAAAATGAAGCTAAAATATACATTTTGATAATTTCAGAGAGATCAGGAAGACTATACGAAATGTGAAACAAGAAATAAACAGAGAACCAATTTGACTTTGGATATAAATGTATCCATCAGAGGGCAGACAGAATGAAAACCACAATCCCAGAAAGCTAACCAAACTGATCACATGGATCATGGCCTTCTCTAACTCAGTGAAACTATGAGCCATGCTGTGTAGGGGCCACCCAAGATGGACAGGTCATGGTGGAGAGTTCTGACAAAACACGGTCCACTGGAGAAGCGAATGGCAAACCACCTCAGTATCCTGGCCTTGAGAACTTCATGAACAGTATGAAAAGGCAAAAAGATATGACACTGAAAGATAAACTCTCCAGGTCAGTAGGTGTCACATATGCTACTGGAGAAGAGCAGAGAAATAGTTCCAAAAAGAATGAAGAAGTTGACCCAAAGTAAAAACAACACCCAATTGTGGAAGTGACTGATGAAGAAAGTAAAGTCTGATGCTATAAAGAACAATATTGCATAGGAGCCTGGAATGTTAGGTTCATGAATCAAGGTTAATTAGAAATGGTCAAAAAGGAGATGGCAAGAGTGAACACTGACATTTTAGGAATCAGTGAACTAAAATGGACTGGAATTGGCAAATTTAATTCAGATGACCATTATATCTACTACTGTGGGAAAGAATCCCTTAGAATAAACGGAGTAGCCCTCACAGTCAACAAGAGTCTGAAATGCAGTACTTGGGTGCAATCTCAAAAATAACAGAATGATCTCTATTCACTTCCAAGGCAAACAATTCAATATTTGAGTAATCCGAGTCTATGCTAATGCCAAAGAGGCTGAAGGTGAACAGTTCTATGAAGACCTACAATATCTTATAGAACTAACACCAAAAAAATATGTCCATTTCATCATAGGGGACTGGAATGCAAGAGATAGATGGAGTAGCAGGCATGTATGGCCTTGGGGTCCAAAATGAAGCAGAGCAAAGACTAACAGAATTTTGCCAAGAAATCCACTGGTCACAGAAAACACCCTCTTACAACAACACAAGAGACAACTGACTCTACACATAGACATCAGTGTGGATGGTCAATACCAAAATCAGATTGATTATATTCTTTGCAGCCAAAGATGGAGAAGCTCTAAACAGTCAGCAAAAACAAGACCGGGAGCTGACTGGGGCTCAGATCATGAACTCCTTATTTCCAAATTCAGACTTAAATTGAAGAAAGTAGGGAAAACCACTAGACCATTCAGGTATGACCTAAATCAAATCCCTTACAAGTATATAGTGGAAGTGACAAATAGATTCAAGGAAATAGATCTGACAGATTTCAGAGTGCCTGAAGAACTATGGACGGAGATTCCTGAGATCGTACAGGACAAGGTGATAAGAACCATCCCCCAAAAAAAGAAATGCAAGAAGGCAAAATGGTTGTCTGAGGAGGCCTTACAAATAACTGAGAAAAGAAGAGAAGTTAAAGGCAAAAAAGAAAAGGAGAGATATAATCATCTGAATGTAGATTTCCAAAGAATAGCAAGGAGAGATAAGAAAGTCTTCCTAAGTGATCAATGCAAAGAAATAGAAGAAAAGAACAGAATGGGAAAGACTAGAGATATCTTCAAGAAAATTAGAGATACCAATAGAACATTTCACACAAAGATGGGCACAATAAAGGACAGAAATGGCAAGGACCTAACAGAAGCAGAAGATATTAAGAAGAGGTGGCAAGAGTAAACAGAAGAACTGTACAAAAAAGATCTTCCCAAGTATAATAATTTGAAAAGATCCATCATCTACGTGTTATATGTATCAAATCAAAACAGTATATAAGGAAAGCACTATTATTAAGATATACTTTATAAAACATTAAAAAAATTCAGAGTTTTAAAAGGGATGTCAGATTTGAATATTTGGAGGCATTTTAGTAGAAATTTTTAGTACAAATTGCATTACCCAATTAAATTCTTAATCGTCAAATAGACAAAACTACGAACTTGGTTTATTTCTACATTTTTCTCTTGCAGCTCACATTCAGCATCATCTCGTTAGCTTTCTTATACCAATTTGTAAATTGCTTGTCTTTGCATTGTTTCTTCTCTTCTTTTTAATAGAATTAATTGTTTGTTACAAGCAACTTTTAAAAATCAAATCTTTACTACTACATTTTCTCTCATTTCTTTTTGCTTAACTCATTATTTTAATACTTCTTTAATTGACTATAATCACCTGTTATTAAATGAGAAGCATAAATAAATCCCATTTTCAAAGTTGGATTTAGACTATAGAAGCTTAGAAATACACCACGTTTGCAGTCAATGTCTTACCAGACTTAAAATTGCTTTCTCACTAATATATGCATTAATATATAAATCAACAATTCAGT
>SJYX01021448.1:0-11158 GCA_006410675.1 Oreotragus oreotragus | reverse complement strand
TGTAGAGTGCTTGACAATCACCATTCTGATTGGTGTGAGGTGATACCAAACACCCTTCCCTAATATTTAACAATTTTGACATATTTTCATGTGATATTTTTTAAGTGTGAGTTAAAGGTACTGGTTAAAATTGGCTTTGTGATGGTCTACCCAGTTGTGAATATTTTTTGATGATCACACCTAGGAGACTCCAAGAGATCAGTTGTTGTTTACTTAGAAATTCTTGGACCTTATGAATATTAAATGCCCATCAACACGGCTTTCTGTTGATGGGTGGGACTGTGGCCCTCCTTGTTGTTTTACTGGAGACCAAACTATGATGGAGGTAATGAAGACCACTGCGACCTTCTTCAAAAGGTCCCAGTGCCCCTGACACTGTAGGAGCCCACGACTGACCCACACCTCCACTGGAGGCCCCTGGGCACTCACGGGCAAGTCTGGGTCAATAACTTATGGGGTCACTGCTCCTTTCTCCTGGGTCCTGCTGTGCACAAGGTTTTGTTTGTGCCCTCTATGAGTCTGTCTTCCTAGTCCTGTTGAAGTTCTATAATCAAATCCCAATGGCCTCCAAAGTCTAACTCCCTCGGGATTCTCAGTCTATTTGCCAAATCCCCAGGTTGGGAAATCTGGAGGAGAGGTGGTTTGTGTGTTGACCTTTCATGGATGGAGCTGGGGGGGGGGNGAAGTTCTATAATCAAATCCCAATGGCCTCCAAAGTCTAACTCCCTCGGGATTCTCAGTCTATTTGCCAAATCCCCAGGTTGGGAAATCTGGAGGAGAGGTGGTTTGTGTGTTGACCTTTCATGGATGGAGCTGGGGGGGGGGGTGGTCTATGCACTGACCTGGCATGGATGAAGCTGTGGTCTGTGTGGTGACCTGGCATGGGTGAAGCTGGGTTGGTCTGTGCAGTGGCATGGAAGTGGTGGGAGGGGTCTGTGTGCTAACCTGGAATGGTTGGAGATGGGGAGGTCTGTGTACTGACCTGGCATGGATGGAAATGGAGTGGTCTGTGTACTGACTTGGCATTGATGTATCTTGGGTGGTCTGTGTAGTGACCTGGCATGAATGGAGCTGGGGTGGTCTGTGTTCTGACCTGGCATGTGTGGGGCTGGAAGGTCTGTGTGCTGACCTGTCATGGATGGATCTGGGGTGTCTCTGTACTGACCTGGCATTGATGGAAATGGGGTGGTCTGTGTGCTGAACTGGCATGGATGGGGCTGGGGTGGTCTGTGTGATGACCTAGCATGGATGGAGATTGGGTGGTCTGTGTGCTGACCTGGCATGGATGGACCTGGGGGGTTTCTCTGCACTGAACTGGCATTGATGGATCTGGTCTGGTCTGTTTGTTGACCAGGCATTGATGGAGCTGGGGTGGTCCATGTGGTGGCTTGGCATGGATGGAGGTGGGGTGGTCCCTGCACTGACCAGGCATTGATGGAAATGGGGTGGTCTGTGTACTGAACTGGCATGGATGGGGCTGGGGTGGTCTGTGTGTTGACCCAGAATTGATGGAGCTCGGGTGGTCTGTATGCTGACCTCTCATGGATAGATTTGGGGCTGGGCAATCTATGTGTTCCTAAGTGACAAGAGTTAAGCTGTGGTTGACTGGTGGGTGGGAGAGCTTGTTTTTCTGTGTACTGACCTGGCATGGATGGAAATGGAGTGGTCTGTGTACTGACTTGGCATTGATGTATCTTGGGTGGTCTGTGTAGTGACCTGGCATGAATGGAGCTGGGGTGGTCTGTGTTCTGACCTGGCATGTGTGGGGCTGGAAGGTCTGTGTGCTGACCTGTCATGGATGGATCTGGGGTGTCTCTGTACTGACCTGGCATTGATGGAAATGGGGTGGTCTGTGTGCTGAACTGGCATGGATGGGGCTGGGGTGGTCTGTGTGATGACCTAGCATGGATGGAGATTGGGTGGTCTGTGTGCTGACCTGGCATGGATGGACCTGGGGGGTTTCTCTGCACTGAACTGGCATTGATGGATCTGGTCTGGTCTGTTTGTTGACCAGGCATTGATGGAGCTGGGGTGGTCCATGTGGTGGCTTGGCATGGATGGAGGTGGGGTGGTCCCTGCACTGACCAGGCATTGATGGAAATGGGGTGGTCTGTGTACTGAACTGGCATGGATGGGGCTGGGGTGGTCTGTGTGTTGACCCAGAATTGATGGAGCTCGGGTGGTCTGTATGCTGACCTCTCATGGATAGATTTGGGGCTGGGCAATCTATGTGTTCCTAAGTGACAAGAGTTAAGCTGTGGTTGACTGGTGGGTGGGAGAGCTTGTTTATGATCAGGCAGGGAAGAGGCATATACCTGGAGCTTTTAAGTTACCTAGGTCTCATTTGTTAATTTCTGTTGTTCAGTCTTTTGGGTTTTAGCCATGTTCCTTCATCTGCTGGATGTTTCTCTGTCTTTTTTTTGTTGTTGTTTAATTTATGGTGTTTGTGATCCCTTTCTTGGTTGAAAGGCTGTAGTTCCTCTTAACTATGGAGTCTACCTCTCCTGAGTAGAATTGAACCAATGCATTATGATGGTTTACTGCTTGGGGTGATTTGTGTGTGTGTTCTGATAGGTGGAGCTAGATCGTGTCTTTCAGAAAGGCAGTGGCTGTGTCCACTAGTGTGGTTTGAAATGTATGGTTTCATTATGGTTTTGAGCAGCCTGCCTGCTGATGTGCAAGGGTGTGCCCCTATCCGGCTGAAGGATAGGCGAGGGGTGTTTGGCACTACAGCTTGCTGGCTTTGGAGTGTGGCTTAGTCTTAGTATTGAGACAGAGGCTTTTGGAGGACACTCACCTATTAATGTTCTATGGGGCCACGAGTGCTCTAGTAATCGAAAGTCCTGAAGTCGTTCAGTTCAGTTCAGTTTAGTTCAGTGGCTCAGTCGTGTCTGATTTTTGTGACCCCATGAATAGCAGCACACCAGGCCTCCCTGTCCATCACCAACTCCTGGAATTCACTCAGGCTCACGTCCATTGAGTCAGTGATGCCATCCAGCCATCTCATCCTTCAATCTTTAGCCTTTTTAAATGAGTCAGTTCTTTGCATCTGGTGGCCAAAGTATTGGAGTTTCAGCTTCAGCATCAGTCCTTACAATGAACATTCAGGACTGATTTCCTTTAGGAGGAACTGATTGGATCTCCTTGCAGTCCAAGGGACTCTCGAGAGTCTTCTACAGCACCACAGTTCCAAAGCATCAACTCTTTGTCACTCAGCTTTTTTTATCATCTAATTATCACATCTGTACATGACTACTGGAAAAACTATAGCTTAGACTACATGGACCTTTGAGGGAAAATAATGTCTCTGCTTTTTAATATGCTCTCTAGGTTGGTCATAACATTTCTCCCAAAGAGTAAGTGTCTTTTCATTTCATGGCTGTGGTCACAATCTGAGGTGATTTTGGAGCCCCCCAAAATAAAGGCTGTCACTGTGTGCACTGTTCCCCCATCTATTTGTCATGAAGTAATGGGACCAGATGCCGTGATCTTCGTTTTCTTAGACATATAGCTTAGCTATCCTTTGGCTTCCCTGGTACCTCAGATGTTAAAGAATCTGCCTGCAGTGCAGGAGACACAAGTTCAATCGCTTGGTCTGGAAGATTCCTTGGAGAAGGAAATGGCAACCCACTCCAGTATCCTTACCTGGAAAAATCCCATGGACAGAGGAGCCTGGTGTGCCGCAGTCCATGGGGTCGCAAAGAGTCAGGCATGACTCAGCAACTAACACTAATGTAGTCCAACACTCCTTGGTGTGGCTCTCCTTAGCGAAGCTCTCCTTAATTAGCTCTCCTTATCTTAGCTCACCTCTCCTTGGGTTAGTTCACCTTAGCCCTCTTTAGGTCAGCTCTCCCTAGCTCAGCTCTCCTCAACTCAGCTCTCCATAGCTCTCCTTAATTAAGCTTTGCTTAACTCAACTCTCAATAGCTTAACCCTCCTTAGCTCTCCTTAGCTTAGCTCTCCTTGCATAGATCTCTTCAGCTCAGCTCTCTGTAGCTCTCCATAGCTCTCCTTAGCTCACCTCTCCTTAGCTCTACTTAGCTCTCCTTACCTCAGCCCTCCTTAGCTCTCCATAACTCTCCTTAGCTTAGCCCTCCTTAACTCAGGTCTCCTCAGCTCAGCTCTTCATAGCTCTCCTCAGTTAGCTATCCTTAGGGTAGCTCAGCTGTCCTTAGCTCAGCCCCATTTATCTAGCTCTCCTTAGTCAAGCTCAGCATTCCTTAGCTCTCTTTGGCTTACCTCTCCTTAGCTTAGCTCTCTTTATTTTAGCTCACATTAGCTCTCCTAGAGGGCTATGGAGAGCTAAGGAGAGCTGAGCTGTGGAGGGCTAAGCTAAAGAGAGCTGAGTTAAGGAGAGCCATGCTCAAGAGCAGAGCCACACTCTGGAGCAGAGCCAGACTCAGGAGAGATAGGATGGCTGAGCTTAGGGGAGATGAGCTAGGGAGAGCTAAGCTATAGAGAGCTACAGAGAGCTAAGCTAAGGATAAGTAATTAAGAAGAGCTATCCTAAGGATGGCTGAGCTAAGGAGAGCTATGCAAGGGACAGCTAAGCTAAGGAGAAATAATTAAGGAGAGCTAAGGAGAGCTCTCAAAGAAATAGAGGGAAAAAAACAGAATGGGAAAGACTGGAGATTTCTACAATAAAATTAGAGATACCAAGAGAATATTTCATGCAAAGATGAGCACAATAAAGGACAGAAATGGTATGGAACTAACAGAATCAGAAGGTATGAAGAAGAGGTGGCAAGAATACACAGAAGAACTATATTAAAAAGATCTTCATGATCCAGATAATCACGATCTTCATGATCACTCACATAGAGCCAGACATCCTGGAATGTGAAGTCAAGTGGGATTTAGGAAGCATCACTATGAAAGAAGCTAGTGGAGGTGATGCAATTCCAGTTGAGCTATTTCAAATCCTAAAACTTGATGCTGTGAAAGTGTTGCACTCAATATGACAGCAAATTTGGGAAACTCAGCAGTGACTACAGAAATGGAAAAGGTCAATTTTCCTTCCAATCCCAAAGAAAGGCAATGCCAAAGAATGCTCAAACTACCACACAATTACACTCATCTTACACGTGAGTAAGGTAATACTCAAAATCCTCCAAGCCAGGCTTCAATAGTACGTGAACCATGAACTTTCAGATGTTCAAGCTGGATTTAGAAAAGGCAGAGGAACCAGGAATCAAAATGCAAACATCCGTTTAATCAACAAAGAAGCAAGTGACTTCCAGAAAAATATATACTTCTGCTTTATTGACTATGCCAAAGGCTTTGACTGTGTGGATCACAATAAACTGTGAAAAATTCTTAAAGAGATGGGATTACCAGACCATCTGACCTGCCTCTTGAGACCTGTATGTAGGTCAGGAAGCAACAATTAGAACTGCATGTGGAACAAAATACTGGTTCCAAATATGGAAAGGAGTATGTCAAGGCTGTATATTGTCGCCCTGCTTATTTAACTCATATGTAGAATACGTCATGAGAAACGCTGGCCTGGATGAAGCACAAGCTGGAATCAAGTTTACTGGGAGAAATATCAATAATTTCAGATCTGAAGATGACACCACCCTTATGTCAGAAAGCAAAGAAGAACTAAAGAACATCTTGATGAAAATAAAAGAGGAGAGTGAAAATGTTGGCTTAAGACTCAACATTCAGAAAACTAAAATCATGGCATCTGCTTCCATCATTTTATGGCAAATAGATGGGGAAACAGTGGAAACAGTTACACACTTTATTTTGGGGGGCTCCAAAATCACTGCAGATGGTGATTGCAGCCATTAAATTAAAAGATGCTTACTCCCTGGAAGAAATCTTATGAACAACCTACACAGCATATTAAAAAGCAGAGACATTACTTGGCCAACAAAGGTCTATCTAGTCAAAGCTATGGTTTTTCCAGTAGTGATTTATGGATGTGAGAGTTGGACCACAAAGAAAGCTGAGTGCCAAAGAATTGATGCTTTTGAACTGTGGTGTTGGAGAAGACTCTTGAGAGTCACTTGGACTGCAAGGAGATTCAACCAGTCCCTCCTAAAGGAGATAAGTCCTGGGTGTTCATTGGAAGGACTGATGCTGAAGCTGAAACTCCAATAGTTTAGCCACCTGATTCGAATAACTGACTCATTTGAAAAGATGCTGATGATGGGAAAGATTGAAGGAGGCAGGAGAAGGGGATGACAGAGGATGAGATGGTTGGATGGGATCACTGACTCAATGGACATGAGTTTGAGTAAACTCCAGGAGTCATTGATGGACAGGGAGGCCCAGAATGCTGCAGTCCATGGGGTCACAAAGAGTCGGACATGACTAAGTGACTGAACTGACTGACTGAAGTAGAGTTTTACTAATTATAGCTATCCTAAGGAAAGCCTAGCTAAGGAGAGCAGAGGTAATGAAAGCTAAGCTAATGGGAGGAAGGCCATGTTAAGGAAAGCTAAGCTATGGAGAGCCGAGCCAATGATAGGTATCCTAAGGAGGAGTACACTAAGGAGAGCTAGGAGGGCTGAGCCAAGAGCTTAAGGAGAGCTAGATACAGCTGAGCTAAGGAGGGCTGAGCTAAGGAGGGTTTCACTAGTAAACCTGCACTAATTAGAGCCAGGGAGGGCTGAGCTAAGAAGAATGAGGGGACACCAGGTTTGCTGGATTCTCTGGCTCATTCTACTTTACAAACAAGTATGACAAAAACTCAAATACAACAGTAGCCATCCTAACAGAGGAGGGAATTAAAAAGACCTTGCAGCATGGAGGCTTTTCTCTGTAACCGCAGCCTTCAAACTATTGTTGATGAACATCTGATATTCACAAGGCCACTGGACTCGAATTTGTTGATGAACATCTGATATTCACAAGGCCACTGGACTCGACATGACCCCTACCTTCCAACATGTCAGGGGTAACACATTTTAAAAATAGTAATTAAAACAAACCAACAACAACAGCAGCAACAACAACAACAACAAAAGAAGAAAAAAAAAAAAAACAGGACACACTCAGGAAGTAAACATCACCAGGTAAATACAATTCAAAGTGCTTTCAAAAAACAAAAACCCCATGAATAATGCTCAACTGAGTTTCTCATCAGAGATATGAAATCTTTAGATTTCTGCCAAGTGACATCAACTCTGAGCATTGGAAAAGGCCACCATTGAAAATGGTCCAGATCGTTTTCATTAAGTTATTACCATTATTTCTTACCATTAAGAAATTGTAACTTAATCTTAGTACCCAAACAAAAGTGAGATGGACTTACACTCCTGGTAAGAAAATTATGGTTAGCAAATGTTGTCGATGAGTGAGAGGCCAAAAGGTGAAGGATGGAATAAACTTATTCCCACAAATAACTATTTATAATCCACATAGACCTCCTGTATCAAGAGACATGTTCTCAACATATTCTAAAGACATAGCTGTGACAATAACTGCAGCTGAATACCTCCAGGTATCTGTGGAAGGGTAGGAGAATCTGTTTACCTGCAATAACTACAATGGTGTAAATAGTCTTAAATAAGAAATAAAACTTTGACTTAAAGAAAAAATCTCAAAGGCCAGAGAGACAAAAGCTTTTGCTGTCTTCCCGTTTCTCATTTTACTCTCATTTACAACCAGGCCTGGGAGAACCACTGAGGTTGCTGTTACCATAGCAAGAGAGGGAATGAAGAAATGCTGCCGCCTTGTGGACATTTTCTCAAACAGCAACCTTAAACTACTGATGGACAAACTATGCACAAGGGTGTTGAGCTCTAGCAGATACCCACATTTAACAAATTGCCAGGGCTAACAGAGGGGGAAAAAAAAAAACCTAAAGTAAATACAGGGGAAGCTAAAAAGAAGAGTATAGGAATGGATAAACACAACTCCATGTTTCTTTTAAAAAGGACATGACAATTTCCATATTAGGTAAATTCTAAGAGATACAAACATCGAAGTTGCATGGACATTATCACCTCTCCCTGAGCATGGAAAAAAGCCACTGTCAAAAGCTGGACATGGCATAAATGATAGAGTAACATTACTAGAGTGGACACTTTAGGGTACTGGTGGGATGGACCTGGTAAGAGCCATATGAGCATGACTAGAAAAGTGCACTCTCATGAGAGAAAATTAAATAAATAAATGAAGAGGTAGAGACAGTATGATAAAACAGATCGCCCTGTGGAATATTTCAGAAATGAACAAACTTCAAACACCACACACCCCAAACCGGATCCCTTGGTACCATTCAGAACATTGAAGAGATGAAACTAAAGATAGCATACCAGGAGAGAGCAATGGATAAGCAAACATAATACAGGTCTAGAATGAATTTTGAATCAAGGATTGAAATATGAATGTTGACCGTGTTCAGAGATAGAGATAAATCCAGAGATCATCACACTGAGTGAAGGAGGTTTGATTCAAAAAAACATCATGGGATGCAATGGACAGGTGGGATACAAAAATCCAGAGCAGTGAGCAGGCACACAAAGGTGACGTGGACACCCAACCTGACAAGAAACTTATGGGTAGCAGGGTACTCTGGTGGATGGAAGGGATACATCTGGAGCTTGGCATTTGGTTATTCCCACAGATACATATAAAATAGAGAATCCATGTAAAACTACTTCAGCAAGAGTGGTAGATGAAACACACTCTAATAGCATGTAGATGAAGACAAGCACAGCTGAATACATCAACTAGTCTCAGTGCCACGGACCAAGAATCTGGACAAGGAAAAGAAATGCATCCTTGGCAATCAACTGAAATAGAATAGGAAATTTTACTTCAAATAAAGTCCCAAAGTGAGCAGTCACCAGGCTTGGTGGCATCTTCTGGATACTTCTACTCGAATGTACAACTAGGCCTGACTAAAACTCTGAGGCAGTGCAGGCCATCCTAAAAGAGGACAGAAGAAACAAACCTTCCAGCGTGGAGGATTTTCTCTGCAAGTGCAGCACGAAAATGATTGCTGGCTGCTGGACTTGACATGACACCTAACTCTGAACACGTCAGGTGTCACACACCCAAAATTAACTAAATAAGTAAACACACACATACAAAGCAAAACTGGAACAGTCTCAGGGGGTCCTTTTATAATAGTTGGGGCATATCAGTGGAAGGAACCAGGATAAGAATCACTGTCCAGAGGGCGGTCCTAAGATGGCAGAGGAATAGGACGGGGAGACCACTTTCTCCCTCACAAATTCATCAAAAGAACATTTCAACGCTGAGTAAACTTTCCAAAACAACTTCTGAATGCTGGCAGAAGACATCAGGCACCCAGAAAGCAGATCACTGTCTTCAAAAACAGGTAGGAAAAAACATAAAAGACAGAATAAAAAACGAGACATAAGAGGTAGAGAAGGAGCTCCATCCCAGGAAGGGAGTGTTAAAAAGAGAGAAGTTTCCAAAAACCAGGAAACACTCTCACTATCGAGTCTGTGGTGAGCTTTGGAAGCACAGAAGGCAACATAACAGGGAGCAAAAATGAATAAATAATTAAAAGCAACAGATTACAAGCCCAGCGGTAACTCCCCCAGCACAGAAGCAGCACAGACGCCTGCATCAGCCACTAGCAAGCAGGGGCTGGGCAGGGAGGCACAGGCTCCAGTGCTTTTTAAGAATTGGGCCAGAAAGCCCCGAGCATAACCAGAGTGAACTAACTTGTGCTGGCAAACCAGACTGTGGGATAGCTACCACGTGAAAAGCTCTAACATAAGACACTGCCAGGACCGCACACAGAACAAAGGATGGAACAGAATTAGCCGGCTGCAGACCATCCCCCTCCAGTGACAGGCAGCCAGAGCTGAAAGGGCTGGGAAGGGGCAATTGCAGCCCCAGAGAAACATTAACTTCCAAACTGCAAGCAGGCTTCTTTGCTAAGACTTCTTGGGGTTCTCATCAGTCACCATCTGCCTAAGAAGGGGCACCAGTTGTACACCCAGAAAACTGAGCAGCAGGGACGGGAAAGGTGGTAAGTCACAGTGACCGCACACGCCAAATACCCGAGCTGCTTGGACCTGGGAAGGGGACAAAACACAAGCCCAACCAAGTCTGTGCCTCTGAGGACTACCTGAGTGCCTGAGCCTGAGCAGCTTAGACCGGGGAGGTGCATGCAGCCCAGGGTTAGCCTCAGACAGTTTCTGGCAGAGCAACCTAGAGTCTGAGTGGTGTGTGCTGTGAGCGGGGGCAGGCCCAGCATGGCTGAGACACTATGAGCATATGCCAGTGTTATTTGTTTACAGCATCCTTCCCTCCCCAGAGCACGACTGAAAAAGTGAGCCTTAAAAAAAAAAAAGTGTCCACCACTGTCCCCCTTGTGTCAGGGTGGAAAACAGACACTGAAGAGACGAGCAAACAGAAAAAGCTAAAATAAAGGGAACCGCCTTGGAAGTATCAGTTCAGTTCAGTTCAGTCGCTCAGTCGTGTCTGACTCTTTGTGACCCCATGAATTGCAGCACGCAAGGCCTCCCTGTTCATCACCATCTCTCGGAGTTAACTCAGACTCACATCCATCGAGTCCGCGATGCCATCCAGCCATCTCATCCTCGGTCGTCCCCTTCTCCTCCTGCCCCCAATATCTCTCAGCATCAGAGTCTAGATATTAAGAAATATAAGCCAGACCAAGGAACTATCCGAAAATGAACTGACCCCACACTACCCACAACAACAACAGAGAAAGGCCCAGATATACCTTTACTATTTTTACAATCATTCTTTTTTTTTCTTCCTTTTTTTCTTTTAACTTATTTTTTTAATTGTTAAGTTCTTTTTAAAAATGCCATATATATTTTTCTGTTTTTTTTAATAATTCTTGTGACTTTTTTTTCTTTCTTCTTATTTTCTTTAATATTGTATTTCTTAAAATCCAACCTCTACTCTAGATTTTTAATCTTTGCTTTTTGGTATTTGTTATCAATTTTGTACCTTTAAAAACCCAATCTTCAGTACCCATTTTTACTTGAGAGTGAGATTACTGGCTTGACCCTGTCTCTTATACACATCTAGATGTGTATAAGAGACAGCAACCATTCAGAACATTGAAGAGATGAAACTAAAGATAGCATACCAGGAGAGAGCAATGGATAAGCAAACATAATACAGGTCTAGAATGAATTTTGAATCAAGGATTGAAATATGAATGTTGACCGTGTTCAGAGATAGAGAT
>SJYX01021445.1:198908-221066 GCA_006410675.1 Oreotragus oreotragus | reverse complement strand
TTTTTTTCCCAAATCTTTAATTTTAGGATGAACAAAGTCAAGTAAATCCCAGAGTTTCTATTACTTGTTATGGGAGAAGAGTCAGAAGTAAAATTTGTGTCTCAACTCCCAAGATTGCTTTCTGTCTTTGCCTCATATTTATTTATGACAATTCTACTGTAGATGATTTGGGGAGCAGTTTGCCCTACCTAAGTGCTTTTTCAAATTCACAGCCTTATTAACTTAGATCCCATTTTCATTTTAAAAATGGTAAGTATCCATTGCAGCCCTTATGGAATTGGTGGGTACACAGAAATTTGATCCACGGAATATTACCTATTTCTGGATACTAAATTAGGTCTGACAAAGCGTCCCAAAGCAGGAGGAGATGGAGATAAAGGCGAAGCAGAATCATTCTTGCACTTTTGTTGACATGGATTATTCATGACAGATGACCTCATCCTCAATGATGTGTGATGCCTCCTCATTATGAAAGTTTTCCAACTCAGGATTTAGAAAAGTGTCCTCATTCCAGTTTCCTGAATGGTTGCTGAGGTTGGCAGGAGAGATAGTTAAGTCAGAAAAGGTTCAAGCACAAAGGTCAATAACACCAGGTGCAACAGCGAGAAGGCCACTGACAGCCACTCCGGGCCGTCTGATATTCCCAGCTGAGAGAAGGACATTCTAAAAGAGCAAAGTACTGACCAGCCTTCCCTGAGTTGTTGTTCCGTGTTAGCCTTCTGTCTCCACCCACAGGAGTTAGATATCCAAGTTCACCTTGTGCTTAGACCACATAGAGCCTCTCTGAGGTTCTTCTGAGGCAACCGTCATATTCCTCCAGTGAGAAAATAGCAAGTAAAGGGACTGGAGTGGGGCGAGGAAAGACAGGAGTGTGGGGTTCCCAGATGTAAACTCATATATAGGATGGATAATCAACAAGGTCTTTCTGTATAGCACCAGGAACTATATTCAATATCCTGTGATAAGTTATAATGGAAAAGAATGTATATATGCATATATATATAACTGAATCATTTGCTGTACAGCAGAAATTAACATAACATGTAAATCAATACACTTAAATTTTTTTGTTTTATTTATTTTATTTTATTTATTATTATTATTATTTACTTTACAATACTGCATTGGTTTTGCCATACATTGACATGAATCCCCCACGGGTGTACATGAGTTCTCAATTCTGAACCCCCCTCCCACCTCCCTCCCCATATCATCTCTCTGGGTCATCCCAGTGCACCAGCCTCAAGCATCCTGTATCCTGTATCAAACCTAGACTGGCAATTCATTTCTTACATGATAGTATACATGTTTCAATGCCATTCTCCCAAATCATCCCACCCTCTCCCTCTCCCACAGAATCCCAAAGTCTGTTCTATACATCTGTGTCTCTTTTGCTAACTCGCCTACAGGGTTATCATTACTATCTTTCTAAATTCCATATATACGTGTTAGTATACTGTATTGGTATTTTTCTTTCTGGCTTACTTCACTCTGTATAATAGGCTCCAGTTTCATCCACCTCATTAAAGAAAGTAAAGGGAGTGTGATTGTTTTTGCTGGTTAACAAAATTTGTTAAAAGGATCAAAATTTCAACTTGCAAATGCAGTTCCCTTTGTTGAGACTAATATCCATTTTGATTAGATATGCTGAACTTCCCGATATGTCTTTCGAGTTTTGTTGCAGTTGTTGTTTCAAACAACCACTTAATCTAAGAGTCTCAAGTCTCATTTCTAGGAAGTTAGAGTGCCTCTTTTCATGGATCTATTTAGCATCAAAGATATAAAGTAACAGTTTAATAACCTCGTGTAGTCTATTCCTTAGCCTTAAAATCATTACACTCCTTCAGGACTACTCAAGATATATTTATTCTCACTTATGATATATACAAGAGGAGCTTCTCCACGTCCAAGGTCAGAGGCAGTGGCCGAGAGTGCCAGGCCATGACAGCACAGGAACGGCCAAGAGGAGCTACCCCACATCCGAGGTCAGGGGCAGCTGCCAGGAGGAGCTACCCCACGTCCGAGGTCAGGGGTGGCAGCCAAAAGGAGCTACCAGGCATCCAAGGTCACAGGCAGCGGCCGAGAGTGCCAGGCTGCTACAGCACAGGAGCAGCCGAGAGGAGCTACCCCACATCCAAGGCCAAGGGCAGCAGCCGGGAGGAGCAACCCCAAGTCCAAGGAGCGGTGGCTGCATGGGTGCAGGAGGCTGTAGAGGAGCTATTCCATGTTCAAGGTCAGGAGGGGCGGCAGTGAGGAGATACCCCTCGTCCAAGGTAAGGAGCAGCAGCTGCTCTTTGCTGGAGCAGCTATGAAGAGATACCCCATGTCCAAGCTAAGAGGAACCAAAATAAGATGGTAGGTGTACAGAGACCTAGTCAATCCAATCACACTAGGACCACAGCCTTGTCTAACTCAATGAAACTAAGCCATGCCTTGTGGGGCCACGCAAGATGGGTGGATCATGGTGGAGAGGTCTGACAGAATGTGGTCCACTGGAGAAGGGAATGGCAAACCACTTCAGTATTCTTGCCTTGAGAACCCCATGAACAGTATGAAAAGGCAAAATGATAGGATACTGAAAGAGGAACTCCCCAGGTCAGTAGGTGCCCAATATGCTACTGGAGATCAGTGGAGAAATAACTCCAGAAAGAATGAAGATCACTTTCATCAAGAGGCTTTTTAGTTCATCTTCACTTTCTACCATAAGGGTGGTGTCATCTGCATATCCGAGGTTATTGACATTTCTCCCAGCAATCTTGATTCCGGTTTGTGCTTCTTCCAGCCCAGCATTTCTCATGATGTACTCTGCATATAAGTTGAATAAGCATGATGACAATATACAGCCTCGTCATACTCCTTTTCCTATGTGCCTTTAACTATGAGCAAACACTTTGATTCCATATAGATTCTCTTGGGAACTGAAATCTTCCATTTCAAATCTACATCTTCAAAGTTTCATCTCTTGAATTGCTCCTCCTACAAGCTCTCCATGGGGCTTTCCTGGTGGCTAAGACATAAAGAATCTGCCTGCAATGCAGGAGACGCAGATTTGATTCTTGGGTTGGGAAGATCCCCTGGAAAAGGGAATAGCAACCCACTCCAGTATTCTTGCCAGCAGAATCCCATGAAGAGAGGAGCCTGGCTGGCCATGGTCCATGGGGTCACATAGATTCAGACATGACCGAGCAATTTTCACATGACACAATTACAATGAGGCATCTCACACTAGATGTAATCTTCCATTTTCCCCTTTAGAACTTGGGTTTTTATTAATCAACTTTAGAAAACTAAACTTTATCATAAACTGATGAAGCTAAAGTTAATATCCTAGAGTTTTTTTTCCCAAATCTTTAATTTTAGGATGAACAAAGTCAAGTAAATCCCAGAGTTTCTATTACTTGTTATGGGAGAAGAGTCAGAAGTAAAATTTGTGTCTCAACTCCCAAGATTGCTTTCTGTCTTTGCCTCATATTTATTTATGACAATTCTACTGTAGATGATTTGGGGAGCAGTTTGCCCTACCTAAGTGCTTTTTCAAATTCACAGCCTTATTAACTTAGATCCCATTTTCATTTTAAAAATGGTAAGTATCCATTGCAGCCCTTATGGAATTGGTGGGTACACAGAAATTTGATCCACGGAATATTACCTATTTCTGGATACTAAATTAGGTCTGACAAAGCGTCCCAAAGCAGGAGGAGATGGAGATAAAGGCGAAGCAGAATCATTCTTGCACTTTTGTTGACATGGATTATTCATGACAGATGACCTCATCCTCAATGATGTGTGATGCCTCCTCATTATGAAAGTTTTCCAACTCAGGATTTAGAAAAGTGTCCTCATTCCAGTTTCCTGAATGGTTGCTGAGGTTGGCAGGAGAGATAGTTAAGTCAGAAAAGGTTCAAGCACAAAGGTCAATAACACCAGGTGCAACAGCGAGAAGGCCACTGACAGCCACTCCGGGCCGTCTGATATTCCCAGCTGAGAGAAGGACATTCTAAAAGAGCAAAGTACTGACCAGCCTTCCCTGAGTTGTTGTTCCGTGTTAGCCTTCTGTCTCCACCCACAGGAGTTAGATATCCAAGTTCACCTTGTGCTTAGACCACATAGAGCCTCTCTGAGGTTCTTCTGAGGCAACCGTCATATTCCTCCAGTGAGAAAATAGCAAGTAAAGGGACTGGAGTGGGGCGAGGAAAGACAGGAGTGTGGGGTTCCCAGATGTAAACTCATATATAGGATGGATAATCAACAAGGTCTTTCTGTATAGCACCAGGAACTATATTCAATATCCTGTGATAAGTTATAATGGAAAAGAATGTATATATGCATATATATATAACTGAATCATTTGCTGTACAGCAGAAATTAACATAACATGTAAATCAATACACTTAAATTTTTTTATTTTATTTTATTTATTATTATTATTATTTACTTTACAATACTGCATTGGTTTTGCCATACATTGACATGAATCCCCCACGGGTGTACATGAGTTCTCAATCCTGAACCCCCCTCCCACCTCCCTCCCCATATCATCTCTCTGGGTCATCCCAGTGCACCAGCCTCAAGCATCCTGTATCCTGTATCAAACCTAGACTGGCAATTCATTTCTTACATGATAGTATACATGTTTCAATGCCATTCTCCCAAATCATCCCACCCTCTCCCTCTCCCACAGAATCCCAAAGTCTGTTCTATACATCTGTGTCTCTTTTGCTAACTCGCCTACAGGGTTATCATTACTATCTTTCTAAATTCCATATATACGTGTTAGTATACTGTATTGGTATTTTTCTTTCTGGCTTACTTCACTCTGTATAATAGGCTCCAGTTTCATCCACCTCATTAAAGAAAGTAAAGGGAGTGTGATTGTTTTTGCTGGTTAACAAAATTTGTTAAAAGGATCAAAATTTCAACTTGCAAATGCAGTTCCCTTTGTTGAGACTAATATCCATTTTGATTAGATATGCTGAACTTCCCGATATGTCTTTCGAGTTTTGTTGCAGTTGTTGTTTCAAACAACCACTTAATCTAAGAGTCTCAAGTCTCATTTCTAGGAAGTTAGAGTGCCTCTTTTCATGGATCTATTTAGCATCAAAGATATAAAGTAACAGTTTAATAACCTCGTGTAGTCTATTCCTTAGCCTTAAAATCATTACACTCCTTCAGGACTACTCAAGATATATTTATTCTCACTTATGATATATACAAGAGGAGCTTCTCCACGTCCAAGGTCAGAGGCAGTGGCCGAGAGTGCCAGGCCATGACAGCACAGGAACGGCCAAGAGGAGCTACCCCACATCCGAGGTCAGGGGCAGCTGCCAGGAGGAGCTACCCCACGTCCGAGGNGGGATTTGATTTAGGTCATACCTGAATGGTCTAGTAGTTTTCTCCACTTTCTTCAATTTCAGTCTGAATTTGGCAATATGGAGTTCATGATCTGAGCCACAGTCAGCTCCTAGTCTTGTTTTTGCTGTATAGAGCTTCTCCATCTTTGGCTGCAAAGAATATAATCAACCTGATTTTGGAGAAACATTGTTAAATGGGAGGAAATGTTTGACCTTGCATAGGTTGTGTTGACATAGGTAAGATATTTTAGGGAGTGTTTTTTATTTTTCATTATATTTTCCAGTTTTATTAAGATATGTTTGACATATCTATATAATTTAAGTATATAGCTCCTTGAAATATGTTAATGCCCCCACTGTCCATGAAATGTCCAGATGTTGCTTTTCCTGATAATAAGCGATAATATAATTTTATCAGCCATAATTCCACTTGTTATTTTAAAATGTTACAGGCCACAGAAACAACCAAATTTCCTTCTCAGTTTTATTATTTTTATGATAAGCTCTCATTTCATTGAAAGTGAAAGTGAAGTTGCTCGGTCATGTCCGACTCTTTGCGACCCCATGGACTATAGCCTACCAGGCTCCTCACTCCATGGAATTTTCCAGGCAAGAGTGCTGCAGTGGACTGGCATTTCCTTCTCCAGGGGATCTTCCTGACCCAGGAATCGAACCTGGGTCTCCCGCATTGCAGGCAGACACTTAACCGTCTGAGCCACCAGGGAAGACCATGTCATTTCATTAGATCTTTAAAAATAAATGATTCTCGGTGTACCTACATTTTTCTCTAATTAAAAAAAAAAAAAAAAAACAGGTTAGCAATGCTAATGCGGGGTTAGTAGCTGACACTCACTGACTCCCCTGACAGTGCCCACAGGTAAGGAGACACTCACCTGGGATGACAGGCTGGTTGGCTCAGGCTGAGTGGGGATGCGATAGGGGCCCAGGAGAGGCATAAAGTAGGGGAGAAAGTGACCAGCCCTCATTCATTTTATCCTGAGACCCTGAAGAAATCTATGTCCCTTTGCTGTGGAGACCCCTGGAGTTGTCTGGCATCTTTGTACTCAAGTCTGGTTCTTAAACCATCCTTTTGAATAATATGAGTTACCCTGTATCCATCTAATAAACTACCCTGTTGCTCAGATAGCACAAAGTTGGGTTCTGTTGCTTGCAGCCTCTCTTAGTTCAGGCTGCTAAAACAAAACAATGCAGACCGGGTGGCTTAAAACAACAGAAATGTTCTCTCACAGTTCTGGGGCCTGGAAGTTCAAGATCAAGGCGTCAGCATGGTTGTGTTCTGATGAGAGCACCCTTCCCGGCTCATAACACATGCTCACTGTGTCCTCGTGTGGCAGAAGGGGAGAGGGAACTCTTTAGGGTCTCTTTTATTAGGGCATTAATCCTATTTACAAGAGGCTTTGATCTAAGCCTCTCCTAACAGCCCCATCTCCCAATACCAGCACGCTGGGGGTTAGGATTTCAACATGTCAGCTTTGGGGGACAAGAACATTCAGATCATAGCACAACGACAATAAAACATCCATAACTCTTCCAAGGTACATATGCATTCCTCTTTCATTTGTCCCCAGAAGAGGAGGCCTGGAGGTGAGGCAGAGACTGTGGGGTCCAGAGATGGAGACTTCCCGGCTGAGATTCTAATCAGAGGCATACCATCAGTTGGGTGTCTGGCCTTGAGCCCTGTATGGAGTTTCCTCATCCTTGACAGAAGATAGTAATGCTCAGCGTCTCTCTGGGCAATTGTGTGGCAAATGAAATTGCGCGTGTCTTGTGCCTGGACCGTGTCTGGCATAAAGCACAGCTGTCACGGGTGTGTTCCCTTTTCTCAGAAAATTTCTAGAGCCTCCTTTCCACTCTAACTTTCTATGATGCTCTCAGTCACTGATTAATTTTGTCGGTTTCTTTTGGGAATCAAAACAAAAAAGACAAATGCAGGCAGACCTCAGAGGTATTGCAGGTTTGGTTTCAGAACACCACAATAAATTAAATTTCACAACAAAGCAAGTCACATGAATTTTTTGGTTTCCTGGTACATATAAAAGTTATGTTTACACTTAAACTGTAGTCTATTAAGTGTGCAATAACCTTATGTTTAAAAAGAAAGAACGTACATACCTTAATCTTAAAATGTTTTATTGCTAAAAATACTAACCTGAGACTTCAGTGTGTCATTGTAAGAGCCCAGATCACCATAACAAATATAATCAAGCTTTGAAATATTATGAGAACTCCCAAAATATTATACAGAGACATGAAGTGAACAAATGCTGTTGGGAAGATGATACCATTAGATTTGCTCAACACAGGGTTGCTACAAACCTTCAATTTAAAAAATGCAATATCTACAAAGCACAATGAAATGAGATATGCCTATAACAAGATATCAAGTATTTATTCTGAAACTTATTTTTTTTTTATTCTGAAACTTATTGATCCACAGAGATTATTTTAAATTTATTTTTAACTGGAGGATAATTGCTTTATGATGTTGTGTTTGTTTCTGTTGTATAGCAACATGAATTGGCTATATGTATACTTATATCCCCTCCTTCTGAATCTCCTTTGCACCCCAAAGACCACCTGACCTGCCTCTTGAGAAACGTGTATTCAGGTCAGGAAGCAACAGTTCTAACTGGACATGGGACAACAGACTGGTTCCAAATAGGAAAAGGAGTACATCAAGGCTGTTTATTGTCACCCTGCTTATTTAACTTCTATGCAGAGTACATCATGAGAAATGCTGGACTGGAAGAAACACAAGCTGGAATCAAGATTGCCAGGAGAAATATCAATAACCTCAGATATGCAGATGACACCACCCTTATGGCAGAAAGTGAAGAGGAACTAAAAAGCCTCTTGATGAAAGTGAAAGAGGAGAGTGGAAAAGTTGGCTTAAAGCTCAACATTTAGAAAATGAAGATCATAGCATCTGGTCCCATCACTTCATGGGAAATAGATGGGGAAACAGGGGAAACAGTGTCAGACTTTATTTTTTGGGGCTCCAAAATCACTGCAGATGGTGACTGCAGCCATGAAATTAAAAGATGTTAACTCCTTGGAAGAAAAGTTATGACCAACCTAGATAGCATATTCAAAAGCAGAGACATTACTTTGCCAACAAAGGTCCATCTAGTCAAGGCTATGGTTTTTCCAGTGGTCATGTATGGATGTGAGAGTTGGACTGTGAAGAAGGCTGAATGCAGAAGAATTGATGCTAACTTCATGGGAAATAGATGGGGAAACAGTGGAAACAGTGTCAGACTTTATTTTTTTGGGCTCCAAAATCACTGCAGATGGTGACTGCAGCCACGAAATTAAAAGACGCTTACTCCTTGAAAGGAAAATTATGACCAACCTAGGTAGCGTATTGAAAAGCAGAGACATTACTTTGCCAACAAAGGTCCGTCTAGTCAAGGCTATGAGTTTTCCAGTGGTCATGTATGGATTTGAGAGTTGGACTGTGAAGAAAGCTGAGTGCCAAAGAATTGATGCTTTTGAACTGTGGTGTTGGAGAAGACTGTTGAGAGTCCCTTGGACTGCAAGGAGATCCAACCAGTCCATTATGAAGGAGATCAGCCCTGGGATTTCTTTGGAGGGAATGATGCTGAAGAGGAATCTCCAGTACTTTGGCCACCTCATGCGAAGAGCTGACTCATTGGAAAAGACTCTGATACTGGGAGGGATTGGGGGCAGGAGGAGAAGGGGACGACAGGGGATGATATGGCTGTATGGCATCACTGACTCAATGGACGTGAGTCTGAGTGAATTCTGGGAGATGGTGATGGACAGGGAGGCCTGGCGTGCTGCGATTCATGGCATCGCAAAGAGTTGGACATGACTGAGCGATTGAACTGAACTGAACTGATGATATTTATACACATATATATTCTTCAACCTTTTGTACTCCAGAATAAACAAACTTCATTATGGCACAATTGTCAAATTCTTTCTTTTCTTTACCAGTAATTCTTTGTGATGTCATTATGAGATTTAATGTTAAAGTTATGTTGTTGTTCACTCCATTGAGTTGGACTAAACAGCAGCAACAAAAGACTGTCAGATCTGAGGCTTCTACTGGGGATTAAAGATACGTGTCTTCCAGGGCAGATGACATGAATGAACGCCAAGGTGCTTCAGCTTCCCTGTTACAAATAATGATGTCCTGCTTAAAGAAGGCAATGGCACCACACTCCAGTACTCTTGCCTGGAAAATCCCATGGCTGGAGGAGCCTGGTGGGCTGCAGTCCATGGGGTCGCGAAGAGTCGGGCACGACTGAGTGACTTGACTTTCACTTTTCACTTTCATGCCCTGGAGAAGGAAATGGCAACCCACTCCAGTGTTCTTGCCTGGAGAATCCCAGGGGCGGGGGAGCCTGGTGGGCTGCCATCTATGGGGTCGCACAGAGTTGGACACGACTGAAGCGACTTAGCAGCAGCAGCAGCTTAAAGAATATTGTAGGAGAAATGCTCCATTTAATTGTGGCACCAGGAACATGAGGCTGAAAAAAGAAAATTTAGAGTTTCTCATAAGCTAAAGGGAAGAATATTCCTTTAGTAAAGTTTAAACAAAATCTATAAAACTTAAGCAGAATTTCACATTCCACACTCTAGCAGAGAATATATAGATAAGGCAAAAAATCATGATAGCTTCTTAAAGAAGATTTTTTTTTTTTTCGTTGAGTCTTAGCTCACAATTTGTAGGCTACAAACATCTGGTAGAAGTTCACTGATAGTCTCAGTTGAAAACAGTAATTTTCTCTTTGTTTTTGTTTTTCTTTTTCCATTTCCCTGTCTCGGTGGCTGGCAATTGTAATGAACGAACATTGCTTTTGCTCATTAAATGTTATCGCTCCAGGCAAATTTTCTAAACTTAAAGTATAGAGAAATTTTTGTACTATTCCTTGATGTGCAATTATCATTTTTGTTATTTGGAAAATGGGACACATAAGACACTGTGGGTGGGAAACATGGGGATACTTTTCAACTTTGGAGATTCAAGAAACTATAATTACTCAAGTGAAAAAATGGTTAAACTCAGTTACAATTAAAGGCAAACAGAGTCGAATGAGGTATCTGAATGGCTTAAATAAAATGAATAGAAGATTAAATTAGAGAGCAGAGTATTTTGAAATGTAGGGGAATTTTTTAGGATTTAAAATTGTAAAGGATAGGAATATTTCTTTGAAAAATTAATAATAGGAGACATTTTCTTTGGTGGTGTTTTTCATTATAAATTTTAGGGTCATTTTGTAACTAGAGGACAGTGGATTCGCGATGGACGAGCTATGGGGAGAGAGACATCCTTACCCTTCTCCATATACTTTCGACCTTCCTCCCATGTTTCCAATCCTTCCCCCAACCTTTCTCCCCTCTTCCCACCTTCCTTTCTGTTCCCTCTCAGGAGAGGAGGATTTGCTAATCAGCTTGTTCAGAACCAAGTGCCAGGAGGCAGCACGAGAGATCCCACCCATGGCAAAGGTCATGAGGAAGAGCCCTGACAGGCAAAGGCGGGTCAGGACTCGAGGGACTCCCTGACCCCACCCATGACAAGGTCATGTGGGCGAGGCAGATCAGGACTCAAAGTGTCCCCTAGATCTGCTCGAGCATCTACCCCCGAAACCAAAATCTGTCTGTTATACTACACTCTTCTGACATTAACAGGGGCTATCCCCGACCACCTTTCTCTGGAAAATTAACTTAGAGTTCCAGTTAATAGTCTCCTGCATATAAAAGGAGTGTCTCAGGTCAAACCTCTCTGCTGGCAGACTAGCTTGTGTGACAGGATTATCCACACTCCTGCTACTGCACACATGATTGTTTACAACCTCTCAACCATAAACAGCACAGAGAGTTTGGAGTATTTTGAAAGTCAGCATAGGGCTTGTCTAAAGATAAAAATCATGTTGGTGAAGGGTTTCATTGCTGAGTTAATGATTGCTGCCAGGCCTCCATATCCTCAGGCACCTGGGAGTGTATTAATCAATGTAATTGGCATGTAGAAAAAGAAGTATAATAGTTTTGATGTTAGCAATACTACACTTTTGAGTTAATGAATTTTCTCTTTATTATAAATCACTGTACTCCTCTCTCTTTGTTATAAATCATTGTATCCTTGCTATGTAAGAATGTAACTTTATCACTATCTTAAGACGAAGTAGATCTTAAGGGAAAACAAGTTTTCTGATTGACTAACCTTTATCAATAGAAAGAAAGATGGAGCCATAAAATGTTGATCAGTCTCTAGACCAGAAGATATTGTAAACAAACGTTAACACCCTTGTAAGAACAAAGGTATGCAAAGAACACTCTGTCTTTAGATAAGGGTCAGAGCAGCTGACCTTGTGTGACTCTGCTTCTTACATTTATCTCTATGTACAACTTAAAGTATAAAAGCTTTCCTGAAAAATAAAGAAAAAGGCCAGTTTCTCGAAAGTCTGGTTTCCCCGTGTTGTCTTTTCTTTCTTACTTTTCTCTCACGCTAGTTCCCATCTGGAGCACAGAGGTCTGCCATGTCTACTTATTTGCCTGGGCTTCTAAGACTTGAACGGGAGGTGCCCTGTGCCTTCATTCCCTCGGGAGACCACGAGGGCACCTGTGGCCTACATAGATGGTGCCAGTCTCTTGTCTCAAGACTTTATGGATTTTCTGTGTAAACCAAGGAACATCAGCCTCTTTCTCTCCTCTATTTTCTTATTAACTTCAAATTCTTTCCTTATCTCTCTCTAAATCTATATATCCCTCTCGCCTCACTGTCCATGTTTCAGATACCCTGGATCCAACCAGGGCAGGATTCCGGTACAAGGACATTAGACTATTAACTGGGCCATATTTTAGGGTAAGTTTGTTTTTTCAGAATCCATGAGAGGACTCTCTTGTTCATCTGCTTCCTGGGGCAAATCCCAGCTGGGCTTGCTTCCTTAAGGCAGCCTAATCATTCTCTTCTCTCTCCATCATTTGGCTGGGTCAGTGAGTGATTTGGGTAAGTCATTTAGGCAGGGATCCCCATTTGTGCTCAAACTTCTTTAGCAAGAAGTACTCAGAGGCCTCGCTTCCATACTTCCAATCAGTTTACACCAAACAGTCCTGCCTTACCCTGCAGCGTACCGAGATAATTTCAGACCTTATAGTGTAAGCTTTCCATCCATTTAACTTACTGAAGTATTGTGTATACATAGATCATCACTTATGCTCAGTTCAGTGAAGCTGAAAAGAGTTGATGTGTGTTTGCGAACTAAAGGAAATCACACAATTGATTCAAAGGATTTTTGAGATAGAAAGAAAAAGATGAGGAAAAGAAATGGTAGTTTCAAATGCATGGTGGCCAGATAGGTGAATGCTAATGGATTTGTCAGTATTTTTGAGGGAGAGATGGAAGAATTAACTAAAGGCACAAAAAGCCATAGGACCTGATATATAGTTTTAAAAAAAAAAAGAAAACAAAGCAAAACACAGTGCCAAGCACTTTAACTTGAACTGATTACAGGATTTTCATGGGTACATTTGGTTGATATGTAAATGTTCACCTTGGTATCAGCTGCAGCTCCACTGCAGTGTGCTTTTCTTTTCTTCCACTGTTCCTTTCATGTAAACCCCTTAGTCGGGCACCCTGAAGCAAAAACCTGAGTGGCAGGATCCAGGATGACTGCTGAAGGACATCCAAAACCACCAAATCTCACTCTACCTTCAAAAAAGGCTTTCTTTTTTTTTTCCTTTGGTTTTTTTAAATTAATTTTTATGGGCGTATAGTTGATTTACAATACTGTGTTAGTTTCAGGTGTACAGCAAAGTGAGTCAGTTATACATATACATATACCCACTCTTATTAGATTCTTTTCCTGTATAGGTCATTACAGAGCACTGAGTAGAGTTCCCTGTGCTATACAGCAGGTCCTTATTAGTTATCTATTTTATAGACAGTAGTGTATATATGTTACTCCCAGTTTCCCCATTTATTCCTCTCTCCCTTGTGCCTAGTAATCATGTTTGTTTTCTACTTCTGTGACTCTATTTTCTGCTTTGTAAATCAGTTCAGTTCAGTTCAGTTACTCAGTCATGTCTGATTCTTTGCAACCTCATGGATTGCAATACACCAGGCTTTCCTGTCCATCACCAACAAGTTCCTTTGCACTATTTTTCTAGATTCTACATATAAGCAATATCATATAATGTTTCTCTTTCTCGATCTGACTTACTTCACTCAGTATGACAATCTCTAGATCCATCCATGTTACTACAAATGGCATTATTTAAGAATACTTCTTTAACAGTTTCCTGTCTCAGTCTATTTTACTGGCTTCAATTTCCATTCAGTTCAGTTCAGTTCAGTCGCTCATTCGTGTCCAACTCTTTGCGACCCCATGAACTGCAGCACACCAGGTCTCCCTATCTATCACCAACTCCCAGAGTCCACCCAAGCCCATGTTCATTGAGTCAGTAATGCCATCCAACCAATTCATCCTCTGTCCTCCCCTTCTCCTCCTGCCCTCAGTCTTTCCCAACATCAGGGTCTTTTCAAATGAGTCAGCTCTTTGCATCAGGTGGCCATAGTATTGGAGTTTCAGCTTCAACATCAGTCCTACCAATGAACACCCAGGACTGATCTCCTTTAGGATGGACTGGTTGGATCTCCTTGCAGTCCAAGGGATTCTCAAGAGTCTTCTCCAACATCACAGTTCAAAAGCATCAATTCTTCGGCACTTAGCTTTCTTTATAGTCCAACTCTCACATCCATACATGACCACTGGACACATTACTCTGGAGAGATCTTTCATCCTTTCCTCATGCCCTAAACATGTTTGGGATGGGTAGTGACTGCCTGAACATTACACGTAGCTGTAACTCAGCCCTCATGTGTAGTTGTTTGGGAGGGTCAACAGTGAAGATACCTGGGGTCAGCAAGCATCATGGAGACAAACAATAGGAGCATCTCAGCAGTCCCTTTCCTTGACTGGGGCTCAGTCAGTTTTAGTTTGCCCTCAGTTCTATCATCAGAAGAAGTGTGCTGCTCCTCCTTGTCTCCTCCCACAAAGACAGGTTAGGTGGATACTTTCTATTGAACTATTTAAAGGACCCCACAGTCAGAGATCTCTGTTTTGCTCCTATTATGCCCCAAATGGGGCTTCCCAGGTGGTTCAGTGGTAAAGATCCACATGCCAATGCAGGAGACATGGGTTTGATACCTGGGTTGGGAGGATCCCCTGGAGAAGGAAATGGCAACCCACTCCAGCATTCTTGCCTGGGGAATTCCCTGGACAGAGGAGCCTGGCGGGCTACAGTCCATGGGATCACAAAGGAGTCAGACATGACTGAGTGACTAAATAGCAGCTTAGAAATGTTCCTGGGACATAGTAGGCAGTTGGTATGTATCTGATAACTTCATGTAATGTTAATCATTAGAACCTTAAGGCTATTTATTACTGGTTTGACTGGCAATAAAACATAGATTAATGATTCAAGTAATGAAGGAATTTTTTGCTTTTTGTGATCCGTAATGAATACAGAGACAGTTTTCACTTTTGATTTGTCTCCATTTGTTAAGGCTGCTCTAACAAATTATCACAGACTGGGTAACTTACAAGCAACAGAAATTTGTGTTTCACAGTTCTAGAAGGTGGTGCCAGCATGGTTTGAGTGAAGGTCCTTTTTCAGATTGCAGGTTGCCAGCATCTCACTGTTTGCTCACATAATGGAAGGGCTGAGGCATCTCTGAGGGATCTCTTTTATGAGAATATTATCCCCATTCCTGAAAGCTCTACCCTTGTGGCCTAAGCACCTCCCAAAGGCCCTCACCTCTTAATACCATCATCTTTGGGATTAGAATTTTAACATATAAAATTTGAGGGGGACACAAACATGCAACCCAGATCAATATCCTAATGCGTTACTTACAATCCATGAACACATTGATGCATATTTGTTCTGCTTTAGCCACCTCTTCCCAGAACCCTGCAACAATAGAAAATCTGCCCTCTTCATAATGCAGTGGTGGTGGTGGTGGTTTAGTTGCTCATTTGTGTCCAACTCTTTGCGATCTTATGGACTGTAGCCCACCAGGTTCCTCTGTCCATGGGATTTCCTGGGCAAGAAGACTGGAGACGGTTGCCATTTCCTTCTCCAGGGTGTCTTCCCAACCCAGACCTTCCCTTGCCAGATCTGCATTGCAGGCAGATTCTTTACCACTGAGCCACCGATGAAGTCCTCTTAACAGAGTACATGTCTCCAAAGACTTGAATTATTCTGCCTTCAGATCCTTTGTTTCCCACACTTGAATAGTAAAGGATGAAAATGATTAAAATATCATTTTTTATTTTTTTTGTAAAAGTCATAGTTATTCTGCCATAACTTTTTTCAACAATTTAAAAAGAAATTACTTTTCAGAAGACATGCCTTTGGGAAGATAAAATTCCAGTCCTTGTAACTGAACTTGAGTATTCCTAAGTCTTTTGAGCTATAGATTGCTAAACGATTTCTGGCTTTAAAGCCCTCAGCACAGTTGAAATGACTTTGCTTTAGTACAATCATGTCTTTAACATCTGTCTCTTCTTCTGATTTATAAGCTCTAGAACAGAGGATTGTATGTGTCTTGTTCAACATTGCTTCCTGATGCATTTTGTATTGTCTAGCACCTAGAAAGCATCAGGTGGAGTTACCACTGCAAATGGTCAGACAATACTTATATATATGTGTGTGCATATGTTTTCATTTTTGGAGGCATTCTTCTTTATTTCTGATGTTATCCCTAATTTCAAAAAGACTTTAAAAACTGGCCTTACATATAATATCACAAAGATGCTGGATATGAGTTCAAAATAGTAGTTATAATAATAACAATAATGTTGATTACTATTTATTGAGTGTATATCATGTGATTGGGACAGTTGTAAGCTCTTTAAATGTAATCTTCACTACAATACTTTGAGAGCAGTACTGTAACTGATAACATTTGCAGATTAGAAACTAAAGATGGAAATTTTTAAATTTTTTTCAAAAGTGACACAACTAGTTGGTAATTGAGATGAAATTTAAACCCAGCATAGATTTTGTATCTTTAACAGCTATGCTTCCCTCGACATTGAATCATACTAATAGCTTTGTACTAATGGCATGAATTTCACTAAACACTTGGACACATTTTTCTTAATTTGAAATTATAATGATTATCTCAGACTTGTAGAAAGAATTTGGTGATATAATTTATAAAATTTTTTGAAAGTGCAAAATGACGTCAGTTTACACAAGCTGAGTGAGTGAGTGACTCAGGCACAGTCATGTCTGACTCTTTGCGAACCCATGGACTGTACAGTCCATGGAATTCTCCAGGCCAGAATACTGGAGTGGGTAGCCTTCCCTTCTCCAGGGGATCTTCCCAACCCAGGGATCAAACCCAGGTCTCCAGCATTGTAGGCAGATTCTTTACCAGCTGAGCCACAAGGAAAGCCCAAGAATACTGGAGTGGGTAGCCTATCCCTTCTCCAGCGGATCTTCCCAACCTAGAAATCAAACCAGGGTCTCCTGCATTGCAGATGGATTCTTTACCAACTGATCTCTCAGGGAAGCCCTATAGCCTGATAATTTATGTTTGTTTGGTTCAGTGTTTCACTGATCTATTGATCAGAGATTGCCGAATACAAATATTCTTTCACTATTGATATTGCTTATACACGTTTTACTAGCAGTTGAATCAATAAGAAATAGCTCAAATATGGAAAACAGTTAATTATTGGGCATTACTAACAGAACGGGCAAATGCAACAAACTTGATCTCACAGGAAATCTTTGAAAATGAATGTAAAAATAAGGATTAAATCCTTAGCCATACTGGAAAAAGGGGCTTCCCAGGTGGTGCTAGTGGTAAAGAACCCACCTGCCAGTGCAGGAGACATAAGATCCCTGGGTCAGGAAGATCCCCTGAGGAAGATCCCGTGAAGGAGGAAATGGCAACCCACTCCAGTTTTCTTGCCTGGGGAATCCCGTGGACAGAGGAGCCTAGAGAGCTACAGTCCACAGAGTCACACAGAGTCAGACACAACTGAAGCAGCTTGGCAGGCATGCATACTGGAAAAGAAAGAATGTCATCAGGAAAACAGAAATGTTTAGGTATGCCTAAAAGATAGGCATCTGACAGGACTGAACTGAGGAAGGAATCTGGCTCAAAGGTACACACCAAGATATAGTGGGTGATATGGGTGAGATTCATTCTTAAGACTCTTTTAACTCATAACTAATGAACATAACAAGGAGTATGGAGCCAAGGATGACGACTAGGGTGACAGCTTGGAGACGGAATGTAAAGCAGACAAGCAGGGTTGCTCTGTTTCCACCCCTTCTGTGCAAACACAAACACTCTCTCTCACACACACATACACACACACACACAGCCAAATGGTAAACAGTGGCTCCACACTGAAGAAGTCAGTATGAATAACTGGGTCACAGAGGCCACACAGTCCTCCAGGTGGCTGGCAACACCCAGAAGAAATGGAAAAACCCCAGCAGAGATGACCAGAAGAGTCTGTACTGGTGGATTCCAGCCCTCTCCACTGCAACAGAGGAGGCAGGCCGGGGTAAATTTAAAAAGTGTCCACACTTAGGGAAAGAGGAAGTCTCAAATGCAGAGATAAGCCTGCAATCAAGACTAACAGAGCACACAGGAAAAAAATTTTTTCATTAAAGAGAGGGACAAAGCAGGACAGCAGTAAGAAAAAGGAAAAAAAAAAAAAAAACCACAGATATTGAAAGGAAAGAGTCAATGACTATATGTGATATAATTGCCTATATTCAAAATTCAAGAGAAGTTAGGCAACAGACTAGTCAAATTAATAAACAAGTTCACCAGATAAAAAATTGCTAAAGGATTTAAAATAATGCCCAGTATATGGTAAGTACTATGTAAATCTCACCCTTTTATGCAGAAATGAAGCTTTTAAAAAAAAGTTTATAAACCTCAAAAAGCTTTGAAAGAAAAACACAAATGTTACTGAAAGACATAATGAAGATATAATAAATGAAGTGAAAAACCATTTTAAGAATGAGAAGAATAAACATTGTGAAGATATTTTCTTTCTGAATTATTCTGTACATTCAGTGAAATCTCAACCCAAAATCATACAAGAATTGTTCCGTGAAATTTACAAATTAATCCTAAAATATATCCAAAAGATTAAGTGAGTGGTCATTGTGCCCATTAAGAATAACCACCCCAGTTCAAAGAATTAAGAATTCTAGATATGACATGAAAAGTATTTTTCCAGTGCATTGCTGAGTCATCAAAAATCAAAGGACGTGCTCAGAAATCTAACAAAATAATGTGGTGCAATACTCCATGGAGACAAGTAAAGCCTGAAACTGGGGTCTAACCTGAGGGGATCTGTCCAACCAGGAGAATCTTGAGCTTCTATTTTATAGACCACGAGTAAAAGGGCTGACTCAAAACCAAGTACCCACTCAAGTTCATTGTGAAAAATCAGGGGTCAACCTGGAGATGAGCTACACTCACATTGTAATGGTGAACTGCAAACAAACAAAACACAAAACAAATGAAACAAACAAAAAAAAAACTTTCCTCCAAGATTTATAATAGGTTGCAACCTTAGAAATGAGTGGAGAGAAAAAGTACTCTCCACTGAGAACTTATAATGAAAAGTGAGTTTCTCAGTTATGTCCGATTCTTTGTGGCCCCATGGGCTTGCAAGGCTCCTCTGTCCCTGGGATTCTCCAGGCAAGAATTCTAGAGGGGGTTGCCATGCCCTCCTCCAGGGGATCTTCCCAACCCAGGAAATGAACCCAGGTCTCCCATATTGCAGGTGGTTTCTTTACTGTCTCACCACCAGGGAATCCATAACCACAAACCAGCCTTCAAACACATTTAGTCCTCAAAACCTCAACTTGAGAATTTATTTAAAGAGAGCTTCAGTTGCCTCTAAGAAGCGAAAAAGAGAACCTCTGTGGAGTAAAGTAACTTGAACACAGATGCCTTAGAATACCCATAGATGAATTGTTTGGAACTGGAAGTTACAGAAGACACACACACATACGCAGACATAAAGACACACATACACACACACCACTGCACAGATGCACACAAATGAAGAACTAAGCTGCCACAAGTAAACAGCCAATGGAAACAAAAGGCAGTAATCTAATACTTAGTTTTTTGGCTTTTTAGATAATGTATTTATTTTGGCTGCACTGAGTCTTCCTTGCTTTGTGCAGACTTCTCTCTAGTTGTAGCTAACTAGGACTATTCTCTAGTTGTGGTGTGAGGGCTTCTCACTGTGGTGGCGTCTTGTGGGGTACATGCTCTAGGGAGTGAGGACTTCAGTAGTTGCAGCTCCCAGGCTCTAGAGCATGGGCTTGATGGCTGTGGTACACAGGCTTAGTTGCTCAGCAGTATGTGGGATTTTCCTGGACAAGGGATCGAACCCATGTCCCCTGCATTGGCAGGGGAACAGTTATCCAATATGCCACCAGGGAAGTCCCTGTTTCTGTTTTTTCCTGCTTGCTTGGAAGGATGGAAAGATGATAGAGAACAGAATGAGGGCAGGAACACCATGATGGACCAAAAAATGTGTATTAATTATGTATCCGTTGGGAATTCAGATGCTGTTAGTAATACAGGCAAGACAGCTTTGCTTTCAAAGAGATGATCATTGCACTGAAGAAGTAATAATGCACATGTTAAAATAAGGTAGAAGTCAGAGATGAGTCCTAGAGGACGCAGCATGGACTGCTGTGGCCCGAGACACTCAGAAGAAGCAGGAACTTGAGTTGTGCCCAGAAGAAGTAGGATTTGCACAGCATCAGAGAAGTGGGGAATTTTTCAGGAAGTGTGAAGAAAAACAAAGGTGAAAATTCTACAGCAGTAGGGACAGCTCTTGGACTATCACTGGATACTTCCACAGAAAAGAATGACCTGAAAATGCTTCTGCTGCTGCTGCTGCTGCTGCTGCTGCTGCTGCTGCTAAGTCACTTCAGTCGTGTCCGACTCTGTGTGACCCCATAGACGGCAGCCCACCAGGCTCCCCCATCCCTGGGATTCTCTAGGCAAGAATACTGGAGTGGGTTGCCAGTTCTTTCTCCAATGCATGAAAGAGAAAAGTGAAAGTGAAGTCGCTCAAAGTGAAGTCGCTCAGTCTGTCCGACTGTTAGCGACCCCATGGACTGCAGCCCACCAGGCTACTCTGTCCATTGGATTTTCCAGGCAAGAGTACTGGGGTGGGGTGCCATTGCCTTCCCTGGAAAATGCTTCTAAAGAAGGAAAATTGGCAACACCCAAGAGATAGACTAGAAGAGAGCAGGAAACCATGTATATACATGTATATATAGAGCTATATATATATATGGTGCTATATATACAGTGCAATATATACAGAGCTATATATACAGTGCTTTATATAACAGAGCTATATATACAGTGCAGTATATACAGACCTATGTATACAGTGCAATATATACAGAGCTAACTAATTAATTGATCACTTAAAGTCTGCCTATAAAATAAGTAAATAATGGAAAATAATCACCAGCTAATTTTTTTTAAAGGCTCTATTATCCAACTTATATCTCAGCTGTGTGGTGTTGGAGTGGCAGCTGTGTGGCACTGGAGTGACTTTGAGGAGAAGGGCACATCCTTGCCACATCCAAGGGCAAAGGAGAAGCCCCAGAAAGATGGTAGGAGGGGTGAAATAGCATTTAGAACCAAACTGCATACCCACTAGAGATGCTCAGAGGGCTCAAACAAACCTTGTGTGCACCAGGACCCAGAGACCCCACAGAGTCTGAGACAGAACTGTTTTTGAGTGTATCCTGTGGAGCTATGGGTCAGCAGTGGACTTCCATAGGGACAGGGGCCCTGGATGCAGCAGATTTGGGTATGGCATAAGCCCTCTTGGAGGAGGTCACCATTTAACCCCACCATAGAACCACTAGAACTTACACAGGACTGGGGAAACAGACTCTTGGAGGGCACAAACAAAACCTTGTGTGCACCAGGACCCAGAAGAAATGAGCAGTGACCCCACAAAAGACTGACCCAGACTTTCCATGAATGTCCAGGAGTCTCAGGCAGAGGCATGACCACTAGAACTTACACAGGACTGGGGAAACAGACTCTTGGAGGGCACAAACAAAACCTTGTGTGCACCAGGACCCAGAAGAAATGAGCAGTGACCCCACAAAAGACTGACCCAGACTTTCCATGAATGTCCAGGAGTCTCAGGCAGAGGCATGTGTGGCCTGCCACAGGAGGGCTGTGAGTATAGCAGGAGATGCATAGGACCTTTTGAAGGAGGTAACCATTATCTTCACTACTTCCACCATAGTTTGGCCCCAGGTAAATAACAGGAAAAGAACACAGCTCTGCACATCAATAGAAAATTGGATTAAAGATTTACTGAGTATGGCCTCATCCATCAGAACAAGACCCAGTTGCCCCTTCAGTCAGTCTCTCCCACCAGGAAGATTTCATAAGCCTCTTTTCCCCCTCCATGAGAGGGCAGACAGACTGAAAACAACAATCACAGAAAACTAACCAATCTGATCTCATGGACCACAGCCTTGCCTAACTCAGTGAAACTATGAGCCAGGCTGTGTAGGGCCACCCAAGATGGACCAGTAATGGTGGAGAGTTCTGACAAAACGTGGTCCACTGGAGAAGGGAATGGCAAACCACCTCGTTATTCTTGCCTTGAGAACCCCATGAACAGTATGAAAAGGCAAAAAGATAGGACACTGAAAGATGAACTCCCCAGGTCAGTTAGGTGCCCAATATACTACTAGAGATTAGTGGAGA
>SJYX01021445.1:180682-195964 GCA_006410675.1 Oreotragus oreotragus | reverse complement strand
AGAAGAAATGGAGTAGCCATCATGGTCAACAAAAGAGTCCGAAATGCAGTACTTGGATGCAATCTCAAAAATGACAGAATGATCTCTGTTTGTTTCCAAGGGTAACTGTTCAATATCACAGTAATCCAAGTCTATGCCCCAAGCAGTAATGCTGAAGAAGCTAAAGTTGAACAGTTCTATGAAGACCTACAAGACCTTCTAGAACTAACACCCAAAAGAGATGTCCTTTTCATTATAGGGGACTGGAATGCAAAAGTAGGAAGTCAAGAAATACCTAGAGTAATAGGAAAATTTGGCCTTGGAGTACAGAATGAAGTAGGGCATGGCTAATAGAGTTTGCCAAGAGAACGCACTGGCCATAGCAAACACCCTCTTCCAACAACACAAAAAACCCTATACATGGACATCACCAGATGGTCACCACTAGATAGTCAATTTCAGAATTGATAATATTCTTTGCAGCCAAAGAAGGAGAAGCGCTATACAGTCAGCAAAAACAAGACTGGGAGCTGACTGTGGCTCAGATCATGAACACTTTATTGCCAAATTCAGACTTAAATTGAAGAAAATGGGGAAAACCACCAGATCATTCAGGTATGATCTAAATCAAATCCCTTACAATTATACAGTGGAAGTGAGAAATAGATTCAAAGGATTAGATCTGATAGAAAGAGTGCCTGAAGAACCAAGGATGGAGGTTCATGACATTGTACAGGAGGCAGGGACCATCCCCAAGAAAAAGAAATGCAAAAATGCAAAATGGCTGTCTGAAGAGGCCTTACAAATAGCTGTGAAAAGAAGAGAAGTGAAAAGCAAAGGAGAAAATGAAAGATATAAGCATCTGAATGCAGAGTTCCAAAGAATAGCAAGAAGAGATAAGAAAGCCTTACTCAGTGATCAGTGAAAAGAAATAGAGGAAAACAACAGAATCGGAAAGACTAGAGATCTCTTCAAGAAAATTAGAGCTACCAAGGTAACATTTCATGCATAGATGGGCACAATAAAGGACAGAAATGGTATGGACCTAACAGAAGCAGAAGATATTAAGAAGAGGTGGCCAAGAATACACAGAAGAAGTATACAAAAAAGATCTTCATTACCCAGATAAGCATGATGGTTAGATCACTCACCTAGAGCCAGACACCTTGGAATGCAAAGTCAAGTGGGCTTTAAGAAGTGTTACTATGAACAAAGCTAGTGGAGGTGATGGAATCCAGTTGAGCTATTTCAAAACCTAAAAGATGATTCCATGCTGCACTCAATATACCAGCAAATTTGGAAAACTCAGCAGTGGCCACAGGACTGGAAAAGGTCAGTTTTCATTCCAATCCCAAAGAAAGGCAATGCCAAAGACTGCTTAAATTACCACACAATTGCACTCATCTCACACGCTAGCAAAGTAATGCTCAAATTTCTCCAAGCCAGCCTTCAACAGTACATGAACCATGAACTTCCAGATGTTCAAGCTGGATTTGGAAAAGGCAAAGGAACCAGAGATCAAATTGCTAACATTCATTGGATCATCAAAAAATCAAGAGAATTCCAGAAAAACATCTCTTTCTGCATTATTGACTATGCCAAAGCCTTTGACTGTGTGGATCACAACAAACTGTGAAAAATTCTTAAAGAGATGAGGATACCAGACCACCTGATCTGCCTCCTGAGAAATCTGTGTTCAGGTCAAGAAGCAACAGTTAGAACTGGACAGAGACCAACAGACTGGTTCAAATTAGGAAAGGAGTAAGTCAAGGCTGTTATTGTCACCCTGCTTATTTAACTTATATGCAGAGTACATCCTGTGAAATGCCAGGCTGGATGAAGCACAAGCTGCAATCAAGATTGCCAAGAGAAATATCAATAACCTCAGATATGCAGATAACACCACCCTTATGGCAGAAACTAAAGAGCCTCTTGATGAAAGTGAAGGAGGAGAGTGAGAAAGTTGGCTTAAAACTCAACATTCAGAAAACTAAGATCATGACATCTGGTCCTATCACTTCACGGCAAATAGATGGGGAAACAATGGACACAGTGAGAGACTTTATTTGGGTGGGGCTCCAGAATTACTGCAGATGATGACTGCAGTCATGAAATTAAAAGATGCTTGCTTCTTGGAAGAAAAGTTATGATCATCATAGACAGCATATTAAAAAACAGAGACATTACTTTGCCAACAAAGTTCCATCTGGTCAAAGCTATGATTTTCCAGTTGTCTTATATGGATGTGAGAGTTGGACTATAAAGAAAGCTGAGCACTGAAGAATTGATCCTTTTGTACTGTGGTGTTGGAAGAGACTCTTGAGAGTCTCTTGGACTGTGAGGAGATCAAACAAGTCCATCCTAAGGGAAATCAGTCCTGAATATTCATTGGAAGGACTGATACTAAAGCTGAAGCTCCAATACTTTGGCCACCTGATGCAAAGAACTGACTCACTGGAAAAGACCCTTTTGATGGGAACGATTGAAGGCGGAAGGAGAAGGGGAGGACAGAGGGTGGATGAGATGGTTGGATGGCATCACTGACTCAACCGACATGAGTTTGAGTAAACTCCTGGAGTGGATGATGGACCGGGAGGCCTGGAATGCTGCAGTCCACGGGGTCGCAAAGAGTAGGACACGACTGAGTGACTGAACTGAACGGATTATCCAACTTTGTAAATGGAAGTATGGCCAATTGCAAGAGAATATCTCAATATTCTCTTCTTAGATTTGTCCACTTGGTAATTGGCAGCGAAGCCTGGCTTGCTTCAGTCCATGGGGTCTCAAAGAGTCGGACATGACTGAGCGACTGAACTGAACTGAACTGAGCCCTGAAATTCAAATTATTGGGGATTCAGCTTTAATACTTGAAAACTGGGGGAGAGAGGAAGGGTGTCCATGAAAGAAGACAGGTCAATGCACGAGGTCTCATTCACGCGGCGGCAGGACCTTCATTCAGCTCTGCTGCTGCTAAGTTGCTTCAGTCGTGTCTGACTCTGTGCGAACCCATAGACGGCAGCCCACCAGGCTCCCCCGTCCCTGGGATTCTCCAGGCAAAAACACTGGAGTGGGTTGCCATTTCCTTCTCCAGTGCATGAACGTGAAAAGTGGAAGTGAAGTCACTCAGTTGTGTCCGACTCTTAGCGATCCCTTGGACTGCAGCCTACCAGGCCCCTCCGTTCCTGGGATTATCCAGGCAAGAGTACTGGAGTGGGGTGCCATGGCTCTACAAACCCTAATGAAATAATGAGTGTGGTCTTCACTCCAGCGCTGGGAAGAGGACACACATTGACAACTGAGGTTTATTAATACTAAAGTAACCGGCTCCGGGGAAGGCAATGGCACCCCACACCAGTACTCTTGCCTGGAAAATCCCATGGATGGAGGAGCCTGGTGGGCTGCAGTCCATGGGGTCGCTAGGAGTCGGACGTGACTGAGTGACTTCACTTCCACTTTTCACTCATGCATTGGAGAAGGAAATGGCAACCCACTCCAGTGTTCTTGCCTGGAGAATCCCAGGGACGGGAAGCCTGATGGGCTGCCGTCTATGGGGTCGCACAGAGTCGAACACGACTGAAGTGACTTGGCGGCAGCAGCAACCGGCTCAGACTGTCATTACCCAGGATATCCACAGGGTGGCAGTAACACTGAGTTAAAAGTAAATTCACAGTTGAATTCTAAGAAATGCTTCCTCAATGGCTAGTGTTTACATATTTCTCTTCCCCCGCCTTTATGATGTCACCGAGGCCACAGAAGCTAGGAGAACAAAGGCAGTACAAACAGCAGAACAGTGACGACGACTCCCACGAGGGAACAGACTAGGAGTTACTCCCTTTGCAGTCCTCCCAGTCTTGCAAAGGAGATTTTTACCATCCTTGTCTTCCCTGGTGGCTCAGAGGTTAAAGCATCTGCCTCTGATGCGAGAGACCCGGGTTTGATCCCTGGGTCGGGAAGATCGCCTGGAGAAGGAAATGGTAACCCACTCCAGTATTCTTGCCTAGAGAATCCCATGGACAGAGAAGCCTGGTAGACTACAGTCCACAGAGTCTCAAGGAGTTGGACACGACTGAGCGATTTCACTTCACTTCACTGTCTTCATTTTACATAAGAAATGAGGAAGAGAGAAATGAATTATCTAAAGTAGCAGAGACAGTAAGTGATCCAGCCAGAATTCAGAATTTTGGGTCTCTGGTCAAAGTCCAGGGTTCCTTCACCACACTTGCAGGGAGAACTGAAGTAAGCCATTTGACTGACAAAGGGAACCCTTCACTGATACAGAAATGAGATGTGGGATCCTTTTCTTTATAACAAATGGGCTCTTAAAAGATTCTATTTCGTTTTAGCACAGTTCAATTCAGTCGCTCAGTCATGTCCGACAACTTTTTGCGACCCCATGGACTGCAGCACGTCAGGCTTCCCTGTCCATCACCAACTCCCGGAGTTTGCTCAGACTCATGTCGAATGAGTCAGTAATGCCATCCAGCCATCTCATCCTCTGTGGTACCCTTCTGCTTTCAGTCTTTCCCATCATCAGGGTCTTTTCCAGTGAGTCGGTTCTTCACATCAGGTGGCCAACATATTGGAGATTCAGCTTCAGCATCAGTCCTTCCAATGAATACTCAGGACTGATTTCCTTTACTATTGATTTCCGTTTTAGCACAAGACAGTACAGATAACTTTCCCAGATACTGTTAAATAGTGTATTGATCACTATAGCGATTTAAACTTTAATGTTTGAGTCACTCGTATTTCTTTCCTGCCATTTTGACGGAGCAGGAACATTTTTGTCATTGCTGTAATCTTAATCAAGGTACTTTGAGTTAGAAGTAAAAGAATGTCATTCAAACTTGACTGAAAGGAGGAGGGGAAAGGATGATTTTTCAGTGGAACAAAGATGTATTTCAAAGAATCCAAAGATGGGTTTTTTCCATTGTTCAATTGGTCAGTGGTGTCTGACTCCTTGCAACCGCATGGACTCCAGCACGCCAGGCTTCTCTGTCCTGTCACTATATCCCAGAGTTTGCTCAAGCTCACATCCATTGAATTGATGATGCCATCCAACTATCTCATCCTCTGTATCCCTCTTCTCCTCTTCCCCTCAATTTTTCCCAGCATCAGAGACATGTTTTTTGTTTGTTTGTTTGTTTTGTGTTTGTTTTTTTTTTTTTGGGTGATATAGAAGTTTAAAGTCAATAACCAGAAAACCATTAGGGGACTTCCCTGGCAGTCCAGTAGTTAAGACTTTGACTTCCAATGCAGGGGTGGAGGTTCAATCCCTGGTTGGGACCCTAAGATCCCACATGCCCTGCTGTTCAAAATAAAACAGAAGCAGAATTGTAACAAATTCAACAAAGACTTTAAAAATGGTCCACATAAAAAAAATCATTTTTAAAAAATAAAAGAAAAAGAAAATCATTAGGGATTATGGCAATCACTTGCATACTCAATCTCTTTCTCTCTACTTTCTCTAGCCCATGGTTTTCTTGGCACGTCTGGGCTACTGCCTTTTTTAAAATTTATTTATTTTAATTGGAGGATATTTACAATATTGTGATGGTTTTTGCCATACATCAACATGAGTCAGCCACGGGTATACATGTGTCCCACCCATCCTGAACCCCCTTCCCACCTCCCTCTGCATCCTTTCCCACTGAGTTGTCCCAGAGCACTGGCTTTGGGTGCCCTGCTTCGTGCATCGGGGAGGGCAATGGTACCCCACCCCAGTACTCTTGCCTGGAAAATCCAATGGACAGAGTAGCCTGGTGGGCTGCAGTCCATGGGGTCACTAACAGTCGGACAGACTGAGCGACTTCACTTTCACTTTTCTCTTTCATGCATTGGAGAAGGAAATGGCAACCCACTCCAGTATTCTTGCCTGGAGAGTCCCAGGGATGGGGGAGCCTGGTGGGCTGCCATCTATGGGGTCACACAGAGTCGGACACGACTGAAGTGACAGCAGCAGCAGCTTTGTGCATTGAAGTTGCACTGGCCATCTGTTTTACATGTGGTAATGTACATGTTTCAATGCTATTCCCTCAAATCAGCCCACCCTCTCCTTCTCCCACTGAATCCAAAAGACTGTTCTTTATATCTGTGTCTCCTTTGCTGTCCTGCATGTAGAATCAAGATTACCATCTTTCTAAATTCCATATGTGTGTGTTAATACACAGTATTTTTCTTTCTCTTCCTGACTTACTTCACTCTGTATAACTGGCTTTCCCTTCTTCTCCAGACCCCACACCTCCTGCATTCACACACCCTCAGCTCCAGGGGCTAGCAGAGACTGGCTCACATCTTTCAGTTCAGATTCCTAACCTCTGAGAAAAAGAATCCAACTTGGTGGGACTACGGCTATGGTGTAACTAAGTACAAATAAGGGTGATGATTATCTAAGACGGATGCTCTGAGCCAAGCAGCTATCCTAGAAAATGCATGTCATTACTGGCTAAATAACTTCCTGGGGAATCTGAAAGACTATCAGGATGAAATTCTAAATCATTTGGCATTTTCACACTTCCCTCTATGTAGATGGTGATAACTATCAAACCATAATTTGGGACATAGATTTCGATAATTTTTCAAAATACTTAAAGATCAAAATTAGAAAATTCTGTACCTCAATCTGCCCATTTCAAGAATGGATTGTAAAAATTAAAATGTACTTTGACCATAGATCAAATAGCAATACACTTAACATGACAAAGTGAAAGTGAAATCGCTCAGTCGTGTCCGATTCTTTGCGACCCCATGGACTGTAGCCTACGAGACTCCTCCCTCCATGGGATTCTCCAGGCAAGAGTACTGGAGTGGGGTGCCATTTCCTTCTCCAAACATGACAAAAGTTTCGTTTAAATTTGACATACATCAAATTTAAAGAAAGATGTCTGACTAAAGTTGGAATTATTGACTAAAGCTGGAGTCACTGATTAAAGTTGTGCCTGACAAACACATCTTTCCTAGAAAATGATCTCTAAATAATAAGATGGATCTAACAAGGATATTTAATATCTTGATTAGAACCAAGTTAGTGAAAAAATTTTAAGTGACACTCTTATGTTGTTAACAACCAACATTTATCCTATTTAGGAAAAGGAAAAGGTACCAATTCATTACAAATGTGCAGTACTATCAGAAGCCAAGTTAAATGCAGTTTACACTCTATATTAGTGATTTTCAAACTGTAACACACTTCAGAATTGCTTGGATTTCTTCTTAAAACAAGAAAGGCTGTCTGCACCTCCTTCTCCAGTTTCTGACTCTTTAGGTCAGTCTAGGGTCTATACTTTATAATTTGCATTTCTAGAAGTTCCCAAATGGTGTTGATGCTGCTGGTTTAGGGGTTACTCTTTGAAACCTCCTGCTCTAAACTCAGGAGTGAAGAACCATTTCTTCTCCTTTCTTTTCTCCTTTCTTTTCTTTTTGTTGCCTTCTTCCTTCCTTTCTTTCTCACATATTTTTTGGTGCATGTGAAAACATGTAAGTTTCCCTCGCTTAGCACAGTCCACCCATCCAATAACGATGTGTGTCTGTGTGTGTGCTCAGTTGTGTGTGATCCTCTGACTTCATTTAGTATGATAACCTCTGGGTCCAACCGTGTTGCTGCAAATGGCATCATTTCACTCTTTTTTATGGCTGAATAGTATTTCATTATGTATATATATACCACATCTTCTTTCTTTTATGGGTTAATTCATCTGGTGACTTTTTTTAAAAAAAAATCAAAACCTTGTTGGCAGACCTAATTAGGGAAAACTAAGATGGGGGGAAATTTTGTTTCCATAACCTAGTCTCCATCTTTTTCCCACTTTGCGTGAATAATTTTTTAGTCCTTCTGCTATTAGATTCTCCTCCTGGGGTAGGGGTGGGAATCTGATCCTGAACTTTTATAGCATCATTGCTCATCTTCTCTGACTCTGCTTTATAAAAGAGTCTGTTTTGTAGCATAAGGTAGTCCGTGTTGTGTTGTCAATGATTTAAATGATAACAACCCTCCTCAGCAGTTTGATCATCTGTCTTTGAATTGTTCTTTTGATTTTTTTTATTTGTTTGTTTCAGTCTTCATTTGATTTTGCTTAAGCACCTGTATATTGCTCAAGGAATTATGTCCCCAAATAATAATAGTAACTTATACCTTTACTGGGCTTCCCAGGTAGCTCAGCTGGTAAATAATTCATTTACAATGCAGGAGACCCCTGTTCAATTCCTGGGTCAGGAAGTTTCCCTGGAGAAGGGATAGCTACCCACTCCTGTATTCTTGAGCTTCCCTGGTAGCTCAGACAGTAAAGAATCTGCCTGAAACATAGGAGACCTGGGTTCCATTCCTGGGTTGGGAAGATCTCCTGGAGAAAGAAATGGCTACCCACTTCAGTATTCTAGCCTAGAGAATCCCCATGGACAGAGGAGCCTGGCAGACTACAGTCCGTGAGGTCACAAAGAGTCAGACATGACTGAGTCACTAAGCACACACACATACCTTGACTTTCATGATCTCACATGTAATATTGCATAAAGTTCTTTATTGCTTCTGTTAGGTGGATCCTTAGAACACCCCTGTACTCTACCCTTGATATTCAGAGACTGCTGTGCTGTGTGGAACAGAGATGCCTTATCATTACTAACTTAGTTTTATGAGGTTCTCCTAAGTTATTGAAGTCTTGTCACACTCTTTTACAAGCTACTCTCGGAGCAATACTGAGAAATGGATCAGCACTGTCATGACGTTTACCAGATTGGAAGAAGAGACCTCCGTTTAAAGGTTATTTTCTGGTGGATTGACAACCAACAACAAAGTCTTTTTTATAAGTAAATTTTAGAATCTCTTTTGCCTTCTGGTCAAGAGCACTGTAACTGGCAAGAACGCATAGCAATACTGAGAAATGGATCAGCACTGTCATGACGTTTACCAGATTGGAAGAAGAGACCTCCGTTTAAAGGTTATTTTCTGGTGGATTGACAACCAACAACAAAGTCTTTTTTATAAGTAAATTTTAGAATCTCTTTTGCCTTCTGGTCAAGAGCACTGTAACTGGCAAGAACGCATTAATAATTTTTTTTAGTATTTTGGGGAGCTCCAAGATCACTGCAGATGGTGACTGTAGCCATGAAATTAAAAGACGCTTACTCCTTGGAAGGAAAAAACTTAGTTTTATGAGGTTCTCCTAAGTTATTGAAGTCTTGTCACACTCTTTTACAAGCTACTCTCGGAACAATACTGAGAAATGGATCAACACTGTCATGACGTTTACCAGATTGGAAGAAAAGACCTCCATTTAAAGGTTATTTTCTGATGGATTGACAACCAACAACAAAGTCTTTTTTATAAGTAGATTTTAGAATCTCTTTTGCCTTTTGGTCAAGAGCACTGTAACTGGCCAGAATGCATTAATAATTTTTTTAGTATTTTGGGGGGCTCCAAAATCACTGCAGATGGTGACTGTAGCCATGAAATTAAAAGACGCTTACTTCTTGGAAGGAAAGTTATGATCAACCTAGATAACATATTCAAAAGCAGAGACATTACTTTGCCAACAAAGGTCTGTCTAGTCAAGGCTACGGGTTTTCCAGTGGTCATGTATGGATGTGAGAGTTGGACTGTGAAGAAAGCTGAGTGCTGAAGAATTGATGCTTTTGAACTGTGGTGTTGGAGAAGAAACCCTTCACTGATACAGAAATGAGATGTGGGATCCTTTTCTTTATAACAAATGGGCTCTTAAAAGATTCTATTTCGTTTTAGCACAGTTCAATTCAGTCGCTCAGTCATGTCCGACAACTTTTTGCGACCCCATGGACTGCAGCACGTCAGGCTTCCCTGTCCATCACCAACTCCCGGAGTTTGCTCAGACTCATGTCGAATGAGTCAGTAATGCCATCCAGCCATCTCATCCTCTGTGGTACCCTTCTGCTTTCAGTCTTTCCCATCATCAGGGTCTTTTCCAGTGAGTCGGTTCTTCACATCAGGTGGCCAACATATTGGAGATTCAGCTTCAGCATCAGTCCTTCCAATGAATACTCAGGACTGATTTCCTTTACTATTGATTTCCGTTTTAGCACAAGACAGTACAGATAACTTTCCCAGATACTGTTAAATAGTGTATTGATCACTATAGCGATTTAAACTTTAATGTTTGAGTCACTCGTATTTCTTTCCTGCCATTTTGACGGAGCAGGAACATTTTTGTCATTGCTGTAATCTTAATCAAGGTACTTTGAGTTAGAAGTAAAAGAATGTCATTCAAACTTGACTGAAAGGAGGAGGGGAAAGGATGATTTTTCAGTGGAACAAAGATGTATTTCAAAGAATCCAAAGATGGGTTTTTTCCATTGTTCAATTGGTCAGTGGTGTCTGACTCCTTGCAACCGCATGGACTCCAGCACGCCAGGCTTCTCTGTCCTGTCACTATATCCCAGAGTTTGCTCAAGCTCACATCCATTGAATTGATGATGCCATCCAACTATCTCATCCTCTGTATCCCTCTTCTCCTCTTCCCCTCAATTTTTCCCAGCATCAGAGACATGTTTTTTGTTTGTTTGTTTGTTTTGTGTTTGTTTTTTTTTTTTTAGGTGATATAGAAGTTTAAAGTCAATAACCAGAAAACCATTAGGGGACTTCCCTGGCAGTCCAGTAGTTAAGACTTTGACTTCCAATGCAGGGGTGGAGGTTCAATCCCTGGTTGGGACCCTAAGATCCCACATGCCCTGCTGTTCAAAATAAAACAGAAGCAGAATTGTAACAAATTCAACAAAGACTTTAAAAATGGTCCACATAAAAAAAATCATTTTTAAAAAATAAAAGAAAAAGAAAATCATTAGGGATTATGGCAATCACTTGCATACTCAATCTCTTTCTCTCTACTTTCTCTAGCCCATGGTTTTCTTGGCACGTCTGGGCTACTGCCTTTTTTAAAATTTATTTATTTTAATTGGAGGATATTTACAATATTGTGATGGTTTTTGCCATACATCAACATGAGTCAGCCACGGGTATACATGTGTCCCACCCATCCTGAACCCCCTTCCCACCTCCCTCTGCATCCTTTCCCACTGAGTTGTCCCAGAGCACTGGCTTTGGGTGCCCTGCTTCGTGCATCGGGGAGGGCAATGGTACCCCACCCCAGTACTCTTGCCTGGAAAATCCAATGGACAGAGTAGCCTGGTGGGCTGCAGTCCATGGGGTCACTAACAGTCGGACAGACTGAGCGACTTCACTTTCACTTTTCTCTTTCATGCATTGGAGAAGGAAATGGCAACCCACTCCAGTATTCTTGCCTGGAGAGTCCCAGGGATGGGGGAGCCTGGTGGGCTGCCATCTATGGGGTCACACAGAGTCGGACACGACTGAAGTGACAGCAGCAGCAGCTTTGTGCATTGAAGTTGCACTGGCCATCTGTTTTACATGTGGTAATGTACATGTTTCAATGCTATTCCCTCAAATCAGCCCACCCTCTCCTTCTCCCACTGAATCCAAAAGACTGTTCTTTATATCTGTGTCTCCTTTGCTGTCCTGCATGTAGAATCAAGATTACCATCTTTCTAAATTCCATATGTGTGTGTTAATACACAGTATTTTTCTTTCTCTTCCTGACTTACTTCACTCTGTATAACTGGCTTTCCCTTCTTCTCCAGACCCCACACCTCCTGCATTCACACACCCTCAGCTCCAGGGGCTAGCAGAGACTGGCTCACATCTTTCAGTTCAGATTCCTAACCTCTGAGAAAAAGAATCCAACTTGGTGGGACTACGGCTATGGTGTAACTAAGTACAAATAAGGGTGATGATTATCTAAGACGGATGCTCTGAGCCAAGCAGCTATCCTAGAAAATGCATGTCATTACTGGCTAAATAACTTCCTGGGGAATCTGAAAGACTATCAGGATGAAATTCTAAATCATTTGGCATTTTCACACTTCCCTCTATGTAGATGGTGATAACTATCAAACCATAATTTGGGACATAGATTTCGATAATTTTTCAAAATACTTAAAGATCAAAATTAGAAAATTCTGTACCTCAATCTGCCCATTTCAAGAATGGATTGTAAAAATTAAAATGTACTTTGACCATAGATCAAATAGCAATACACTTAACATGACAAAGTGAAAGTGAAATCGCTCAGTCGTGTCCGATTCTTTGCGACCCCATGGACTGTAGCCTACGAGACTCCTCCCTCCATGGGATTCTCCAGGCAAGAGTACTGGAGTGGGGTGCCATTTCCTTCTCCAAACATGACAAAAGTTTCGTTTAAATTTGACATACATCAAATTTAAAGAAAGATGTCTGACTAAAGTTGGAATTATTGACTAAAGCTGGAGTCACTGATTAAAGTTGTGCCTGACAAACACATCTTTCCTAGAAAATGATCTCTAAATAATAAGATGGATCTAACAAGGATATTTAATATCTTGATTAGAACCAAGTTAGTGAAAAAATTTTAAGTGACACTCTTATGTTGTTAACAACCAACATTTATCCTATTTAGGAAAAGGAAAAGGTACCAATTCATTACAAATGTGCAGTACTATCAGAAGCCAAGTTAAATGCAGTTTACACTCTATATTAGTGATTTTCAAACTGTAACACACTTCAGAATTGCTTGGATTTCTTCTTAAAACAAGAAAGGCTGTCTGCACCTCCTTCTCCAGTTTCTGACTCTTTAGGTCAGTCTAGGGTCTATACTTTATAATTTGCATTTCTAGAAGTTCCCAAATGGTGTTGATGCTTCCTTTCTTTCTCACATATTTTTTGGTGCATGTGAAAACATGTAAGTTTCCCNTGCTTGGATTTCTTCTTAAAACAAGAAAGGCTGTCTGCACCTCCTTCTCCAGTTTCTGACTCTTTAGGTCAGTCTAGGGTCTATACTTTATAATTTGCATTTCTAGAAGTTCCCAAATGGTGTTGATGCTTCCTTTCTTTCTCACATATTTTTTGGTGCATGTGAAAACATGTAAGTTTCCCTCCCTTAGCACAGTCCACCCATCCAATAACGATGTGTGTCTGTGTGTGTGCTCAGTTGTGTGTGACCCTCTGACTTCATTTAGTATGATAACCTCTGGGTCCAACCGTGTTGCTGCAAATGGCATCATTTCACTCTTTTTTTATGGCTGAATAGTATTTCATTATGTATATATATACCACATCTTCTTTCTTTTATGGGTTAATTCATCTGGTGACTTTTTTTAAAAAAATCAAAACCTTGTTGGCAGACCTAATTAGGGAAAACTAAGATGGGGGAAATTTTGTTTTCATAACCTAGTCTCCATCTTTTTCCCACTTTGCGTGAATAATTTTTTAGTCCTTCTGCTATTAGATTCACCTCCTGGGTTAGGGGTGGGAATCTGATCCTGAACTTTTATAGCATCGTTGCTCATCTTCTCTGACTCTGCTTTATAAAAGAGTCTGTTTTGTAGCATAAGGTAGTCCGTGTTGTGTAGCTGCGATTCATGGGGTCGCAAAGAGTCGGACACGACTGAGTGACTGAACTGAACTGAACTGAAACAAATCCATCATCTTAGTTTCCCTAACTTGCTTCCTTTACTTGACTGATGGCATTGTCATCTAGCAAGATTTTCCAAATCGGAAAACTTTATATTCAACTATTGTCTCATTGTTGACATAAATAAGTCCCTAATTTCTGTCAAATTCATAAGCATATTATAAATGTATCCTGTGTTCCCCATCCCTACAAGAGTCACTGCTTCATCATGTATTGTCTGAATCTGTGCTGTCCAGTATGGTAGCCATCAGCCACGTGTGACTATTGAACACATGAATTATGGCTAGTTTGAATTGAGATGCACTGTAAGTAGAAAATGGGTTTCCCAAGTGGCTCAGTGGGTAAAGAATCCACTTGCAACGCAGGAGAACAGGAGACATGGGTTCGATCCCTGCGTGGGAAAGATACTCTGGAGGAGGGGATGGCAACCCGCTGCAGTATTCTTGCCTGGAGAATCTGATGGATGGAGGAGCCTGGAGGGCTTCATAGGGTCACAAGAGTCTGAGCCAACTTAAGTGAAAGAGCATGCATTCATGCATGAAAATAAAATACGCACCAGGGCACAAAAACAGAATGAAACGCAAATGTAAACGACCTCAGTAATAATTTTTACTTTGATTACATGTTGAAAGGATATTTGATATATACTGGAATAAATATATATATTAAAACATTGCACTGTTTCTTTTTATGTTTTAACATGGACACTAGAAAATTTAAAGTTATACATGTGACGTGTGGCCTATGTCTGTGTTTCATATATTTCTGTTGGCCAGTACTAGCCTGAACTTTTCCAAATGCCTCCTTATTTTCTCTCTGTATAATAATCTCTTAGTTTATCTCTTTATCATCTCTCTATCTGCTACCTATTGTTAAAAGGTAAACTCAGGTATATTGAAAATTTCAAAAGTCTGGCTGAGCATTTGCAGATTCCAGTTGGGCAGCGCCACACCTGAAGTGGTTAGCAGCCCTGCCTCCAACAGTAGATAGGGGAAAGACAAATAGAAAAGGGGCAGAAGCAAAGAAAGGAGATTGTACATGGGCTGTAACTACAGCCCACTTGGGTGTTTGTGATTGCTTGTCCTTAGCGTTTTGCTTTTGTAACCTTTAGACTTAGGTTTTGGTTTGCTTACGCTGGCAGCTACAGCATTAGAGCCACCTCTGTCTAATGGCCTCCTTGTTTTATTAGCTTAACACTATCTATTTGGCCACCTGATGCGAAGAGTCGCAGGTGTTTGTGATTGCTTGTCCTTAGCGTTTTGCTTTTGTAACCTTTAGACTTAGGTTTTGGTTTGCTTACGCTGGCAGCTACAGCATTAGAGCCACCTCTGTCTAATGGCCTCCTTGTTTTATTAGCTTAACACTATCTATTTGGCCACCTGATGCGAAGAGTCGCCTCATTAGAAAAGACCCTGATGCTGGGAAAGATTGAAGGCAGGAGGAGAAAGGGATGACAGAGGATGAGATGGTTGAAGGGCATCACTGACTCAATGGACATGAGTTTGAGCAAGCTCTGGGAGTTGGTGATGGACAGGGAAGTCTGGTCCATGGGGTCGCAAAGAGTCGGACATGACTGAGTGACTGAATGACAAGGATTCCTCTATTTATATATCTGATCTTGCTGTTTTCTGTATTACCTGTCTTCATTCCCTTGTCCACACTGGTACTAAAGATATCTTTTTTTTAAAAAATATTATTTATTTTTTTAAATTTTACTTTACAGTACTGTATTGGTTTTGGCATACATTGACATGAATCTGCCATGGGTGTACATGAACTCCCAAACATGAACCCCCCCCACCCCACATCCCAC
>SJYX01021445.1:107102-180131 GCA_006410675.1 Oreotragus oreotragus | reverse complement strand
TGTTTTTCTTTCTGGCTTACTTCACTCTGTATAATCGGTTCCAGTTTCATCCATCTCATTAGAACTGATTCGAATGAATTCTTTTTAATGGCTGAGTAATACTCCATTGTGTACATGTACCACAGCTTTAAAATACAAATCTGATGCAGTCTTTTTTGTAATGGAAAGCCTTCGCTAGCTTCTGTCATCTGCAATGTAAAGTACAAACTCCACCTGGGAATCCATGAATCTTTCATTCTCTCTCCAGCCATCCAGCCTAAGGCTTGGATCTGAGTGACTTCACTTCACACTTTCTCAATACTAAGCTGTGATTTGGTTCTCAAGTCATTTCACAATTTTTTTTTTTTTGCCTTTGCATGTATTTTCCCTTTTGTTTTGAATATTCTTCCCCGTTCTGATCTTTTGGGTGAAGTTTTATTTATTTTCCACAATCCAGTTAAGACATCACCTCCTCCGGGGAGGCTTTCCAGCATTGTTCATCTCTCCCTCTTTTGCATTACTTCTGTTCTTTATATATACTTTTATTATTGCTTTGCCATATGTATAACTTGTTTTTCTGTCTGTTACCCCTATTTGAGTATATAGAATCCTCTATATCTTACTCATTTCTATACTGACACTGAAAACAGCAATTGAATAAACAATACCTTCTCTCAGTGAGATATACTGTCTTATAGTAAAAGTAAATATAATATTAGGCATAAGATATGCCCTAAGAGAGAGAGAGAGAAATGAATGTCTATCCAGTGGGTAAGAGAAGAAATCAATTAATTCTAACTGAAATTTCAAAGAAGGTATACTGAGGTAGGGAAAGTTTGACTGACAGACGGACCAAAAGTGGCCTGATCTTTGTAAATTTCACACAGTCTAGGGCCTGACAATCAATTATCCAAATTCTAAAAACAGTTCTTGTCATTGTTCAAGCAGTAATGCACTCTGGGGATACTGACTCACGTTCCTAAAAGACCAAGAAGACCGAGGGTAAGCTGGAATTCTGATTTCTTCCTTTAGAGAGAGGTTAGAGCACATTGACAAGAAGCCTGAATACTTGCCTCTCCTGGCCAGTGCTGTATCTTCCCTTAGAAACCACATTATTATGACAAAATGGCTTTGGGTGTGGATTCAGAACAAAGAGTTACCTGCTGCACTCACGTCCACAGTTCGATGCACCTGGTATTGGAGGATCAGGGCCTCCATCTGGGTACCTTCTCCTCTGGGCAGTTCTTCTATGGGCACTGTTTACCTCCTACCCTTGTCTAACTTCTGTAGCTGGACATCCTATTCAGAAAGACACTTTCTTTCTTTCGGTATGGTAATTCTTTCCATTAGGCTGCTCTGGTCCGTTTTCAGTCCATTTATCTAAAATAACTCTGAACATTCCTGTTCTCATCTGTTGCTGCTGATTTTAGAGTTCTCTCTCAGAGGCAACCCCTTTCCCTTATTCCTAGGATCTTAGATGTCCCAGATTCCTGCCAGGATGCATTTCACTTTGGGAGGAGGGAAAGAATTCAGGAAGAAGAGGAAAGCTTCCTGAAGGAGACAGTATTGGGATTCTGAGAGAAGGCTGGGTGGGAGTGTTGACACTGTGAAAGTACACAGTTCTGCTTCTTAGATTTCAGAGTCATCTAGGATTTGGTCAACTGATGACGCTTGCTGAACACGTTTTTCCTTAAGTATATATCAGCTAATTGGGTGGAATGACACGGTCCTGAACTTGGCCCTATATAGAGAGATTTTTAATACTCACATCTCACTGGCTTGATCATATTCTAAACTTTGCTGCCTTTGTGCTGTTCAGAAGTATGCATTTAGCAGGTGAAGCATTCACTATTTGCACTGTTACAACTGCTAAGTTACAAATGACATTTGAAAAGAGTATTTCCTTTTTGGTGAAACAACAAAATAAAATTCTGCTATTTTGTATATTTTAGATATTATAGTGGAGATGAAAAAATTACTCAAGAAAACTTATAGCAATTAAAACTCTTGCTTCTTAGTAGCCAGAGGATTTTAATAAGCAAAAGTTTAAATAAGCAAGGTGAAGGGGAAGTCACTCAGTCGTGTCCGACTCTTTGTGACCCTGTGGATTGTAGCCTACCAGGCTTCTCCATCCATGGGATTCTCCAGGCAAGAATACTGGAGTGGGTTACCATTTCTTTCTCCAGGGGATCTTCCCGACCCAGGGATCGAACCCGGGTCTCCCACATTGGAGGCAGACGCTTTAACCTCTGAGCCACCAAGGAAGCCTAAATAAGCAAACAAGCTTATATATCTGTGAGTTGCTGTCCTCTTTTGAGCATCTTAATGTTTTAGTTCTGGCTTCAAAATGTACATCTTACAGAGAGAGCAGCTTGGGAACGGTGCCACAGGCTGTGCAGCCTTGACTAGGGATTTAACCTCTCTGGTCTGTTATTCTCTGTGGATAAAGGAGAGGGTGGGCCGTGTAACGTTTTCTTCAATCTCACTACTCCGGGAGTCTGTGAAGTACTATTCCAATGGGAAAAATTCTGATATTTTCAACTTTATGTTCTTCCCTTCCTTTCTCCCTCTTTCCTTCCTTCATTTCTTTCCTTCTAACTTGTAGCAGAGGATGAAGGAGACAGATTCTGGTTGAAATGATAAGTTCAGTGAGATGCTGGTTACTTCCTGATAGTGTGATCCTGGGCAAACTACTTAACCTCTCAGAGACTTAGTTTCTTCTTCTGCAAAATAGACTTAATAGAACTTGCCTCTCAGGGTTGTTGTGAGGGTTAGGCATAGTGTGTATATGGCAAAAATGGTTTAGCTGTGGTCATTGTTAGTACTAATTTACTATGTCTGGATAGTAGGGAGATTAAATGAGTTTCCTGTTTTGGTCAAGACACAGTTTAGAAGTGGAGACAATGTGTTTTCTAATAGTTAAAAGTTATGCAGTTATCCAGAAGAGAAACTCAAAGTCATTTTTTAAAACTCCTTTTAAAAAAAGTTTTGTATTTTTATGTTTATCTGTTTGTTTATTTGGCTGCACCAAGCCTTAGTTGCAGCACGTGGAATATATTAATATTTCCTTGATTGGGGATCAAACCTGAGACCCCTACAGTGGGAGTGCAGAGTCTTAGCCACCAGACTACCAGGGAAGTCTCTCAAAGCCATTTTTATTGAGTTCACAGATTACAAATACTCCTGCCTGGAAGGTAAAGTGGGGTAATCAGAGGGAAGGCTCCATGAAGGAGGATCAGCCCTTTGGTCTGGGTTCTGAAGGAAACATCCAATCTGAATACAGGATGGACATTCTGGGAAACGCAAAACAGATTCTACACACAGAGAAGAATCTTCTTCTCACCTACTTCCATTGAGCTTTTGCACTGCTGCTTGGCGTTTTTACAAGGTTTTGAAGTAGAGACATTAAATACCTCCATGTTGTGGCCCAAGAAGTTATTTTTCCTTTGAGGGATCTGGCAAGGGAGAAGTGGAAGAGCTTTGAAGAATGGTCTGTTAACAAGGAGGAGCTCCAGAATGTGGGTCCCCCTGGAGGAAAAGCCAGCCTCCTCTAATAAGCAAGTGGGAGAACACTGGCTGCTATGTGAGGAGAGACACCCCATTATCACTCCATCAATCTTTCCTTGCAGGTAGCAAGGTTTGGCGACTTAATGAGGTGAGAAGGAGCAAGAGGCTGACACACACAGAAGCCGAATCTAGAAGCAGGGGGTGTCGGAGGTCATTTTAATCTTTCTTTGCTTTTAATGTCAAAGACCCTGCTCAAAGGTGAGAACCCCAGAGTTAGGGTTAATACCGAGCCATCTCCACTCTCCTTTTGGCTTGTCTGAGAAAAGGAAGCCTTCTTGATGACTGTTGTATAAACTAGGAGACTGCAAAAGACACACACACCCATAGGTAATGCAACCCCCAGGGACAGACACCCTGGATTAATAAAATAGCACAAGCTCATAGCTGCTCACATTACACAAGGTTCCCTTCTCGGCCCTGCAGCGTGGTGCTGAAATGCTGTCTAAAAATTTGTGCTGTGGCCTTCATACCATGGCCATATTTTGGAGCCTATGACTTCATCATCGTCTGAGTTGCCAGGGCTGGACTCCAGGAGAAAGGGGAAGGGAGGAGGACAGGAGGGAGAGGAAGTGAAGATCAGCAAGCTGATCTCATTAAAACATTCATTCCACCTTTAGAATTCAGTGATGTCGTGTGTGCAGAGGGTCTGTGTCTTCTTGTTCCTTCTTCCTTCCTTTTCCCCCTCCCTCCTTCCCTTCCTTCTCTCTCAGTGCTGCTGAGACACACACCTAGAAAATCTCTGAGCACCAAAACTCTGAAGTCATTCGCTAGGGCACAGATAAGTTGGGTCTAGGATTTGAAATGAGTGAAGTAGAATTTTCTTCAGCTCTCCATTGTAGAATTTGTATTCCACACTGGTCTCTGCCCTTACACTTTGCTCTCAAGAGGTCAAAAGTCACTCTCATTTCGTAACCACCATTTGTTTCTCCTTGACTTGGTGCCCCACAAGGGGTGTCATTAACATATGTCTAATGTGACTCATTGGAAAAGACTCTGATGCTGGGAGGGATTAGGGGCAGGAGGAGAAGGGGACGACAGAGGATGAGATGGCTGGATGGCATCACTGACTCGATGGACGTGAGTCTGAGTGAGCTCTGGGAGTTGGTGATGGACAGGGAGGCCTGGCGTGCTGCAATTCATGGGGTCACAANTTGGACTGCAAGGAGATCCAACCAGTCCATCCTAAAGGAAATCAGTCCTGAATATTCATTGGAGGGATTGCTGCTGAAGCTGAAGCTCCAATACTTTGGCCACCTGATGCAAAGAGCTGACTCACTAGAAAAGGCCCTGATGCTGGGAAAGACTGAGGGCAAGAGGAGAAGAGGGCAACAGAGGATAAGGTGGTTGGACGGCATCACTGACTCAATGGACAAACGGTCGTTAGTTAGAGCAAACTCCGGGACAGAGTGCAGGGCAGGGAAGCCCGGCATGCTGCAGTGCATGGGGTCACAAAGAGCTGGACACATCTGAGAGACTAAACGACAGTATAAGACAGGACCAGGAGACAATTAACTCATGCCTGATGCTCTGAGTCAAAAGAGAGAGGAAAGGGTCCATTCAAACTCCACTCACTGGGAGATTTTAGCATTACCCACAATGTATAAAGAACTCCTAAAAAGCAATGAGAAAAAGACACATGACCGATGTTTAAAAATGGGGAAAAGAAAAGAACCCGTATTTCACGAAAGAGGACCTTCAGATGTCCAGAGCTTATGAAAAGGTGTTTACCCTTATTGGTCTTCACAGCATTGAATATTTAAAGCAGAACAAAGATACCACTACAATGGTTTAAGTTGACAACACCAAGTGTTGATGCAGATATGCAACAAATGACTCTCCCATAGCACTGATGCGAAAACAAAACAGTTTAAACCACTTGAGAAACTGTTTGGCAGGACTACTGGTACACAGAAGAACAAAAATGTATCTCACAGATAGGATATTGAGTGAAAGAAGCTACACACAGAACAGTACACACTTTTATATGATATAAGCCACTGAGTGATTATCTTCAGGGAAGGGCTTGTAGAGCNAAAAAAAAAAAAAAACTCAGCTCGTCAATATTTTCCTTAATTAAATACTCATAGTTCACTGAAGAATTAGGCAAGAAGCTAACCTTTCATGTCCATAAATCCCACAAATTATTTAATATTCTACAGTGGAATTTTGAGTAAATCAAGACAACTTTTATTTACACAAAGTTCAGATTCACAGGTTACTCAGATCCAGTATACCTGAGAACCAGAATATTAAAAAATACAAAAACTTGGACAAAAGCCACGATGCTTTTTAGAATTTAGCTTTTAATCCTTATCAAATTACACATACCTCGTTTAAAGAGTCAAATATTTCTAAAAGACTTGGAGATGAAAAACAATCAATTCTAGATTTCCCAAAGGCGACATTTTTACCTTTGGCTGTTTCCTTATTTATAAAACACACACTTATTGTGCAGTTTCTGTATTGTTTTAGTTGTAAACATTGTCCACTTGTCCAGGACTATGGAGAATGGAGATCATAGATGTTACCCCTACCATTCCCTGCCTCAAGCTCACATAATCTCCTCTGCCTGTACTCCGTCCTCCCAATATAATTGCATCGTATTTTGTTGAGTCAATATCTAAGGCTTGTATTATGAAGTTAAGCCATGGAGTATAATATGAGTACTTTTTATTTTCTTTCACAACTTTTTTCTTCTTAGAATGAACAGCCGTCTTTCTTTTTTACTTTGCTATGTATTTATCATTAACTCACCCCCAAACTCTCTGCATTTGTCTAAATAAACCTTATGATATTTTAAGACATCTTAGTAACTCTATCGATATTATCTGTTTTGGAGACATCTTACCTAGAGTCTTCTGACCTGTTCTGATTTGGACTGGTAGCTCTTTTTGCCAGGTATACACCTAATTCCTGGAATCTCCCTTCTTAATTATCCTGAAGCTTCACTTTCCTGTCTTTTGAGTTGATTATTTATTTTCTAGATTCCATGTCTCAGTTTTTCATCCTCATTTTCTTGACACACTTTCTCTAACTGCTTCTTAAGAAAGAGTGATGGGAGCTAGGTTTTTTGAGATCCAGTATATTCGATATTGTATTTATTCTACCCTCAAACTTCTAAGCTGGAAATAGTTCTCAGAATTGTGGAAGTCTCAGTCTATATTTTGGAGAAGGCAATGGCACCCCACTCCAGTATTCTTGCCTGGAAAATCCCATGGACAGAGGAGTCTGGTGGGCTGNTCCAGTATATTCGATATTGTATTTATTCTACCCTCAAACTTCTAAGCTGGAAATAGTTCTCAGAATTGTGGAAGTCTCAGTCTATATTTTGGAGAAGGCAATGGCACCCCACTCCAGTATTCTTGCCTGGAAAATCCCATGGACAGAGGAGTCTGGTGGGCTGCAGTCCATGGGGCCGCTAAGCGTCGGACTCGACTGAGCGACTTCCCTTTCACTTTTCACTTTCATGCACTGGAGAAGGACATGGCAACCCACTCCAGTGTCCTTGCCTGGAGAATCCCAGGGAAGGGGGAGCCTGGTGGGCTGCCATCTATGTGGTCGCACAGAGTCGGAGACGACTGAAGCGACTTAGCAGCAGCAGCAGCAGTCTATATTTTAGTTTCCCATGCTCTTGTGAAGTCCAAAACCATTCTGATTTTTTCATCTCTCACATGTAACTTTTTCTCTTGGAAACATAAGTTTTTTTGTGAAATTTCAAATTATGTGCCTTGGTTTGAGTGTATTTTCATCTGTTGTGTGGGTCCTTTTGATCTAGAAAACATGTACTTCAATTATGGGAAATTTTCTTGAATTACTTATTTGATAATTTATTTCTTTTATTCTCTTTGTTTTCTCATTCTGAAATTTGTTATTTATACATTGAGCTATTAGTATGTATTGTCTAATCTTTGTAGCCTTCTTCTTCTATTTTCATCTGTGTCTTGCTATTTAGACCGGTTAGTTTTTAGGATACTCTAGAAAATTTCTTCAACATTATGAATTCTTTACTGAGCTGTGATATTTTTAATTGCCACGAGTCTTTCTCATCTTTTCTCTAGCACCCTGTTTCTGTTTCATGAATTCCATATCATTCTGGAGATATCAGTGACAAACTTTTTGATGTTTTCCCTCCCAGCATAGTTTCCGTGTTTGCTTTTGCTTGTTTTGGTGTCTTTTGTAATAGAAACTTTCCCTTAGGTTAGAAGACCCAATTTCTTGCTACAGTTAAGTAGGTGAACAGGTGGGGCCATTTCTTGGCAAAGCTCTTGGCTAATCAGAATCTCCTAATTTCCTTCTAGAAGGGTATAAAGTCCAGGTGCCAGAGTTCCAGGAGCCCAGACAGAAATGTGGCTGGGGCAGGGGAGGCTGTCTTAAGATCTAGCAGTTTATCTTTCACGTAAGCCTCTATTTTCCCTATGGTACACCCACCGTTAGCTGTATCTGGTGTCCTGCAAGGGTGAATAAAGAACATTTGCTTGGCTGTGGAGAATAGGAAATGATACTGGGAGGTTCTCGTGTCTTTTTTTTTCAACTAGTCTTCCTGTTTTCATTCCTGCCCTCATCGTTACTTCAAGAGAGAACTGTTCCCACAAATTCATGACTCATTAGGGAATTCTACAAAACAAATTATGTTGCTTCTTGGCTTTCTCCATTCCTGACTTAGGAGTCAGTGTTCCTGGGTCTGCCTGTCTGTAGAGCTATTAAAAATCAATTTTGTTTATAACCAAGGCAAATTTTAAAACAGAAAATAAATACCTTTAGAAAACAATATGTGCAAGGAGCACATACTGAACAACCAAATCATTGTTTTGAAATAACATTAACACCAAGCTAGTCTAGGAACACATATCCAGTTGGAGCATTGAGCGACTATAATTATTATGTTCTACAAAGAGAATAAATTGTTTGATGGCAAAAAAAAAAAAAAGCATCAGCTCACTGTGTGTCTATGGAGGGAAGGTGGGTTGTCTGAGCCTTTAACCAGAGGCCCTGGGGCACCAGAAAGGCAAAGATGTCCTCTTCCTTAGCAAGAGGAAGCTCTGAGCAGAGCCCCAAGCAGGAACCCACTCCAACCACACTCACCCTGACACTATCAGCAGTACAATATACAACTTCTTAAAGAGAAGACAAAATGAAGGTGTGAAAGTTGATGTCCTAACCAGTGCCTTTTTTTATAGTTTACAATATATGAAGAAAAAGAAGATTCTGATGAAGAAGTTCAAGATGGAATCAGAGAGTTCATTGAAAAGGAAGTATGACAAATACTCTTAGGAACAGAAGTGGACTGTATAGGTCTTTTACTAGAATACAAATTATCCAGGAAATTTGTGTTCCGTAACCCAAACATCAAAGAAACTTCTGACTGTGAAAAAAGTTTTAATATCTGAAATTCCATAACTACTTCTTTGGTTGTAAGCTCTAGAAATGCTCATGGAAGCCTTGGGGTTTACTAAGAAAAGCCACGTGACTGCCAAGTACTTAGGCAGTCTTACAAAGAAAATAAAAGAATGTTTGGGGGAAAACTACGACAGCTTCATAATCTAAGATACTTATTCCATCAAAAAATGTCAATAATCAAACATGAAACTAATAAATTCAAGACCTAGTGAGCATCACTAATATCTGAGTATAAATCAATGAACTGAATTTTAAGTAATCCTCCCCAAATATGATTGTTATTTATTTTAAAATTTCTATTATAATACTCATAATATTTTATTTTTATAATAGATACATCTGGTGGTTATGTTAACAGCTTTCCCATTTAGCTATAAGAGCCAGGGTAATCTGCCATCGCCAACATATTCAACACCCAGACACTGTCTCCCTAATTACCAACTGTCTTTCGATCTACATTTAATATCAACCAAGCTTTCCCTTATTGTATGCTTGTAACAATTTTTGTGGCCACCTAGATATTTCATATTTCTTCTGGTCCTCTTAATATTTTGCTTTGTTGCTTCACTATTTTGTTCTTTTTTTCAATTGCATTCATGGACTTCTAGGGATAATAGACATCACATTAGGAAATGCATTTGGCTTTTTCTAGCAGGTAGAAAAATGTCATGTACACTCTCAAGTGGCTGATAGACATTTCTCTTCACAAACACACATGAAAAGAAAGAGAGAAGCCAGAATATTCCTAAAATATACCCAAAACCCAAAGATGTATGAGAAGGTGGGCTTTCAGGTAGCACTAGTGGTGAAGAATCTACCTAGCAATTCTGGAGACATAGGAGATGCTGGTTCGATCTCTAGTTCAGGAAGATGCCCTGGAATAGGAAATGACTACCCACTCCAGTATCCTTGCCTGGATAATTCCCGGGATAGAGGAGCCAGTCTGTGGGGTTGCATAAAGCTGGACATGGCTGAGCGTGCACACACACACACACACGCAAATCAGAAGGCACACTTCTATTTTACTAGTAACATTTTTTTAAATGGAGGCCATGGGAAAACGATGGTCATACTAATATTTTTAAAAACTGAAATTAATACCATTTTATCTGAGAGTTTGGTTTTTAAATTACTGAACAATAGAGAGTGAATGAAGTACTTAGATTTATATCTATCAGCCTTATGTGACATAAGCCAAAATCTAGATTTCATAATGTGTTCATCATTTTATAAGCACACAGTTACACTGCTCAGAATCAAGTTCACAATTCAGTTTGCACTTTGTACAGCACAGGACAGTATTGTACTCATCACCAGCATCAGGCTCTCTGTGGCCCAGGTCTTCTACATTCTTCAATCTTGGTTCTTCATGCAGAAGTATTAACTCATGTTTCCTCCAATCGTATTTTCCTATGGATTTCGATTTTTTTAAACACTGATTTTGGGGGAATAGATGGACCACCTGGCTTATATACTATATGCTAGCGAGTGAGATGAGTGCAATTATGTGGTAGTTTCAACATTCCTTGCCATTTCCTTGCTTTGGGATTGAACGGAAACTTTATACTTGTATGCTAACAATATTATCTCATATTTTTACTATGTATATTTTGTTTCAAGGGCTATCTGCTGTGCTTCCTTGCTCAGCCGTATTTGACCCTTTGCTACCCCATGGACTATAGCCTGCTAGGTTCCTCTGTCTGTGGAATTTTGCAAGCAAGAATACTGCAGTGGGTTGCCATTACCTCCTCCAGGGAAACTTCCTGACTCAGGGATCAAACCTGTGTCGCTTGCATCTCCTGCATTGGCAGGTGGGTTCTTTACTGCTGCGCCACCATCAGGGAATCCTCTTCAAGGACTATAGACATGTCAAATATAAATGTGTTAGTAAAGGAATCTGTCAGCAAAAACAAGACTGGGAGCTGACTGTGGCTTGGATCATTAAATCCTTATTGGAAAATTCAGACTTAATTGAAGAAAGTAGGGAAAACCATGAGACCATTCAGGTATGACCTAAATCAAGTCCCTTACGATTATACACTGGAAGTGAAAAATAGATTCAAGGGATTAGATCTGATAGAGTGCCTGAAGAACTATGGACAGAGGTTGGTGACATTGTACAGGATGCAGTGATCAAGACAATCCCCAAGAAAAGGAAATGCAAAAAGGCAAAATGGTTGTCTGAGGAGGACTTTCAAGTAGGTGAGAAAAAAAGAAAAGCAAAAAAAGGAAAGATAAATCCATCTGAATGGAGAGTTCCAAAGAATAGCAAAGAGAGATAAGAAAGCCTTCCTCAGTGATCAATGCAAGAAATAGTGGAAAACACTAGAATGGGAAAGACTAAAGATTTTTTCAAGAAAATCAGAGATACCAAGGGAACATTTCATGCAAAGATGAGTTCAATAAAGGACAGGAATATTATGGACCTAACAGAAGCAGATGTTAAGAAGAGATGGCAAGAATAAACAGAAGAGCTTTACAGAAAAGATCTTCATGACCCAGATAATAACAATGGTGTGATCACTCACTTAGAGCCAGATATCCTGGAAGGGGAAGTCAAGGGGGCCCTAGGAAGCATCACTATGAACAAAGCTAGTAGAGGTGATGGAATTCCAGTTGAGCTATTTCAAATCCTAAAAGATGATGCTGTGAAAGTGCTGCACTCAATATGCCAGCAAATTTGGAAAACTCAGCAGTGGCCACAGGACTGGAAAAGGTCAGTTTCCATTCAATCCCAAAGCAAGGAAATGGCAAGGAATGTTGAAACTACCACACAATTGCACTCATCTCACTCGCTAGCAAAGTAATGCTCAAAATTCTCCAAGTAAGACTTCAACAGTACGTGAACCATGACATTTCAGATGTTCAATCTGGATTTAGAAAAGGGAGAGGAACCTTTTGAGATCAAATTGCCAACATCTGCTGGATCATAGAAAAAGCAAGAGAATTCCAGAAAAACATCTACTTCTGTTTTATTGACCATGCCAAAGACTTTGACTGTGTGGATCATAACAAACTGTGGGAAATTCTTCTAGAGATGGGAATACCAGATCACCTGACCTGCCTCCTGAGAAATCGGTATGCAGGTCAAGAAGCAACAGTTAGAACCAGACATGGAACAACTGACTGGTTCCAAATTGGGAAAGGAGTGTGTCAAGGCTGTATATTGTCACCCTGCTTATTTAACGTATATGCAGAGTGCATCAAGAGAAACGCTGGGCTGGATGAAGCAAAAGCTGGAATCAAGATTGCCCTGAAAAATAGCAATAACCTCAGATAGGCAGATGACACCACCCTTATGGCAGAAAATGAAGAGGAACTAAAGAACCTCTTGATGAAAGTAAAAGAGGAGAGTGAAAAAGTTGGCTTAAAAGTCGACATTCAAAAAACTAAGATCATGGCATCTGTCCCATCACTTCATGGCAAATAGATGGCAAAACAGTGGAAACAGTGGCAGACTTTATTTTCTTGGACTCCAAAATCACTGCAGATGGTGACTGCAGCCATGAAATTCAGGGATGCTTGCTGCTTGAAAGAAAAGCTATGAATAACCTAGACAACATATTAAGAAGCAGAGACATTACTTTGCCAACAAAGGTCCATCTGGTCAAAGCTATGGTTTTTCCAGTCATCATGTATGGATGTGAGAGTTGGGCTAGAAAGAAAGCTGAGTGCTGAAGAATTGATGCTTTTGAACTGTGGTGTTGGAGAAGATTCTTGAGAGTCCCTTGAACTGCAAGGATATCTAGCCAGTCAATCCTCAAGGAAATCAGTCCTGAATATTCATTGGAAGTACTGATGCTGAAGCTGAAACTCCAATACTTTTGCCACCTGATGCAAAGAAGTGACTCATTGGAAAAGACCCTGATGCTGGGAAAGATTGAAGGCAGGAGGAAAGGGGGATAACAGGATGAAATGGTTGGATGACATCACCGATTCAATGGACATGAGTTTGAGCAAGCTCTGGAGTTGGTGGTGGACAGGGAAGGCTGGTGTGCTGCAGTCCATGGGGTTGCAAAGAGGTGGACCCAACTGAATGACTGAACTCAACTGAACTGAAAGGAATCTGTGAAAGTGGATCTTAAATGTACACTCAAGCACAAGAAATCTCTTTTCACATCATTGTGAATAACAGATTGGGTCCATCAACTGTAATTGTTGTCTATGGAGAATTTGCAAGAAACATCATTATGAGAGACAGTTGGAGGAGGCAGGAGGAGGGGAGGAGCAGATGGATAAAAGGGTGGGGAGAAGGAAGGACAAACAAATAAATGAAAGACAGAAATGGGAGACTAAATTTTGCAGCAGATACTGTAACAGCTTTCCACTTCAGAGAGCTTTGTTCAGGAACTCTACCATAAACATCTTCATTTGATTCAGAGTGTAGTACTTTGCACATACTATGTGCTTAATACATAATTTGTTGTTGGATTAAAACAATCCTCATGGGTTCAGTGCCCCTCTCGCTCTGATGATTCTCTGTAGTTATCAAGGCATATCATATAACCAGCCTTTTAAGATAGAGGTTCAATTGCTGAGTTCTTCCCATTCTCTGGAGCCAGCCTGGTAAAGGCAAGGCCAGAACAGTACCTGCTCCTGAAAACAACTCAGTACTTGGTGAATGGTTGAATACCTTCAAAACTGAGGCTTTTTATTACTCTCTAAAGCAAACTCTGAACGAAAGCAAGTCTTAGCAAATATAAATGTGATCAAACAGTAAGAGAGATGTGTTACTATAAAAGATGGGTGCCAAACCATTTCATTTCAAAAAAAGGTATTGATTTGATATTTTCATTCAAATTCTGATTGTTTCATGAGAAGAGGAGGAGACTCAGTATCACTTAAATTTTCGTTTACAAACAATTTGTAAAATTAGTCAAGTGCTGATTTGAATAAATTAACATGGCTTATTTTTTTCCTTTAAAAGCATAATTTTTACAGGATGTTGTGTAGTGTGCTCAATTACACCAAGTGATTTTTTTTTCCTAATCAAGACCTTTATTTTATTTTTTTTTTTTAGAGCTTCCATTTTACTTTATGATTTTATACTGAACCTTAATTAATTAAAATACTTTAATGCATTTATTTGTCATTTGACTATTCCACTTCCTTCAAATATTAGAATATGCCATATTATGCTCAACTAATTTAAGTAATGTGGAGATAATTTTTCCTATAAAACAAGGCTTGGTAATTCCATTTCTTTGCGTCAGGTTTATGTAATAATAGAGAGGAAATGGAAATGTCATCATATTTAGTTTCAAATGAAAATCAAGAACAAATGGAAATTCCTGTCTTCAGCATGTTAAATTTTATGAGCAGAGAGAGAATACAAATTATACCTGAAGTAATAAAAATTTGAATGTGCTGTTATATTTGCATTATGCATTTAGTACAAGTGTTGTCAAATGGTACTTGGAATTTTCATATGGCTTTGGGCTACACAGAATAGTGCCTGCATGATCTGCTGAAGGGGTAACTTCTGGATTATAATTTTCCCCATAAGTAACCTTTAGCTGCACTCTAGTTTATATTATGTTTACCACTTCTAATCCAGAAAGTCTTGATTTTGGATCATCTCAGTTTTCAGAACCATAGACTTTATATAGTTAAAGTTCAGCTCAATTTAGTCGCTCAGTCATGTCTGACTCTTTGCGACCCCATGAACTGCAGCACGCCAGGCATCCCTGTCCATCACCAACTCCCAGCGTCTACTCAAACCCATGTCCACTGAGTCGGTGATGCCATCCAATCATCTCATCCTCTGTCGTCCCCTTCTCCTCCTGTCTTCAATCTTTCCCAGCATCAGGGTCTTTTCAAATGAGTCAGTTCTTTGCATCAGGTGGAAAAAGTATTGGCGTTTCAGCTTCAACATCAGTCCTTTCAATGAACACTCAGAACTGATCTCCTTTATGATGGACTGATTGGATCTCCTTGCAGTCCAAGGGACTTGCAAAAGTCTTCTCCAACACCAGAGTTTGAAAGCATCAATTCTTTGGCACTCAGCTTTCTTCACAGTCCAACTCTCACATCCATACATGACGAGTGGAAAAACCATAGCCTTGACTAGACGGACCTTTGTTGACAAAATAATGTCTCTGCTTTTGAATATGCTATCTAGGTTGGTCATAACTTTCCTTCCAAGGAGTAAGTGTCTTTTAATTTCATGGCTGCAATCACCAACTGCAGTAATTTTGGAGCCCCCAAAAATAAAGTCTGACACTGTTCCACTGTTTCCCCATCTATTTCCCATTAAGTGAGGGGACCAGATGCCATGATCTTCGTTTTCTGAATGTTGAGCTTTAAGCCAACTTTTTCACTCTCCTCTTTCACTTTCATCAAGAGGCTCTTTTCGTTCTTCTTCACTTTCTGCCATGAGGGTGGTGTCATCTGCATATCTGAGGTTACTGATGTTTCTTCCAGCAGTTCTGGTTCCAGCTTGTGCTTCATCCAGCCCAGTATTTCTCATGACATACTCTGCATATAAGTTAAATAAGCAGGGTGACAATATGCAGCCTTGACGTACTCCTTTTCCTCTTTGGAACCAGTCTGTTATTCCATGACCAGTTCTAACAGTTGCTTCCTGACCTGCATACAGATTTCTCAGGAGGCAGGTCAAGTGGTCTGGTATTCCCATCTCTAGAAGAATTTTCTACAGTTTGTTGTGATCCACACAAAAGGCTTTGGCATAGTCAATAAAGCAGAAATAGATGTGTTCCTGGAACTCTCTTGCTTTATCTATGATCCAGCAGATGTTGGCAATTTGATCTCTGGTTCCCGTCCCTTTTCTAAATCCAGCTTGAACATCTGGAAGTTCATGGTTCACATACTGTTGAAGCCTGGCCTGGAGAATTTTGAGCATTACTTTGCTAGTGAGCGAGATGAGTGCAATTGTGTGGTAGTTTCAACATTCCTTGGCATTGCCTTTGGGATTGGAATGAAAACTGACCTTTTCCAGTCCTGTGGCCACTGCTGAGTTTTCCAAATTTGCTGGCATATAGAGAGCAGCACTTTCACAGCATCATTTTTTAGGATTTGAAATAGCTCAGCTGGAATTCCATCACCTCTACTAGCTTTGTTCATAGTGATGCTTCCTAGGGCCCCCTTGACTTCCCATTCCAGGATATCTGGCTCTAAGTGAGTGATCACACCATTGTGATTGTCTGGGTCATGAAGATCTTTTTTGTACAGTTCTTCTGTGTATTCTTGCCACCTCTTCTTAATATCTTCAGTTTCTGTTAGGTCCATACCATTTCTGTCCTTTGTTGAGCCCATCTCTGCATGAAATGTTCCCTTGGTATCTCTAATTTTCTTGAAGAGATCTCTAGTCTTTACCATTCTACTGATTTCCTCTAATTCTTTACATTGATCACTGAGGAAGGCTTTCTTCTCTCTTCTTGCTATTCTCTGGAACTCTGCATTCAAATGGATATATCTTTCCTTTCCTCCTTTCCTTTTCGCTTCTCTTTTTTCACAGCTATTTGTAAGGCCTCCTCAGACAGCCATTTTGCTTTTTTTGCATTTCCTTTTCTTGGGAATGGCCTTGATCCCTGTCTCCTGTGCAGTGTCATGAACCTTTGTCCATAGTTCATCAGGTACTCTGCCTATCAGGTCTAGTCCTCTAAATCTATTTCTCACTTCCACTGTATAATCGTAAGGGATTTGATTTATAGTTAAAAGGACATGCCAAAAAACCTGAAAATAAAGATCATAAACTCATTTTCTTAGTCTCCCTGAAAAGTATGGTTATTTTGAAGCTCAAAAGAGTTACCACATTCTCTTGGAAGAAGTCATTCGATAAAGATCTGTCTTTAAGTCACTCACCCTCTGTCACACACACACACATACACAGAACTGATTGGCCCCCAATATATTTCCTTACAGTATTGTATAGAAAATAATACCAGGTATTGAAGAACAGGCTTCAAGGTTCCCTGGGAAGTTTGCTAAAAATGCACATGCATAGGTCCCAGGCGATAAGATCTGGTTTTTGTGAAAGGGAGAGGAATAAAAACTGGATTTTTGCACTTCAAAATTCCTCTCCAGAGTCTGATGTTCCTGACGGTTGTAAACCCCTGTCCTAGAGGGCCATCACTGGTTGACGAGCCTTTAGTACAGGACAGTCTTGAATCCTAATGTGTATGTATATCAATCACTGGAGGATCTTAAAATGCAGATGTTGGTTCCTCTGGGTTGAGGAATAGAATTCTGTGGTTCTAACAAGTCCCCAGGTGGCTCCACTGTTGCTTGTCTGTGAATCTCACTAAGAATAGCAAAGATGGGATTTTTCTAGCCATTTTGTAGGTGAGCTAACAGGTACCTGTTTTGATGTATTCTACAAGATGCACTGTTGCTATTTAGTAGCTATGTCACGTCCGACTCTGCGACCACATGGACTGTAGCCCTCCCGGCTCCTCTGTCCATGGAGTTTTCCAGACAAGAATACTGGAGTGGGTTGCCATCTCCTCCTCCAGGGAATCTTCCTGACCCAGGGATTGAACCTGTGTCTATAATATCTCCTGCATTGGCAGGCAGATTTCTTAGCACTAGCACCACCCGAGGAGCCCTCATGTTAATAAATGAATGTCGTTTACTCCCTAAGTCAAGTCTGACTACTTTGTAAACCCATGAAAGATGAGCTCCCCAGGTTGGTAGGTGCCCAACATGCTACTGGAGATCAGTGGAGAAATAACTCCAGAAAGAATGAGGAGCGGGGGCCAGGNGCAGGCAGATTTCTTAGCACTAGCACCACCCGAGGAGCCCTCATGTTAATAAATGAATGTCGTTTACTCCCTAAGTCAAGTCTGACTACTTTGTAAACCCATGAAAGATGAGCTCCCCAGGTTGGTAGGTGCCCAACATGCTACTGGAGATCAGTGGAGAAATAACTCCAGAAAGAATGAGGAGCGGGGGCCAGGGCAACGACACCCAGCTGTGGCTGTGACTGGTGGTGGACGTGAAGTCCAATGCAGTAAAGAGCAGCACTGCATAGGAGCCCGGAATGTCAGGCCCACGAGTCAGGGCAAGTTGGAAGTGGTCCAACAGCAGATGGCAAGCGTGAACACTGACATTTTAGGAATCAGTGAACTAAAATGGACTGGAATGGGTGAATATAACTCAGATGACCATGATATCTACTACTGTGGGCAAGAATCCCTTAAAAGAAATGGAGTAGCCATCATGGTCAACAAAAGAGTCCAAAATCCAGTACTTGGATACAATCCCAAACACGATAGAATGATCTCTGTTCAATTCCAAGGCAGACCATTCAGTATCACAGTTATCCAAGTCTATGCCCCGACCAGTAATGCTGAAGAAGCTGAAGTTGATTGGCTCTATGAAGACCTACAATACCTTCTAGAACGAACACCCAAACAAGATATCTTTTTCATTATAGGGGACTGGAATGCAAAAGTTGGAAGTCAAGAAATACCTAGAGTAGCAGGCAAATTTGGCCTTGGAGTACAGAATGAAGCAGGGAAAAGTCTAATAGAGTTTTGATAAGAAAATGCACTGGTCATAGCAAACACCCTCTTCCAACAACTCTACATGTGACATCACCAGATGGTCAACACCTAAATCAGACTGATTATATTCTTTGCAGCCAAAGGCAGAGAAGCTTTATACAATCAACAAAAACAAGACCGGGAGCTGACTGTGGCTGAGATCATGAACTCCTTATTGCCAAATTCAGACTTAAATTGAAGAAAGTAGGGAAAACCACTAGACCATTCAGGTATGACCTACGTCATATCCCTAATGGTTATACAGTGGAAGTGAGATATAGATTCAAGGGATTAGATCTGATAGAGTGCCTGAAAAGTATGGACAGAGGTTCAGACATAGTACAGGAGGCAGGGATCAAGACCATCACCAAGAAAAAGAATTGCAAAAAGGCAAAATGGCTGTCTGAGGAGGCCTTACAAATAGCTGTGAAAAAACGAGAAGCGGAAGGCAAAGGAGTAAAGGAAAGATATACCCATTTGAATGCAGTGTTCCAAAGAATAGCAAGGAGAGATAAGAAAGCCTTCCTCAGTGATCAGTGCGAAAAAATAGACGAAAACAACAGAATGGGAAAGACTAGAGATCTCTTCAAGGAAATTAGACATACCAAGGATACATTTCATGCAAAGATGGGCTCAATAGAGGACAGAAATGGTATGAACCTAACAGAAGCTGAAGATATTAAATAGAGGTGGCAAGAATACGCAGAAGAACTGTACAAAAAAAAGATCTTCATGACCCAGATAATCACAATGGTGTGATCACTCACTTAGAGCCAGACATCCTGGAATGGGAAGTCAAGTGGGCCTTAGGAAGCATCACTACAAACAAAGCTAGTGAAGGTGAATTCCAGTGGAATTCCAGTGTGGAATTCCAGTTGAGCTTGTTCAAATCCTAAAAGATGATGCTGTGAAAGTGCTGCACTCAATATGCCAGCATATTTGGAAAACTCAGCAGTGGCCACAGGACTGGAAAAGGTCAGTTTTCATTCCAGTCCCAAAGAAAGGCAATGCCAAGGAATGTTCAAACTGCTGCATAATTGCAGTCATCTCACACACTAGCAAAATAATGCTCAAAATCCTCCAAGCCAGACTACAACAGTATGTGAACCATGAACTTCCAGATGTTCAAGGTGGATTTAGAAAAGGCAGAGGAACCAGAGATCAAATTGCCAATATCCGCTGGATCATCAAAAAAGCAAGAGTTCCAGAAACACATCTATTTCTGCTTTATTGACTATGCCAAAGCCTTTGACTGTGTGGATCACAACAAACTGGAAAATTCTTCAAGAGATGGGCATACCAGACCACCTGACCTGCCTGCTGAGAATCTGTATGCAGGTCAGGAAGCAACAGTTAGAACTGGACATGGAACAACAGGCTGGTTCCAAATCAGGAAAGGAGTACGTCGAAGCTGTATATTGTCACCCTGCTTATTTAACTTATATGCAGAGTACATCATGAATACTGCTGGAGTGGATGAAGCACAAGCTGGAATCAAGATTGCTGGGAGAAATATCAATAACCTCAAATATGCAGATGACCCCACCCTTATGGGAGAAAGTGAAGAAGTAAAGAGCCTCTTGAAGAAAGTGAAAGAGGAGAGTGAAAAAGTTAGCTTAAAGCTCAACATTCTGAAAACTAAGATCATGGATCTGGTCCCATCATTTCATGGCGAATAGATGGGGAAACAGTAGAAACGATGGCTGACTTTATTTTTCTGGGCTCCAGAATCACTCCAGATGTTGACAGCCATGAAATTAAAAGATGCTTGCTCCTTGGAAGAAAAGTTATGACCAACCTAGACAGCTTTTAAAAAGCAGAGACATTACTTTGTCAGCAAAGGTCCATCTAGTCAAAGCTATGGTTTTTCCTATAATCATGTATGGATGTGAGAGTTGGACTATATAGAAAGCTGAGTACTGAAGAATGGATGCTTTAGAAGTGTGGTGTTGGACAAGCCTCTTGAGAGTCCCTTGGGCTGCAAGGATATCCAACCAGTCCATCCTAAAGGTAATCAGTCCTGAATATTCATTGGAAGGACTGATGCTGAAGCTGAAACTCCAATCCTTTGGCCAACTGATCTGAAGAGCTGACTCATATGAAAAGGCCCTGATGCTTGGAAAGATTGAAGGCAGGAGGAGAAGGGGATGACAGAGGATGAGATGGTTGGATGGCATCACTGACTCAATAGATATGAGTCTGAGTAAACTCTGGGAGTTGGTGATGGACAGGGTGGCCTGGCGTGCTGCGGTCCAGGGGTCACAAAGAATCGGACTTGACTGAGTGACTGAACTGACTGAACTGGTGGATTGTAGCCCACCAGGCTCCTCTGTCCATGGGATTTCCTAGGCAAGAATACTGGAGTGAGTTCCCATTTCATTCTTTAGGGTATCTTCCTGACCCTGGGATCAAACCCAACTCTCCTGTATTGGCAGGTGGATTCTTTACCACTATGCCATGGGGGAAGCCCATTCTACAAGACATTGTAGTGTTAATGGGAGACAGCATTGTGTTCTTCCAGACAGCTGGAAGATAATTCATCCAGCAAGCACTGACTAAGCATTCACTGCATGTCAGATTCTTAGATCTTTGTGTTTCTGACTCGCCTTGGACTTTCCTCATGAGGCTCACATTTGTGTCCTTTAGAAAACCTTACGCCCTGCAATAATCCTTGGCTATATATCCCTGCTGTGTGTTTCCACTGCATATTGCATTAACTTTAATCACAGGAGTTGTCATAATTGGTTATAATCACCTACTTTTTTGTTTATCTTAGAATATAAAGCTTTTTAGGGCACTTCAGACCTCAGAACTCCATCCATGAGAGACAAGCACTGACTATGTAGGACAATTACTAAACCAATTAATTAAATGAGGTAATGGAAGCAAAGCCTCAAGTTCCAGCTAACTCCATTTCCTTTGTAAATTCTACAGTGACCTCCAGCTAAGTGAAGAGGGCATAGCTGAGGGCTTTTGCCTACCTCTGCAAGGCTCCCTCTGGCTGGCTCTGACTGACCAAGAAATTCTGGGCCAGTTGATGACAATCTTGTAGTCTCCCGTCAATGAGAAATAAATAGGAGAAGTATTAGTCAATCCCAGCAAGGAGCATGACTAGTTTTAAAATGCATCAGCGGAAGATGGGTGTGTGTCTTGGGTGGACACGGAGGGCACTTGGCATGACCTGATGTCTCTTCTTGAAGTACAGGATTTGGAAATCACTCCCACAGCCCAGCTAAGCTCATGTTCAGCTGCCAAGGCAGACGGAGAGCGTAGAAAGCTGCAGGTAGTGTCTCAGCTCCAGTGCCTCAAGCCGCTTCTGCTCATGTGCTTATCTCCATAAATTGCAGCCAGATCCGCATTTGGTGAAGTTGTATGTTTTACTGGTTGCCTTGTGCCCTTACCTCTTGTGGGGCCAAGGGAATGATGGCGAAATGGAGTGACTGGCAGGAGCAGCTGCAGAGTTGCCAGTGTGGCCATCCCCTTTGCTGGGGAAAACTCAGTTATCTCTGATGTCCAGTATCCAATAGAACCATTTTTTCCCCCACAAATTTACTGGGAATTTCCCTTTCATCCACGTGATACTTTTGGAGTAATTTCAAACCTAAAAGAGATGACAAAGAAAGAATACATAGAAATTAGTAGGCTTGGGAGCAACTATTGGCCCATTGCTGAAGGAAGTTGAAATAGACTTTTGGATAAAATTAAATTTACTCATTTTGTTATTGTTTGGTCTCTAGGTTGTGTCCAACTGTTTTTAACCCCATGGACTGTACCCTGCCACGCTCCTCTGTTCATGGGATTTCCCAGGCAAGAATACTGGAATGGGTTGCCATTTCCTTCTCCAGGAGATCTTACTGACCCAGGGATCAAACCCATGTCTCCTGCATTGGCAGGCAGATTCTTTACTGCTGAGCCACCAGGGAAGCCATTTTGACATATATTTAGCACATATTTGTTGCATGCCTATATGTGTAAGACATACATTGGGCTATAAAAGAACCAAAGATCTTTGAACTGCAGTTACAGCTCTCAGTGAATTTCAACCAGCCAGTAGTTTGGAAACTGAAAAGAAGTTATTTTCAAAAACCCTTGACACTCCAGCCCAGTTCTCTTCTCTCAGACAATCTGGGTTGAAACTGCTTGTTTCTGCATTTCTCCAGATCACCAGAGTGATCTTTTATTTGAATTCATGGCTGTAGCATGAGCTCTTAGCACATTCTCTTAAAATGTATCCCTTCCTGGCTTCTGTCAGCCTTTCTTCCCTAGGCTGGACCTTACTCTGGTTTGTCCCTGCATTGTGTTTGATGGAATTTCCTTTTCTCAAACTCGGACACCCAAGAGGCTAAGGATGCATATCATGTATCCCGGTCCCTTTAGATGTTGTGGTTGACAAGTCATGTCTGACTCTTTGCGACTCCATGAACTGTAGTACGCCAGGCTCCCCTGTCCTTCACTGTCTCCTGAAATGTGCTCAGATTCATGTCCACTGACTCGCTGATGCTATATAACCATCTCATCCTCTTCCGCCCCTTTCTCCTTTTGCCGTCAATCTTTCCCAGCATCAGGGTCTTTCCCAGTGAGTCGGCTCTTTGAATCAGTTGGCCAAAGTATTGGAGCTTCAGCAACAGTGCTTCCAATGAATATTCAGGGTTGATTTCCTTTAGGATTGACTGGTCTGATATCCTTGCAGTCCAAGGGATTCTCAAGAGTCTTCTCCAGCACCCATTCAAAAGCATCAATTCTTTAGTGCTCAGCCTTCTTTATGGTCCAACTGTCACATCTGAAAATGACTACTGGAAAAGCCATAGCTTTGACTACATGGACTTTAGTTGGCAAAGGGATGTGTTTGTGTTTTAATATGCAGCCTAGGATTGTCATAGCTTTCTTTCCAAGGAGAAAGTGTCTTTTAATTTAATGGCTGCAGTCACCATCTGCAGTGATTTGGGAGCCCCAGAAAATAAAAGCTGCCACTGCATCCAATTTTTCGTCTTCTATTTGCCATGAAGTGATGAGACTGAATGCCGTGATCTTAAAAGTTTTTGAATGTTGAGTTTTAAGCCAGCTTTTTCACTCCCCTCTTTCATCCTCATCAAGAGGCTCTTTTGTTTCTCTTCACTTTCTGTCATTAGAGTGATGTCATGTGCATTTGAGGTTGTTGATATTTCTCCCGTTTGATGAGTAGTTCTCAAAGTGTGGTCTGCAGACTTCTAGGGTCTCTTAGATGCTTTCAGTGGATCTGTGAGGTCAAAATGATTTTCACACTGGTACTAAAGACATTTTTTTTTTTTTTTCTTAAAATGTATCCCTTCCTGGCTTCTGTCAGCCTTTCTTCCCTAGGCTGGACCTTACTCTGGTTTGTCCCTGCATTGTGTTTGATGGAATTTCCTTTTCTCAAACTCGGACACCCAAGAGGCTAAGGATGCATATCATGTATCCCGGTCCCTTTAGATGTTGTGGTTGACAAGTCATGTCTGACTCTTTGCGACTCCATGAACTGTAGTACGCCAGGCTCCCCTGTCCTTCACTGTCTCCTGAAATGTGCTCAGATTCATGTCCACTGACTCGCTGATGCTATATAACCATCTCATCCTCTTCCGCCCCTTTCTCCTTTTGCCGTCAATCTTTCCCAGCATCAGGGTCTTTCCCAGTGAGTCGGCTCTTTGAATCAGTTGGCCAAAGTATTGGAGCTTCAGCAACAGTGCTTCCAATGAATATTCAGGGTTGATTTCCTTTAGGATTGACTGGTCTGATATCCTTGCAGTCCAAGGGATTCTCAAGAGTCTTCTCCAGCACCCATTCAAAAGCATCAATTCTTTAGTGCTCAGCCTTCTTTATGGTCCAACTGTCACATCTGAAAATGACTACTGGAAAAGCCATAGCTTTGACTACATGGACTTTAGTTGGCAAAGGGATGTGTTTGTGTTTTAATATGCAGCCTAGGATTGTCATAGCTTTCTTTCCAAGGAGAAAGTGTCTTTTAATTTAATGGCTGCAGTCACCATCTGCAGTGATTTGGGAGCCCCAGAAAATAAAAGCTGCCACTGCATCCAATTTTTCGTCTTCTATTTGCCATGAAGTGATGAGACTGAATGCCGTGATCTTAAAAGTTTTTGAATGTTGAGTTTTAAGCCAGCTTTTTCACTCCCCTCTTTCATCCTCATCAAGAGGCTCTTTTGTTTCTCTTCACTTTCTGTCATTAGAGTGATGTCATGTGCATTTGAGGTTGTTGATATTTCTCCCGTTTGATGAGTAGTTCTCAAAGTGTGGTCTGCAGACTTCTAGGGTCTCTTAGATGCTTTCAGTGGATCTGTGAGGTCAAAATGATTTTCACACTGGTACTAAAGACATTTTTTTTTTTTTTACTGTGTTGACATTTGCACTGATGGTTTAAAAGCAAAAGTGGATGATACCTTAGCATTTGAGGCAGTATTAGGAGTTCTTGTATTCATCGCTGCCATCGTTTCACTTAAGAAACCAGATGATGGTTTCACATAAGAGTGTCCTTGACAAAGCAGTAACAAGTTTCCATTTTATTAAATTTAATGCACATATCTTTTAATATTTTGTGTGACAAAATGAAAACACATGTATGGCATTTTGAATGTTTTGAGGAAGCACTTGCATGATTTTTTGAACTGCAAGCTCAATCGGTGATTTTTTTTTTCATAGAACATCATTTTTACTTGAAAGACTGACTGACAAACTACAATTATTTAGACTTGGGTATTCAGCAGACATCTTCTAGAAAATGAGCAAAGTGAGCTTGTCCCGTCAAGAAAAACAACTGACAGTATTTGTGTATTTTCAAGGGAAAATCAGAAAGTTGCAGCTGCCACCATGAATCTGACAACTTCCCAATACTTAAAGATTCCAAAACGAGTGGGACATGATTTAGTGACTAAACAACAATACTTAACATTTCTCTGATGAGGTCATTGATGATATTAAGGAGTGTGATTTTGTATATCGTACAATACATGGGGTTGCAAACAGGTGGACATGGCTGAGCAACTAACACACACATGCACATGATTAAATGTATCAACATTTAGAAGATCTGCATAATTCATTGAACCAATATTTTCTAAATGACTAGTGTATAATGTAACAGAATCATGCATAGGTCAAAGATCTATCCAAAGTGCAAAAGAGACTGGGGGATTTTAATATGATGAAGTATGAAAAGTTCATGGCTATGATTTCAGAGTCTACATTGCAACTTGAGGAACTGTCACTTACTGAGTTTGATGTAGTGTCATGGAGTATCCAGAGTTATCTGAAGGGCGATTAAAATACCCTGCCCCTTTCTAACTATGTATCTGTGTGAAGCTAGATCTTCATACACTTCAGTCAACACAGTGTAACACAATAGCATGCAAAAGCACATAAGAGAATTCAGCTGTCTTGTGTTAAGCTCAGACATTAAAGAAATTTAACAGAAATGCAAAAACCATATTACTGTGTTCATCAAATTATCTTAGTGTCAGAAAACATGGTTATTTTTCATAAAACATTTGTGTTAACATGCTATTGGATTGACAAAAAGTTCATTTGGCTTTCCCATAAAAATGAGCTTTTTGACCCTCTAAAATTACTGAATTTTAAAATTAATAAATATAGATATTTTTATTTCTAACATGCTGCTGCTCCTGCTAAGTTGCTTCAGTCGTGTCCGACTCTGTGCAACCCCATAGACGGCATCCCACCAGGCTCCCCCATCCCTGGGATTCTCCAGGCAAGAATACTGGAGTGGGTTGCCATTTCCTTCTCCAATGCATGAAAGAGAAAAGTGAAAGTGAAGTCGCTCAGTNAACCCCATAGACGGCATCCCACCAGGCTCCCCCATCCCTGGGATTCTCCAGGCAAGAATACTGGAGTGGGTTGCCATTTCCTTCTCCAATGCATGAAAGAGAAAAGTGAAAGTGAAGTCGCTCAGTCGTGTCCGACTCTTGGCAACCCCATGGACTGTAGCCTACCAGGCTCCTCCGTCCATGGGATTTTCCAGGCAAGAGTACTGGAGTGGGGTGCCATTGCCTTCTCCATTTTAGTCTAAAGACTTATTTACACTCTCAAAAATAATTGAGGACCTAAAAAGTATTTTGTCCTTGTGAGTTCTATCTATTGGTATTTACCATTCTAATTATTATTACCATTTTATTACCATTTCTAATACCAATAGATAGAACTCACAAGGACAAAGTATTTTTTTAGGTCCTCAATTATTTTTGAGAGTGTAAGTAAGTCTTTAGACTAAAATGGTGAGAGCTGCTGCCTTAGGTCACACACTTTTATATACTAATGATGGATTACATGAACTTCATTTAACTGAAACTTTGGAGAATATCATTCCAATTGGCCCGTCTATGAAAGGCATAGTCCTTGATTAACATTCCTGGGCCCCCTGTATCAGCATATCTAGAGCTATGGAAAAACAGATACATTTTTCAGGGTACATGAAACATATTCACATCTGAAATTAAATAATTTCAGTAGAGACAGCAATACAGGCAAAGTATTTAGGACTTCAGATTATGAATTCTAATCCAGTTCTCTATTAATGTAGCAATGTCTTAGGCCTAGTTCTACCTTTAAATAGAAAAACTTCTGTTTTATTTGTTTGGAATGATATTCTTTCTAAAAGATGTCATATGTTTTTCTATATCTAATCAACCTACCACCATGATTTAAATATTTTAAATGACTTGTGATCATTATTATTAATTACTATTATTTTACTCAAATACAGTAGAAGCACTAAGTTTCATTGAGCATGTGGAAGTTTTTTATACTTTAATTAAATGTATTCTGAGTATTTTTTTTTAAGATTTTCATGTGTTTTTATATGTTGGCTTTTACTTTCTTGCTTTGGTGTTGTATTAACTGTAACATCTTTAACAAAGTTCATGCTTGCCTCTCCATTTCTAGTTTTCTATAAACCAAACAAAAAAGCTTATTAGAATTGTATAAAATTGAGCAAATAGACTGAAAAAAGATCCCAGATACTTAGAGTAATGTGCAGAAGTTTAGGTGACTGTATTTTTTACTGTATTTTAACCACTCAAAATACTGGTTAATATACTTACAGGTTTTTTAGATAGCTAGATTCTTAATAGATGAGATATTGCAGCATAATAAACATTTAGTTAATAGTTGGGTGTACAGTTAATAAATACAAACAGAGACTTGAGAAACCCAAATAGTGAGTTCTAGCTTTATTCTTTTCTGAGTCTTCCTAATTATACTACTTATTTATCTAATCTTTTAGGTTTTACATGTGCTTTTTTTAAATGAGGTCTTGAAAAAAAATTTTTTTTAATTTTGTGTAAATATTTATAAAAAGAATGTACATGCAGTTCAAAGCCTTTGTGCACTCTTTCAGAATTTAATCCAACAAACGCGTAGACAGGGACATGTCCTACATAAGGCTCTGGCCCATCAGGGTTTTTCTGAAAGAGCTGGGATGTTTACATTCTTTGGAAGGAAAGAAGAGCAGAGAATACCATTCCATATTTGTACTTGTTGGTTTTCTAGCATCATGGTGGCTGCTTTATAACAGCTCACAGCACTTACACTGTGGCATCGTTTCTGCCTGTGGAATCACATTGGTATGCAGATTCTTAAGTATGCAGCCCCCATGGATTAAGGCCCTCATTCCTGTCAAAGAGAGTTATTTACTTCAGGAATTTTTCCAAAGTTGCTACCAGGAATACTTTTTACTTTTATGGTGACTTGATCCCTAAGGATAAAGACAGTCATCCAAAAGGAAAACTTTTTGCCAAGCAGCTGGACATACATTTGCTGGGCAGAACAGAAAAGTTCCTAATCTTTATCAGTTTGAGAACAGATTATTGAGTGTGGATTCCTGGTGTCTACTTGTATTTTGCACCTATGACCTGACTTGTATACATAGTTGAAGAATTCTTTTCACTAGACAATTCGTGTGATTTAATTTCTTATTAAGTTCTTCACTTATCAGTGCTTTAATGGAGAAAAGCCTTGCTTAATTTTAGAAATTATCTATTCTTCGTTTAGAACATTTGTCTGCACATCAGTAGATACTGATAATCATTTCACTTTATTCCTTCTAAGTTCTTCACAGACTCATATTAAGTTCCTAGTAAATACTCTGCAGTGGCTTTTCTGAAACTTCCTTCCTTGTCCTCAAGTTTTAATCCCCCTCTGTTTTTCCTCCTTTATCCTTGGCGGATGGTGACCCCGTACAGTTTATCTAGTGTAAGCTCTTGCACTGTCTCTCCTGTCTGTCTTGACATACCAGCATTTGTGTCCATCCATTTTTTTCCTTTTCTGTATCTGAGAAACAGTTGCCCTTTTACGTCTTGTCTTTTCTTTACCTTCTATATTTGCCCTTAATTCTGTCTTTCTGTATCAGCTCACAGTTCATTTGCAGGAAATAGACTCCTCTCTAGTTATTTTAGGGAGAAAAGGAATGTAAGTGCTTATAGAATTGTTGAAAGCTCTGGAAAGACAGGGCCTCCAGAAAAGGCTTCAGACAAGCACTGCAGAACTGGCTATCCAAGGGATTGGCAACAGTTGCCACAATCAGGAAATTAAGGAGTCAGGAAGCTATTGGGCTGGCCCAGCACTGGGTCTAGGGTTACATACCTTAGCTGTGATCTGGGCTTAAGAAGCTGCCAGTAGAACTGCTGTATCCAGAGTAACAATCATCTCTACCAGATCTGCAGCAGCAAGATGGATGCCTTACAGTCTAATTCTTCTCTTTGCTTAATTCAGTTTCAGGTGCAAGTTTCTTATAGGTACACCTTCTTGTTGAAATTAAATCACACCTAGAACCTAAGCTGAAGGAAAGTCTGGGAAATATTATTTTATCTCCTTTGCCTCTGCTGCACACAAGACACTTTCCAAGGGGCTTAAGACAAAAAAGCAATCCAAAAAAAAAAAAAAGGTCAAGCAATCCATTTAACTGTTTGCCAGTCTTTTCTACTGACTTTTGATTTACTCAGTTACTAGTTCTATTTCTTATTTATTTATCCCAGTCTAGATATTTCCTCTACCTTTTTTTCCATTTCACTGTTTGCATTTCTGCACTAAATTCCAAGATTTTTTACTTCCTACTATTAATATTTTTCTTGGGTTATTATTATTTTTATTACATGGTGTGCTGGTCCTTATTGTTTTCTTTTGCCTTGTCATCCCGAAACTGTTATATTCCTATTGATTTCCAAAAATATTGTGCCACCGTAAACATGACTTCCCAACAACTTGTGAGCTTGGTTTTGGTACTAGAAAACCTCCCAGCAGGGGCTGAGGTTGGATTTTGGAATCTGGATAGGAAACCCATTAAAAGTATAACTATTTACTTATTTCTAAAACCTTAACTATACATCATTGCTGCACCTTCCACTGACCATTCTGACCATTTTTCTGGACAGCTGATGAATGCAGGGTTACCTAAGTCTTCAGTTTAAGAGCCACTTGGGGTGAGGGAATGCTTATTAAATTTTGTCTCAGAAGTATGAGATAAGTTTTGCCAAAAGCCCGAAGTGGAAAATTGAAAAAGGGCTGGGGCTTCAGAAGGAGTACTAGATCATAGACCACTTTCCAAATTCCCTCAAAAATGTTTTTACTTGTCTGAGATCATGTCTCTCATCCTGTCTTGGTTATCCTAGGACCCAAGACTTTATTTTATGGATTAAGAATAGCCTTGCATGGGATAGGCTTATTCATACTAATTTTCTCTTTCCTTTTCATGTATTTTAATACATATAGTAGTGGAATTTAAGGAGGAGATTGTCTTGGTTCTACCACTTACTCTGACATCTTTCAAGTGACTTGTCAATGAACTGTATGTGAAAATACAGCACATGGGTAAAGATTTAGTTTTGCTAACAGGAATCTGACACAACTGATATGTCACATACAATATACAGAATAGTTTAAGTCCAAGGTTCTATGAGAACTCCAATCTTGTACTTGCCTTCTAGTCAGCTCTAGAAGATGTGGAAATCAAGCAATAGTAAGTTAATAGAAAAGGAGCTTCTTAAAATTTTACCAGGGAATTATTTATCATAAAAGTAAATAAGCAAAACTGATACTCTTCTCAGATTTTATTTACAAAGTGAAATAATGTTAAATTTCTCACAGAAGCCTTAACTTTACATTTTCACTTGGTGTCAGTAAAATAAATCTTACCTGACATGGGTCAAGAGGTTGTAAGCAATAGAACATAGTATTTTTTAAATATGTACATTACCAGTATTTCTCTTAGTTATGTATCTGATTAAATTGAGAGACACTGGAGGGGAAAATAGTATTTATGGACAGAAGCTCACTCATCTGATTAATGTATTAGGAATGAGGTCTCTCAGGGAATGTTTTCAAAGAAAGGGAATTATATCACATGCTCACATAAGTACGTTGTACCAAATCACAGTTTGTAAAAGAGTTTTACTCAGTTTTGAATTTGTAACATATTATTTTACAAATAGTCATAATATTGACTATTTAAAAATTAAAGATTGAAAAATCTTTAAAGATTAATGTATATAAAGCTCTTAAAATAATAAAAGAGGAAAAAGGAAAACAAAATAAACCAAATCTGTCTTTCTCAACACTGGTTTATAGACTGACCAGGCAAGTTTTTCTCTTTCTCTAGTCTTTTCCATTTCCTCCCTGACTGTACGCACTGTATTTCAACTGTTTTTACACTCCTCTGTCTCTCTCTTCATTCTAGGGTTCATGGTATAGAAGTTAGACTATTGATGAGGAAGGCAATTCATGTGGTGGTTTAGTTGCTACGTCGTGTCCAACTCTTGCGACCCCATGGACAAAAGCCCGCCAGGCTCTTCTTTCCCTGGGATTTTCCAGGCAAAGATACTGGAGTGGGTTGCATTTCCTTCTCCAGGGGGTCTTCCTGACCAGGGATCAAACCTGGGTCTCCTGCACTGCCGGCAGATTCTTTACCAAGTGAGCTACCAGGGAATCCCTGTGATTAGAAACATAAGCTCTGAAGTCAGAATGCCCGTGCTCAATTTCTGGTCCTCGCTGCATAATTTTAGGCAAAGTACCTCACTTTTCCAAGTCTCTGGTTTCCGCTCCATAAAAATGGGGGAAATGACAGGCCATCTGAACAGGTACAAGCAGAAGTACATTTACACTTTTCAGCCAAGTTTTCTGGAGATAAATGATTTAAGGAAGTAAAGGGCTTAGTATAGTAAGTGCTCAATTTTAAAAAGCCACTGATATTTACACATTTATATTATTACTTCTGCTGGGAGACAATAAATAGGTTGGAGTTCATCCACAATTCAGTTATAAAATATGTACTTACAGAGGAAAAGACAGATGAAAAATTATTTATCTTAGATTATGATGAGCTAATACCAAGTATATGTATGAAAACTGAAAATAAATCTAGATATTTTCAAACATCTTATAGACAGATTCTATTGGCATGTTCTTTCTGTGTGTGTGTGGTGTGTGTGTATAGGAAGTTAATGCATTCTTATTCAGTAATCCCTTCTTGAGCACCTCTGTGAGGTGTATGTACATCATGGAACTTAACATATATTATTTCTAATCCTTATTAACCCTCAAGAGAGATCAAATTTATTAGTTTTATTTTACATTTTGGAAAACTAGAGCTTAAGAAAGTAATGCAACTCATCTGACTAAGTTCACAGGGTTAATAAGCACTGGGGCCACACATTTGAAACCTATGCCTTCTTTCATCAGAGATGGTGTTCTCTTCCACTAGGACACATATTTTATGAATCTAGGCCTAATGGCCTGAGGAGAGGACTGGTTGATAAGTTCATTCATAGAGATTCAGCATTGTAAATGTTAATGGTTTTTATGTACAAACTTACTCTTTTACTGACAGAGTATTTCATTTTAACAAGTAAGAATATTCTCAGGGGATAAATTTTTTTCTCAGATTCATAATAATGCACAGTTATACAAATTAGAAAAATGCATAATTGTATACAGAAGGTGAGGATCTTTTATACATTAATAAATGTTTATTCTTCATAATACACTTATGAACAGAATCATATTGGTTAAGCTGGTGATTGCAAGGGATATGTCTGGGCACAAATGACTCTGGCAGATAAGCTTTGTTTAGTTTAGTCCTATCAAAAACAGAGAAAGAGTAGTCCTTTAGCAAAGCCCTTGTGGCAAGGAAAATATCACCATATTTAACATGGTTCATCAGGGAAAAATATTTCCTGCTGTTCAGACAATTGTAAAAGGTCAACTAAGCACAATCATAGCAGTTGATTCCAAATGCTGACCTCAGAATGTCCGCTCTGAAGGGATGCTAATGGCTCCTGCCATAGTGCTTTTGCTTATTTGGATTCCACTAAAAGCTCCACTTGACAAGCACAGTGATGAACTGCACTTTTCCCATCAAGCAACACATGTTTGGATGATAGACAGCTCTGTTAAGTTGAGGATTTATCTTCCAAGAACCAATTTTTCATCTTACTCTGCAAACCCATGAAGCTGCTTAAAACTCTTATAACTTATTGCTGATAAATGGAACATCAGCTTCAAGATTGACCTCGGGGAAGGGGATACAGGGTATAATGACACATCTGTTTTATCAACATAAAACCTCTTTGGTCTTCAAAAGGATGAATTTTCTGTTCATATACTAGTACATCTGACTCCACTGAATGAATGATTTTATGCTTCAAAGACATGTTTTATTATCTTTTTTGTTATCTATTTTTAATCTATTTTATTATCTTAAAAAATTAAATTTAAATGAATGAAATATCCCTAACTTATATGTTCATTGTTGAGTATTGTTTTGTCCTTGACTTATGAACAACTCTTTCATGATTCTCCATTATAATAATTTCACACAAAACAACAAAATAAATATAACTGGCAGTCAATAAACAGATATTTTTCAAAACTGGGGAACTATTCTTTTTCTCGTTGTTTTCGTTGCATCTTTAAAGCCTTGGAAATATTGAATTCATTTAATTTTTGCAATAAATTGTTGTGTGCTTTCAAAAAAGAAGGAATGAGATTGATTTTTTTCAGAAAAGGGAAAGGCCTTCTTATAATTTATGACAATAAAAGAATAGACCCGCCCGGAACAAAACTAACTGAAACACTTCAAATTTCATTAGCATCATTGTTCTGGCACTTAAAGATATGCTTCTGCCTCCAGGAGTATCATGTAAAATGTAAATGCACATGGAGATATAAACTTTAAAGCTATATCAGTCAGCAAATTAATTATCATTTAAGACCTTAGCAATAATTAGTGGGCAACTGTTAGAGATAAACTGAAATACATTTCATGCCCAATCAGAAGTGAGCCTGGCCATGAGAACACTCTAGGAAGTGGTGCTCACCTGGTTCTGAGCTCTTTGGACTCATAATCTTGAGTTTTTAATAGTCAAACAGGGATCCCTTTGGTGGAAAATAGATAGAAGATGATCTTAAAGTATTCCTAAGTTTGAGACTGTGTGATCATGATACACGATTCATTAAAAACCATTAAATTCACATTGTAAAATGAAATCTAAACATATTAGTATCATTTAGGGTCCCAGCAGAAAATAGGTAGCATATTCAAAGGAGTAATTAAAGATAATATAGTACAGGCTCGTGGAAACCAACGAATGAAAATGAAGCAACCAGAGGTCAAGAGCAGGAAGCTGTTATTACCCTTAGGTCTGAAGATGCAAGGAGGTGGTGTGTGTTATTGGACCAGAGCAAGAGTTAAGGCATGGTAGAGTGACAGATAGGAGCTCTGACTGTCTACATCGAGGAGCAAAGCCATTGCCAAACCGTGGCCCAGAAGGTCCAGCAGGTCCAGCAGGGACAGCATTTCCCTGCCCTCTCATTCCCCTTGCTCTTTATCTCTTGTTGGAGCTTCCCGTTGACGGAAGCCAACCAGGAGTCAGCATGCAAGGGAACTTGGCCCCTGCAGTCTCTAGAGGCCAGAAAGCAGAGCCAGAGAGGGTAGAGGATGGGCTCAGGGAGAATGACTAGCACAACATTTTGCCATAATCATCATCACACAGAATGCTAACCTTCAGGGAGAACTGAATGCTAGTCCTCACTAAGGACTGGTGGGAGCTCTCTGCTGCTATTCTACTCCTCTGAATTTATCTTCTTCCAGCATCTGAAAGTTCTCTTCTAGGTTTTTAGTCAGTTCTTGTTCCACTAAATCCGTGCTAGAATATGATGCAGTCCTTAAGCAGGGCTGTTTTTATTTTTTGCAAAATAATCTTTTTTTTCTTCCTTTTTTGCTAAAGTTTGCTTATTATCAAGTCTTGAATAACTGCTTTCAGTGAAGGAGTTTTCCCTTTGACATAATTCTTAACATCTTGCTGCCTAATTTCCCCCAGTTTACTGGAAGGGCTTTTATCAGTTTATTGAGCTGTATAGCTCTCTCCTTAAACTCATTGCCCTGCCATACATCTCCTTCTATAGTTGGTGTTCCACCCACACTGTCAATGAGAAGGCTCTTAAAATTTATTTTAATGAGAGAAGCCATGTTCTGATTAGATCAAGCTTCACAGTATGAAATATCTGTTTTTAATGTATAACTAAAGTTAAACATCTGTCTTTGCCATTCTTCACTATTCTTTATTTCGTTATTCTCATTCCTTCACCATAGATTTACTTTCTTTTTTGTCTATTTACCTAGAAAGCTGTGAATTGAATGTTTGACAGTATGGTATGTAATAAACTGTAACAGGGGTGAGAAGTGTTAAAGATTGTCTTATAGGTTAACAGGTGAATTAAAACTCAGGGCTGGTTTTAGTTTGCAGATCTATTTACTACTCCCAAGTAAAAATTTCTCCAAGACAGTAGCGTGTTTTTTTTTTTTTTTTTCACAAGTTATATAATTCTAATTATTGTGTCCTTTTTTTACTGCACTCAGATCAGAAGCCAGAGCAAAGCCTCTGGGTCTGGGCTCTGTGAGGGGGATGAAGTGGTTTCTATCAATGGCAACCCTTGTGAAGACCTCACCTACCCAGAAGTCATCAAGCTCATGGAGAGCATAACAGACTCTCTCCAGATGCTCGTCAAAAGGTACAAAGACTTGTTGGAATATTTATTTTCTCTTGAAGCTACGTGGCAACAATTATAGCTCCTACTGTCATATAAACTATTCTCTATGGGGAAATGAGGGTGCTCTGTACGTTAGTATAAACAGAAAAACCACAGTGTTTGGAAAATGGTAATTCTAATCAGCTGAATTTTCTGGTTAATTGAGATTTAACCTGAAAAGTTTGTTTCAAGAACTTTGTTGAAAATCTTAGGTATTTTAGACTACTTCCTTAGGAAGCTTGGCTTTGGTCAACAGGAAGCTCCAACAAGAGATAAAGAGCAAGGGAAATGAGAAGGCAGGGAAATGCTGTCCCTGCTGGACCTTCTGGGCCACGGTATGGTGATGGCTTTGCTCCTCGATGTAGACAGTCAGAGCTCCTGTCTGTCTGTCACTCTACCATGCCAGGGATAAAACTCATGTCTCCCACATTGCAGGCGAATTCTTTACCACTGAGGGGCTTCCCTGGTGGCTCAGATGGTGAATAATTCACCTGCAGTGCAGGCGATCTGGGTTCTATCCCTGGGTCAGAAAGATCCCCTGGAGAAGGGAATGTCAGCCTACTCTAGGATTCTTATTACCTGGGAAATCCCAAGGACAGAGGAGCCTGGCGGGCTACAGTCCATAGGGTCGCAAAGAGTTGACACACAGAGAGACTAACACTTTCACTCACTTTCACTTTCTTTACCGCTGAGTCATCTAGGAAGCCACATACAGCGTTACCCCTCTGGTAATCATTCAATATGATTCCATTCCTATACAAACACGAACGTACTGTGGCCAAAATTTTTTGACAATAAAGAAATCTCACCATTCCCTCACAATCTCCCATCTAAACGTTTACCCTCAAGTCCAGTGTGTAAGCCACTGAGATTCTACTTATTTTAAAGCTGCCATTTGCTTTTTCAAGGGATCTAACAGAAACCTTGCCAAGTATAGTCACAGTGTTGGCCATTGTTACATTTAAATCTCTGAGGTATTTGAAGTTCCGTCTTTGTAAAGGTTTAATCACATCCAAAATAGGAGAAAAACCTTTTCTAATTTATTCCCCTTTAGTGTCTTTGCTGATTTAATGAGGCCAGTCTCTTCAGAACATACTTGTAGAGTGGAACATGCCCTGCTAGTTCTTGTTTTGATGACTGTCACTGGGAAAGTCCTTGGTGGTTTAAAGCTGAGTCTTAGGTACAGATTTACTTTTAAAAGTAGATGGACTAGTTCTCTGCTACTTTTAATAACTGGAATTTTGATGATTATTATTTTAATTATTTTTATTTTTACAAAATAAATAAATAATTGCAGAAATTTTAAATGAAATCTCAAATTAAAATCATCCCCAAAGTAATCATCATCATCATCACCACCATCCCTACAAATCTGGATCTCTGAACATTGTTTCCTGGAATTAAATATTTCTCTTGCTCATGTAACTGTCATCTGTCCCTAGAGGACGAGTGATTTACTTTTCCTGGGCTATTACCCAGAGATAGCTGGGTCAGACTATCAATATTGTCTCTATTATTGTAAATTTTATTTAAATGTTTTATATATATATATATATATATACACACACACATAATCATGGCACATAAATTTTGGAATTAAGTACCTATGTGCACTGAATGGAAATGAGCATTTTAAGGTATGAAGCTGTATTTAACCTCTAATTCTTTTATGATTTTTATTCATGTATGTATATCTGTCCATTTTATTTTGGCTACCAATAAATGTTAATATTTATCTGACCCATTTGCCTGTATTACAGTCTGTAAGGCTGGAATGAATTCACACTACTCTCTTCTCAGCTTCATAATTTATTGCTAATATAATTCAAAGTGATTTAATCTACTTCTATCTCAAGACCTTCCTAAATTAACTCTGCCCTTTTGAAATGCTTAAATTTCAGTTGCATAGAGTATATTCATCACTTCCTATATAAGAAATATTTAATTTGCTTTCATCATGTTTTAAAAATGCTATATTATAATGTTTTGGTTTTTTTGCTATTACCAGGAAGCTCTACAGATTATTTGCACAGAGAAAGCTGCATTTCATTTGATTGTTAGCTTGTGCTTTATTTTTGTTTTGCTAAATTCAGTGAAAAGCAAAGTCAAGAGTAATTATTTTGAATTGGTCTACATTTTATTACTACATAAATTCTAAGGTGAATTCCTTTGCATATAATAGAAGTATGGGCTCACTCCCTTCAATAAATGATCCTGCATTAGTTAGGGTACTTTTGAGGCAAAAAAGAATGGGACTGAGATAGATGCCACTGCTTCTTTAAAAAATTTACAAATGTAAGAAATGAAAGTATCTCCTACAGCTGTTCTGTGAATGATGCTTCTCTTCTGAAAGCAGTTAGAGTTTAAATTAGAGTTTCATGCAAGAAGTCATTTAACCCTACACTGACTTTGCTTCTTGCAAACACAAATTTGCAAAACCAGCTGGGAAGAGTTAAGGTCAAAATAAAAAGACTGTAGTGAACAGCTGAGGGCTCCTTATCTGAGCGATTAAGGAACAGTTTGACTTCAGAGATCCTATAAGGAAAATGCTCCAAGTGACAAGTTCAAATAGAGAAGGGGAGACATTTCAGATTATAAATACTCCATGACTCAATGATGCATTGCAGCATGGAAAGGATTTCTTTTTGCACAAGAGTACTGGGCTGGGGTCCACTTATTACAAAACATGCTCATTGGAGCTTAAAAAACAGCTTCTATTTCATTCCTTTCAAGAAAGCACAGCCTCTAAAAGGATTACTTGAGTTATCTGTATATTAATATTGCTCTGAAGCTGCTGAATATGTTTATAAAACTTTATAATGTGCAGACTTAACTCAGTCAATGAGACATTACAATGCTTTGTCATATTATAACAAGCATGATTATTTGAAAACACCCCAATAATTATAGGTGAAGAGCATCCGTATAGCTATAACCTATGCTTCAAAAAAAAAAAAGAAAAAAAAGTGAAATTAGGATGGATTTTGGTTTTATAAACTTTTGTGAGTATTTTTGCTTTGCTTCACAGACAAGTTTATTTGGAAGATCTTTAAATAATAATATAAACATGTTGCCAAGTTCTGTTTTCAAATAGGTTGCAGTTGACATTTAGGAGGAAATATTTTTACTGTATTGTGTATTAGACATCATACAAGTGTCAGGAAGTTCTTTGGCAGGTGTAATGCACTCTGATTTAACTGTCTGGACTAATTTTCCTGTGTGCAGACCATCCAGTGGAATCAGTGAAACTTCGATCTCTGAAACTGAAAACAAAAACCAGGAGAATGTCACCCATGAAGGGTACGTGGAAAGTACCACCCTACAGATTCGACCAGCCACAAAGAGCCAGTACAGAGAGTTCTACATTGTCCCTGTCAAGAGTGGAGCTCCCCTAGCTGAGGAGCAAGCGAGTGGTGCTGGTTTTTCTGGGAGCATAAAAGAAGAAACAGGCCTGGCCCCTCACACGTCTGACTCTGAAAGTGGACGCTCACCAGAGGAGATTATCTTCAGTGAGAAGGCAGAAGCAGGGCGGCCAGGCGCTGTGGTTGAGCTGCAACTGTCCCTGTCACAAGAGAGACAGAAGGGCACGACTGCCGCTGTGGTGGCTCTCCTGGGAGCAGAAAAATCCAAGCCTCCTGACCCAGAGCCTAATTTACAGCATGACGAGATTGTCCACATAAATCCTGCCCCCACTAGTGAGAAAGAGGACCCTCCTCTGAGGTCCAGCAAGACAATCCAGATCTCCAGTGGCCAGGGGCTGAGAGTGATCCAGGACAATGAAGCGGCAGACACGGGGCTGCCCCGCGTGGAGGTGATCTTCGATTGCTCTGACAGGCAGAAGACGGAAGGGTGCAGGCTTCAGGCAGCAAAGGGGTGTGTGGATTCTCCAGTAGAAGGAGGGCAGTCAGAAGCACCTCCTTCTCTGGTGTCCTTTGCAGTCTCATCAGAAGGCGCAGAGCAGGGGGAAGATCCACGCTCAGAAAGGGATCACAGCAGACCTCACAAGCACAGAGCGCGCCACGCACGTAAGTCGTGCCCTGGGAGCCACTGCTGGGCAGCTGGAAGGGGCTTGGGAGCTTCGGGCGCTTTGCTGCTGGTTCGCCTGCCTGGATTTTTTTCTTTTTAAGGTTTTTCTTATGTCTTTCATTGGCTTTTTTTTTTTTTTTTAACTAATGCACAAAATAACAAGCATGAAATTGTAGAAAACACCAATTTCTGAACTGGAAGTAACAAGTTTTAACTTTGTAGTAGATTTGAATGTTTTTAATGCACTTTCTTTTCTTCCCAAAGACATGGGGACTGTTAAAGAAAATACTAAAGTTAATGTGCCTTTTTGGATTTGTCTCATATTCCGTGTTAAAATAGCATTTAAGAGTCTTTGCAGTCATGTGGATGCTGAGTTTAAATGTCAAAAACTGTTGAGTTTGCTGCAGAGAGGTGTCTTTAAAATACAGGCTCAACCACTGATATTAAAAGCAGATCCTCGTTTTGAAAAAAAAAATCATTGTGCAGCATGATGATGCTTGCAGAAGTGAGTTTGATGGACAAGGACATGTGGAATACTGAGCAGTTACATGATCCTCTCCGTTTTGTTAAGTCTTCACTAGACTGCAAAGCGTCTCATCTACCTTCTAGACACAGAAGTCAGTCCCCAAGTCCATGTGAAGTCATTTAAATGTCTCCCAACTCAAGATATATTTTAAAATCAAGACCTTTTATGGTGTTTTATTTTACCCAGGAGAGTGATTACAGCAAGGCGAATGAAGATAGGAATGGCAGTTGGGTTTTATGATTTCTGTAATTTTCTTTCACGAACTTTTTAAAAACAAATTTGGAATTTCATTTAGGCATTTGAGGAGGTAAAGGCTGACTCTCAAAGGCACTTGAATGTATGAGTGATACACAGCAGTAATAATCTTGGTTATTCAAAGTAGTATATTAATTCTCCTAACTACTGTTATTCCTTGTAAAGCATATTTTTAGCATAACCATGTGTAGCTGAATTGACAAGTGCTGTTAATCATTCCTTATACTTTAAGCATCTGTATGCATCTTCACATTTATAGCAGATTAAACAAGTGTATTAAGGCAGCACTCACATACTTTACGTGTTGGCAGTGAAGTTAGCAACAACTGTGCAACTGTGACTGTCAATTTAATAGTAAGTTGTATAACACTAGTCAAAAAAGGAATTACATTTAGAGATGACCATGCTTTTAACCATTTTCTCTACGTAAAATTTGATTACCAGTGAGTATCTGTAATTTTGTTATAAAACTATTTTGAGTCTATTTTATTTTTTAAAAATTAACCATTAAGTCTGATTTTTTTTCCCCAGTCACAAACAGAGGTAATTTTCAATCAAAAAAAATTTTTTTAATGTCAAATTTTTACTTAACTTTTTTGAGGAATTCAAAAATTATTTGTGAATCATGCTTATTTTTATCATTGATAGTGCTATAAGTTAACTTGCCACCAATTTATTTTTATAACAATATTAATATTAAAATTTTAATATAAATTTTTATTATTCTAAAACTGTCAGGTTCTCATTTTACATGACTTGATTTCTGTATCATTTCTACCCACAGCTGTAAAGGTTACTAGTAATATAATTTAAAATTTCCCCAAGATTTACACTTATTCTTGCTGCAACTAAAGTAGAATTATATTTCCAAGAAAGCAATGCATTTATGAACAACTTTATCTAGACAACTTTGTAGCTAAAGTTTCTTAGATATAGTCACAATAACTTTATACTCTGAATTATTGTTAATTATTGATTCAGTACCTTCAATTATTATTCATTACATTTAAAATTTTATTTTTATTTACTAGCTATGAATGCAAAGACTTTGGGGGAATGGCAAACTAAAAAAAAAAAGAAAACCTAAATGTTTAAACTCATTACATTAAAAGATTTAAGTAAACAATATTTTCTTATTTCTCCCTCCCTTCTTTTTAAAATGCTTGGAAATGTTTTACATCAACATTTTAATTTTAAAATATGAAAATGCAAGGTATGTCCTAAGTTATTTTTGGAAAATATTATGTCCTTAATTTATTTCCATTGTAATTTTAATTACATCCGATTAACTGACATTTATTTTCCACTGTTTATTGTTAAAGTTTAAGGAGCTATGCAGAAACAAATTATGAGACATATTCTAATCAATATAAAAATGTATTTGTAGAAAAAAATGAAGTAACATATATATGCAAGTTATATCTATATTATATCATCATATATATCAATATAGAAGTATACATTTTGAAAGAAGAAAGAGAAATGAGTTGGATTGTGTCACAGTTTAGTACCCAATTGTAAACATGTTTTTTCTGTATTTCTTTTCCCCCAGGAGAGTTGATTTCTGGGTTGCTATGCAGTCTTCCTTGAACTCATCAACTCAGTGTAATCTTTGTATTTTCCCTAGGGCTCAGGAGGAGCGAAAGCTTATCAGAAAAGCAGGTGAAAGAAGCAAAATCTAAATGCAAAAGCATTGCCCTCCTTCTGACAGATGCCCCCAACCCCAACTCCAAGGGGGTGTTGATGTTTAAGAAGCGCCGTCGGAGGGCCAGGAAATACACACTGGTCAGCTACGGGACTGGTGAACTTGAGCGAGAGGCAGAGGAGGAGGAAGACGGCGACAAAGAGGATCCATGTGAAGTAGCCTTTCTGGGTGCAAGCGAATCGGAGGTGGATGAAGAATTGTTGTCTGACGCTGAAGACAACACACACGTTGTGAACTTTGACTGGGATTCTGGTCTAGTGGACATTGAAAAGAAACTGAACAGAGGGGACAAGATGGAGATGCTGCCAGACACCACAGGCAAGGGGGCCCTCATGTTTGCCAAGAGGAGGGAAAGAATGGACCAGATCACAGCCCAAAAAGAGGAGGAGAGGGCGGGTGGAGTGCCCAGCAGAGAGCCAGACGCTGCCCAGACAGCAGGCCTGAGAACCGTGACGTCTTACCAAAGGAAGGAGGAAGAGTCGGTGAGAGCGCAGAGCTCTGTGAGCAAAAGCTACATTGAGGTGAGCCATGGTCTCGGCCACGTGCCCCAACAGAATGGCTTCACGGGGGTGTCTGAGACAGCAGAAGCTCAGAGGATGATCCCTGTGAACAGAACAGCCAAGCCCTTCCCGGGGTCGGGGAACCAGCCGGCAACCCCCTTCTCTCCAAGCCGAAACGTGACAAGTCCCATCGCTGACTTTCCTGCGCCTCCACCTTACTCTGCAGTCACACCCCCACCTGAAACCTTCTCCAGAGCAGGGTCGAGTCCAACAGCTGGCCCAGCACCGCCGCCTCCGTGGCCCCAGCCTGCCCCATGGTCCCAGCCGGCCTTTTACGATTCATCGGAACGAATAGCTTCCCGGGATGAAAGGATTGCGGTGCCAGCAAAAAGAACGGGGATATTGCAAGAGGCCAAAAGGAGAAGCACGACAAAACCCATGTTCACTTTTAAAGAGCCCAAAGTCAGCCCCAATCCTGAACTCTTGTCACTTCTTCAAAATTCTGAGGGCAGAAAGGGCCCTGGAGCGGGAGCAGACTCCGGCCCTGAAGAAGACTACCTCAGTTTAGGAGCAGAGGCTTGTAACTTCATGCAGGGCTCCTCTGCAAAACAGAAGACCCCGCCTCCTGTCGCGCCAAAGCCTGCTGTCAAGTCCTCATCCTCCCAACCAGTCACTCCGGTTTCTCCAGTCTGGTCGCCAGGAGTGGCTCCAGCGCAACCTCCTGCCTTCCCCACATCCAGCCCGTCACATGGCACCGTGGTCTCCTCCATCAAAATCGCGCAGCCTTCTTACGCTCCCGCCCGGCCTGCAAGTGTTCTGAACCTGGCTGGTCCTTTCAAAGGCCCACAGGCAGCCGTAGCCAGCCGGAACTATACCCCTAAACCAGCAGCTCCCACACCGGCAGTGAACCCTGCTCATGCTGGGGCGGTGGGAGCATCCAATGGGCTTCCAGGAATGAGTGGGAAAGGAGCCCAGCTCTTTGCTAAGAGGCAGTCAAGGATGGAGAAGTACGTGGTGGATTCGGACACCGTGCAGGCCCACGCCGCCCGAGCTCATTCTCCCACCCCGTCTCTCCCGGCCGGTTGGAAGTACTCCTCCAATGTCCGAGCGCCTCCGCCTGTGGCCTACAATCCTATCCACTCCCCCTCCTACCCACCGGCTGCTGTCAAGTCTCAGCCATCAGGCCTACAGGCCTCCAAGACAGGCAAGAAAAAGGGCAAGAAACCCCTCAATGCTCTGGATGTCATGAAGCACCAACCCTATCAGCTTAATGCGTCCTTGTTTACTTTCCAACCTCCAGATGCGAAGGACGGCCTCCCGGCAAAGCCATCAGTTCAGGTCAGTTCAGTGCCAGCTGCGAAGCAAGCTCTTCCTCCTCGGCCAGTGAACGCTGGCTCGCCCACTAATGTGCGACCCTCCTCTGTGTACGCCCTGCCAGCCTATACCTCTCCACCCTCCTTCTGTGCTGAGGCCACCTCACCGGTCAGCGCTTCCCCAGTGCCCGTGGCCATCCCCACCTCTCCAAAGCAGGAGTCAGCCTCAACATCTTACTTTGTGGCACCAAGGCCAAAGTTCTCAGCAAAGAAGAGCGGTGTCACAGTTCAGGTGTGGAGACCGTCTGTGGTGGAAGAGTAATCTTTTAGCCGAAGCTGAGTGTCCACTTTGCTTGAAACGAATTGTTTGCCGTGTTAACTTGAGTCCCAGAGAATGCCTAGCAAGTCCTCAACTTACTTAATTTCAGATGTCACCTCCCAATCTGGGTCCAAGAAGCAGAATATGTTTAAAGAGTCAGAAATCTAACTCAGATTGACTTAAAACGTTTATCTTCTTTGCACTCTTAAAAAATCTGGGAGCACCCCCAAATAGACATGGGCCATTGTATTAAGTAAGCAGGATACTTAGGGTTTATGCATTTAGCCACAAGACAGTGATCAGTGTTATCAACATTAGGACACAGTCTTTATGTGACAGAACAGCTGTGTTCCTACAGTGAAAAGGTTCGATTATAGTGAAAATATAACATGTATTGACTGATGTTTCCTTTCTAAGTAGTGCTGTATCTCTATTACTAGTATTAAGGGATAAGAAATTTATTGAGGACAGGGATCAGCTCTGGTCTGTCAACCTCAGCCACCGGTTTGATGTCACAGACAACTTGGGGATTGTTGGAATGTACATAGTTTACTAAGGTGGATAAGAAAGGAGATTAATAATTAGGGAGTACTTATTATCTACCAGGCTTCTTGCCAGATGTTTTATATATATTAGCTCGTTTTAAAGGCTTCTTTAAAGTAAACTGGATGGGCAAGAAGGATAATTATTCTTAGAGGTTGATTCCCATCTTCCCTCCCCAGTTCCTTAAGAAACTCAGTTAGTACCTCTCCAATTCCCCATGAAAGCATAAGTTTGTTTTCCTCAGCTGAGGCAAGCGGTAGAGTACATTATAAAGGAGGAACATATCAAGAGGTGGGTAGGCTTCAGATAAAGGCACATGTGTGACCACTGTTTTCTTTTGGGAAACCATGTGATTGGGAGATTACTGCCTCTGGGGGCTGACTGTGAAGCAGAAGGAACCCTATATGTGTGGAGGCTGTAGGGTGAGAACACACATTTATTAGCATCATTTCTGAGTGACCTCACAGATTTTTTTCTTCTGTTTATTTTTTCTTTCTGACCACTGCTTCTCCCACTGTTCCTTGCAATTCTATTCTTGCACCTTCATTTTATTATCTATATTTGATGGACCAGGAGGATTAAGGCAAGGTTACCTTGTAAATTTGGATTGGTCACACACCATGTCATCATCCAGCTGGCTCTGAAGTCAATAATGTTACTGACAGTAAACCTGAAGACCTTTCTCATATCTATTTTAAGTCCAAGTCTGACCAACCATGGAAACTATTCAACATGAATTAATGTAGAGAACCACAAAGCATTTTTGACAACTCCAAGGAAAACCATCTTCTCAATAGGAGAGATATGTCTAGAGACTTCTCATAAAAGTTTACCTGGTGTGAGGGTACATGGTACCATGTTAATCCTCTGAAAATATCTGTATTCCTGTTCTTTTTCTGCTGTCACTGTCAATCTGCTATATTTTCACTATCCTATTAAAATATTACTATCTTCTTTATCTGTTCAATGTATTTTTAAAAAAATTCCTGTATGAGCTGTTCTAAGTCATTTTTCCTGATATTTCACTTATATCACTCTCCAAATATCTGAGTTTCTTTTTTGTGAACATTTCCACTTCTCTGTACATTGCAAAACTGCAAGCCATAGGTATTTCTATGATGTAACACAGAGGAGAATTAAGTTAGCTACAGAACAATGGGGCTTATTCTTTTTCTCTGGAAAATCTTCTATTGGCTTCGATGGCAATTTACTTAGAGGTTAGAACCACAGGATGTAGCTTGGTCTCTTTTTTTTTTTCCCTTTTTGGGAAATCAGTTAGGAAGATTCATACGGGATAAAGGAAAAAGCAGTCTATCCATTATATAATACTATTGTTTGTACTGCTTGTTCCCTGGAAAGGAAGTCTGTTGAATGTTGTGCATTTTGCATTCTTTTCTAATAGAACAACCAAAAAAAGGCATCTTAAGGTGAAGCAGGAAAAGAGATCATTTTTATAACTTTGCATTCTTAACAGCATTTAAAGAACAGCATGAATTAGGGAGAAGACAGTGGAACACAAGGTAGTCAATTTGAGTCCTCTGGTTCAAAAGTAACCTAGAATGGTAACGACCCACAAGTATTCCCAGTTGTCCAGTGGTTTGTGGTATGTAGAAATGAGGAGCGTTTGGGGTCTGTTTCCTGTAGGACAGGTGGCCATCTGAGCAGAGCTACTATTTGGAGTTGATGACTAAAGACATAACTAACATGGCTGGGACTGTCATGGGGTTCCCAAAAAGCTTCTAAGAAGAATGGCAGGTATGCAGTCAAAGCATCCACAACTTCGACTGGGAGCTGGTAGCATAGCTCTCATCTGGAACCATACAGTCCCAAATTAGGGAAAGGGCAGAGAATCTTCCAGAATTGTATCCACAGCAGAATCTAACTTCATTCTGAGAGATGAGGGCATGGAAGGGAGAAGGACTAAGCCAACTCCCTGGAGGAGAAGAGATTTCTTTGTCTTTTTTCCTCAGCCAGGGAGGCCCTGGGAACTTGCATGCAGAATAAGCTGGGTGTGTCACCTCTCAGATTGGAGTTCTGGAAATGATGTCAGTGTGGCAGGTGGGAGACTTAGGACTCATGACATCAGCTTCCTTCCCACTGGACACCCTTTGAATTCTGGATGTTGTTGGCTTTTCTTGGTAGCAGATGTTTCAGTTGGTTAGTTGGCTGGTTTGAGGGTATGAAGAGGCTTGGCCTTTGTTAGCTTAATTTCTATGCAGAACACCTATGAAGTCAAGTTTTCATCACCAACACAATGGCAACATTCATTTACTGAGTGCTTGTGTTATGTTAGGCGCCTTATGTACATTCCATGGCTTACAGGCACTGGAATATAAAATAAAATCTAACGACAGTCATGACTTTCTACAAGATGTTATGCAAATTTCTTTCCACCAGTGTCCCCTTAATAATGCCTCTAACCTTTCTTCCTAGAATGTTGTACCATACTGAGTACAGCACACAAGACCAGATATTCTATGAAGAAAGGTGCTTTGTAAATTTAAGTACACATACTCCTCTCAGTCCTATAGGAGGGCAGATTGAATCACAGAACTCTTAAGATTGGGGATCTAACCATTGCCACTTTGATCTTAGAACAGTTACAGTTTTATTTCTAATATCTCAATAATAAACACATTCTTCTTTGAGAGAAGAAAATCACACTGTTTCTGTATTTTGAATATTCATTGATAGTATAAAGCATACATTTTTAGGAATATGTTTTAGAAGACACATTGGGGCTGTCATTTTGAAGCATGTAAAAGTTTGTACTTCACAATATTTCTAGTATGATTTTTAATGATAACATGTATCTCATTTAATCTTCACAAGAATCAACTCATCTTAACTATAGGAAAATTGATCTGAGTTACATAGTCCTTGAGACAAAGCCAGGGTTCTTTAACCCTTCAAGATAGTGCTGACTCCTTTCAGAACGTGGGTTTCATAGGGCTACTGAATATTCTCACACAGCTGAATTCTAGCCTGGCAGCAGGAGTCACATCTGATATGTTAAGAGCAAGTGATCTCTGTTTAAGGGGAATGGACTAACTTATGCGGGACCACTGTTTTGTTTAGTTACTAGCTTAAAAAAACTTTGAAGGCCATTTTCTGCTGACAGGCATATCATACACTCTGACTGTAGCACTTTCACAGAAGTCTCTTGAGAACACAGGAAGACACACGGCTGTTAGTGTCTGAGTTTGGATTTAATCTTCCAAACAAAAGTTTTTTGCTGTGTATCATTTAATCCAGTTATAAATTCAAGAACCTACAAGCACCTGTATTCTATGGGTAAATTCCTGAAATCTGTTGCTATTTTATGAGTCACCACTGGCCGAGCAGGAAGGATATTTGAAGTCACGGTCATCAAAAAGAAGTGATTGTTTTCTAAAAAGCTAAATGCTTAAAATGCTTCCAGAGGGAAGCAGTGGGCTGTGTTCTCATTCCCTCTTACAATCAGAGTTGTTGAGTTTGTTATAAGAATTGTTAAAAGTTCATGAGAAAAATATGTAAATTCTGAGAACCAACATCATATTCCCAGAAGCACTGACCCTTGCTGGTCTCAAGTCCCCTTATCACTGGACTCTGGGGGACATAAAGACTCATGTAACACTTCGGTGCCACTGAGTTTGTCAACAAGTATTCTGGGAAAAAGCAAAATTGAATTCTTCTGTAGACTTCCCACCAGGATTGGCCAAAGGCCATAGAACAAGCTAGTAAATTCCCACAGGACCCAAACACCAGGCAAAATGGCTAAAAGAGGCTATAGTCTGAGTTAGAAAAGTAAAAGGAAAAAAATTAACAGACCATCCTGTGAGACATCGGGCCAATAACAGCCAAAAGCCCTCAAATCAGATTATCTTTTCCTTGATGTTATCAGGTACAGCCAGTTTCTTAAGTTAAAAAAAAAAAAAATTTCCATGGTATGTATATTTTTATACTGAATTACCATTTGGCACTTGGAAATCATAGACCTTACTACTCAGAAGCAACTGAATGAAGAGAAATTTAATTTATAAATATAAAATCCTGTCAGCTATTTCTCAGATTCCTGATTTTATCAGAGCTATGCCAGCTAATAAAGTATTTCTTAAGTATAAAAAGTTAGACTTCTACAGGAGCCTATAGTTTAGTTGTTATTGATACACAGAATTTCACAAATTTTCATTTTTTTGGTTCTAAGTGTAAAGTTCCTCATGTTTACCTCTGTTGATACCTCATTCTTGTGTTTATCTAAATTTTGTGTGCTTCATGACTTATGAAATACATTCAGGGTCCCTAATAAAAGTAATTACAAGGACCTACTTTCCAGCCGACACTTCTTCCTCTGTGCTGTGCTGTTTCTCATTTGTGTCCAGTTCTTTGCAACCCCATGGCCTGTAGCCCGCCAGGCTCCTCTGTCCATGGAGGTTCTTCAGGCAAGAGTACTGGAGTGGGTTGCCATGCCCTCCTCCAGGGGATCTTCCCAACCCAGGGATCGAACNACTTCTTCCTCTGTGCTGTGCTGTTTCTCATTTGTGTCCAGTTCTTTGCAACCCCATGGCCTGTAGCCCGCCAGGCTCCTCTGTCCATGGAGGTTCTTCAGGCAAGAGTACTGGAGTGGGTTGCCATGCCCTCCTCCAGGGGATCTTCCCAACCCAGGGATCGAACTCAGGTTTTCCACATTCCAGGTGGATTCTTTACAGTCTAAGCTACCAGGGAAGCCCCTTCTTCCTCTACCTGGTGATAGTAATAATAATATTTAAAATATAACATTCCAATATACCATGGAGGAACCCTGCCCTCATAGCCCCTACTTCTTGAGCTTCCTGATAACTATTATTAGTTGTTCATGGAATATAAACACAGATCACAATTAGCTCTAAGTTGAAAAGAAATGCACATTTAGGGAATAAATTAAGAAAAATGTTCTTCTTGGAACTAAATATCAAAAAAAAAGTAACTATTTTAAATTGTTCTTCAGGAGACATTTTAGAAGTCAGAGAGAGTCTTTGATATCTTTAGTTAGTGGAATAATCTTTAGTTAGTGGAATAATCTGTTCTCGAGACCATACAAAGACCCTGAGTTTAGATTACAGTTCAAGTACAGATGACAGGGGTGGGGATGGAAGCTGTAACAGTCATTCACAAAATCTCATAAGATCTAAGGAAAAGAAAGGGTGAGGGGATGATGTATTAAGTTTCTACTAAAAGCCAGGAATGGTCTTAAATATTTTATGTAAATTATAATACCTAACATTAACTGAGCACAAACTTTGGGCCCTGAGTTGTCCCAAGTATCTTCATAGATTCTCTCTTTAAAAAAAAAAAAAGGAGATATAATTGACATATAACATATTAATATTAGTTTCAGGTATACAATATAATAATTTGATATTAGTATATATTGCAAATTGATCATCACAGTTAAGCCCAGCTATAACATCCATCATCACACATAGTTATAAATTTCTTTTTCTTATGATAAGAACTTTTAAAAAATCTACTCTCTTAGCAACTTCTTAACTATGGGCTTCCCTGGTGGCTCAGATGGTAAAGAATATGCCTGCAGTGTGTCAGATCCAGGTTCAATCCCTGGGTTGGGAAGACACCATGGAGAAGGGAATGCTTACTCACTCCCACATTCTTGCCTGGAGAATTCCACGGACAGAGGAGCCTGGCAGGCTACAGTCCATGTGGTCACAATGAGTCAGACATGACAGCAACTAACTTTTTCTCCTTTTTTTTTCATTGTTAATTGCAGTTACATGTTACACAATATCCCCAGAACTTATTTATTTTGTAACTGGTAGTTTGTACCTTTAACCACCTTCACTCATTTTGCCCACCCACACCTCCACTCCTCTGGTAACCACCACAAATTATGTTTTATAATCAGCAGTCCTTATGAGATAGGTATCACCATAATCCTCAGTTTATAGATGGGATTCTGAGGCATAAACAGGCTGAATATCTTGCCCAAGAACACAGCGTATTAAGCAGCGGACCCTGGATTTCATGTCAACCTACACCCTTAACCAATGACATTGTGATTTAATTTACTCCTCAGAATTACCCTGAAAGTGAAGGCACTATTACTTCCATTCATAGGTGAGGTATCTGAAGCTCAGAGAGGCTAACCAGCTTGTCTGGCAATCATTAAGCTTACTAGTAGTGGGCTAGGGTTGGAACTACATACCTATCTGACACCCCAGCCCAGGCTCTCCCTTCAGTATGACATGAACATGGTCCACTCTCTGAGACCTGTTAATTGTATCTTCACCAAACTATCCACCAACAGCTGACACTGTATATGCTTAATGAATGGCTTTTACTACGTTGAGTGACATTAGAAAGTACCCCACTACTTTCATAAGACTGCTTATAAAATCAGATGCTATAATAATATGTTGGAAGTGAAAAACCAGTCTAAAAAGAAGCCTCTGTTTTACAAGTGGAAATAGATTTGACAGTGATTTTGCATTTTTGAATTCCCACTTTTCTTTTAGGATGAAAAGATGATATTTTTGGGCTGCAGGTAGTGAGGAATGTCATTAAAAAAAAAAAAATCAAAGGCTCTACATAAAAGGAAGTGCTACCCTTCATGCCTTTCCCACTAAAAGTAATTCAGGGAACTTTCTTATCGTGATGAATCAGCACCCAGCTTGGCTTGCTACTAAACCAATAAGAACTTGAGATATTTCAACAAGGATAATTCTAAACAGAATAATGCTGACAGAGTCACAAGTTTTCAGTGTTTCAAATATATCTAAAAATGTAGTCATCACTGGAATCTTGGAGTTCCAAGAAGTCTCTTTTGGCTGAACTCGCTCGCATTCACCCTGGGTATGGATGAGGCAACAAACCTTTCTTGCCACAACATCCTCAATGGAAGTTTTCTCAAAAGGTTATTTCTGTCAAAAAGTTCCCAGAAAGGGCAGTTTTATACCTTATATTTGTCTAGTAGTTCTTTGTTTTTTTAGCTTGGGGTTTTTGTTTCTATTTGTTTGAAACTATGTCTGATTGTCATTTTGAAAACATCTCCTAAAGAACTAGTGTAAATTTCAAGGAGAAAAGATGTGAACTTCTAAGTTAATCGTAAAACCAAAACCAAAACCAAAAAAAACCCCTCATATATTTTGGAGAGTTTCACTGCCTTAATTTAAAATTGTAGAGCCATTAATAAAGTGATAATTTTGAGGGCTTACTATATGCTAGGTGCCATTCTAAATACTTAACGAATGTTAGCTTTCACAGTCATCATAAAATGACTAGCATATGAAGAAAGTACCGCGATCATGCTATTTTACAGATGAGAAAATAGAGTAAAGATAAGGAACTTGTCTAAGTGATGGGGCTGATCAAGACCCAACAGACTCCGGAGCCCTTCTCTAATCAAATCACATGGCTACATTACCGCCCTCGATCACAAAAAGACAAAGGTCACTGTATATAAAAGAAGTGACCCATCAGAGGCGATAAGCTACACCTATCTCAGGAATAACTCAGAACCTTCTAAATCAAAGAAATGTTGAAAAAGCCTCGGTAGCCCCAAATGATAGACACTTTTGAACAGGTACAAGGGGAAAACTATGTTTTTTACTTCCATCAGCCTGTTTGCTCATAACTCAAAAACGCTGGGGGAAGCTTAATATTTTGCTTGTTACCATTGATCAGTTCAGTTCAGTTCAGTCGCTCAGTCGCGTTTGACTCTTTGTGACTCCATGAACTGAGGCACACCAGGCCTCCCTGTCCATCACCAACTTCTGGAGTTTACTCAAACTCATCTCCATTGAGTTGGTGATGCCATCCAACCATCTCATCCTCTGTTGTCCCCTTCTCCTCCTGCCCTGAATCTTTCCCAGCATCAGGGTCTTTTTCAATGAGTCAACTGTTCGCACGACGTGGACAAAGCATTGGGGTCTCAGCTTCAGTATCAGTCCTTCCAATGAACAGCCAGGACTGATCTCCTTTCGGACGGACTGGTTGGATCTCCTTGCAGTCCAAAGGACTCTCAAGAGTCCTCCAACACCACAGTTCAAATGCATCAATTCTTCGGCACTCAGCTTTCTTTTTAGTCCAACTCTCACATCCATACATGACTAGTGGAAAAACCATAGCCTTGACTAGACGAACCTTTGCTGACAAAGTAATGTCCCTGCTTTTTAATATGCTGTCTAGGTTGGTCATTACTTTCCTTTCAAGGAGTAAGCGTCTTTTAATTTCATGGCTGCAGTCACCATCTGCAGTGATTTTGGAGCCCCCAAAAATAAAGTCTGACACTGTTTCCACTGTTTCTCCATCTACTTGCCATGAAGTGATGGGACCAGATGCCATGATCTTTGTTTTCTGAATGTTGAGCTTTAAGCCAACTTTTTCAATCTCCTCTTTCACTTTCATCAAGAGGCCCTTCTTCACTTTCTGCCATAAGGGTGGTGTCATCTGCATATCTGAGGTTATTGATATTTCTCCTGGCAATTTGATTCCAGCTTGTGCTTCTTCCAGNGTCACCATCTGCAGTGATTTTGGAGCCCCCAAAAATAAAGTCTGACACTGTTTCCACTGTTTCTCCATCTACTTGCCATGAAGTGATGGGACCAGATGCCATGATCTTTGTTTTCTGAATGTTGAGCTTTAAGCCAACTTTTTCAATCTCCTCTTTCACTTTCATCAAGAGGCCCTTCTTCACTTTCTGCCATAAGGGTGGTGTCATCTGCATATCTGAGGTTATTGATATTTCTCCTGGCAATTTGATTCCAGCTTGTGCTTCTTCCAGCCCAGCATTTCTCTTGATGTATTCTGCATATAAGTTAAATAAGCTGGGTGACAATATATAGCCTTGACGTACTCCTTTTCCTATTTGGAACCAGTCTGTTTGCTATTTCATGTCCAGTTCTAACTGTTGCTTCCTGACCTGCATACAGATTTCTCAAGAGGCAGGTCAGGTGGTCTGGTATTCCCATTTCTTTCAGAATTTTCCACAGTTTATCGTGATCCACACAATCAAAGGCTTTGGCATAGTCACTAAAGCAGAAATAGACATTTTTCTGGCACTCTCTTGCTTTTTCGATGAACCAGCAGATGCTGGCAATTTGATCTCTGGTTCTCTGCCTTTTCTAAAACCAGCTTGAACATCTGGAAGTTCACAGTTCACGTATTGCTGAAGCTTGGCTTGGAGAATTTTGAGCATACCAGTGTGTGAGATAAGAGCAATTGTGCAGCAGTTTGATCATTCTTTGGCATTGCCTTTCTTTGGGACTGGAATGAAAACTGACCTTTTTCAGTCCTGTGGCTACTGCTGAGTTATCCAAATTTGCTGACATGTTGAGTGCAGCACTTTCACAGCATCATCTTTTAGGATTTGAAATAGCTCAACTGGAATTCCATCATATCCACTAGCTTTGTTTGTCATTTCACATTCCAAGATTTCTGGCTTTAGGTGAGTGATCACACCATCATGATTATATGGGTCCTGAAGATCTTTTTTGTTTAGTTCTTCTGTGTATTCTTGCCACTTCTTTCCAATATCTTCTGCTTCTGTTAGGTCCATACAATTTCTGTCCTTTATTGAGCCCATCTTTGCATGAAATATTCCCTTGGTATCTCTAATTTTCTTAAAGAGATCTCTAGTCTTTCCCATTCTATTGTTTTCCTCTATTTCTTTGCATTGATCACTGAGGAAGGCTTTCTTATCTCTCTGTGCTATTCTTTGGAACTCTGCATTCAGATGCTTTTATCTTTCCTTTTCTCCTTTGCTTTTTGCTTCTCTTCTTTTCACAACTACTTGTAAGGCCTCCTCAGACAGCCATTTTGCTTTTTTTACATTTCTTTTTCTTGGGGATGGTCTTGATCCTTGTCTCCTATACAATGTCATGAACTTTCATCCATAGTTCACCAGGCACTTTGTCTATCAGATCTAGTCCCTTAAATCTATTTCTCACTTCCACTGTATAATCATCAGGGATTTTATTTAGGTCATATCTGAATGGTCTAGTGGTTTTCCCCACTTTCTCCAATTTAAGTCTGAATTTGGCGATAGGGAGCTTATGATCTGAGCCACAGTCGGCTCCCCATCTTGTTTTTGCTGACTGTATAGAGCGTCTCCATCTTTGGCTGCAAAGAATATAATCAATCTGATTTCAGTGTTGACCATCTGGTGATGTCCATGTGTATAGTCTTCTCTTGTGTTATTGGAAGAGGGTGTTTGCTATGACCATTGATGCATTAGACCAAATTCCTCAAATACTCACTTCCAGCCATCATATATTACTGTGTTAGTTGCTCAGACGTGTCCAGCTCTTTTGACCCCATGGACTGTAACCCACCAGGCTCTTCTGTCCAGGGAATTCTCCAGGCAAGAATATTGGAGTGGGTAGCCACCCTCTTCTCCAGGGGATCTTCCCGACCCAGGGATTGAAACCTCATCTTCTGCATTGCAGGCAGATTTACTACCATCTGAGCTACCAAGGAAGCCCAGCTATGCTAATTTATACTAGGTAAAGTAAGGGGAAAAAGAACAGTGATGAGAACTTCCTCAAATTTTAGTAATAATAATGCAGAAAAATTGTTTCTGCAAATATTTAAATTAAAATGATATATAAAAGGCCTAACTTGACTTCAGTTCAGTTCAGTTCAGTCGCTCAGTCGTGTCCGACTCTTTGCGACCCCATGAATCACAGCACGCCAGGCCTCCCTGTCCACCACCATCTCCCGGAGTTCACTCAGACTCACGTCCATCAAGTCCATGATGCCATCCAGCCATCTCATCCTCGGTCGTCCCCTTCTCCTCCTGCCCCCAATCCCTCCCAGCATCAGAGTCTTTTTCAATGAGTCAGCTCTTCTCATGAGGTGGCCAAAGTACTGGAGTTTCAGCTTTAGCATCATTCCTTCCAAAGAAATCCCAGGGTTGATCTCCTTCAGAATGGACTCATTGGATCTCCTTGCAGTCCAGGGGACTCTGAAGAGTCTTCTCCAACACCAACAGTTCAAAAGCATCAATTCTTGGGCGCTCAGCTTCCTTCACAGTCCAACTTTCACATCCATACATGACCACAGGAAAAACCATAGCCTTGACTAGATGGGCCTTAGTCGGCAAAGTAATGTCTCTGCTTTTGAATATACTATCTAGGTTGGTCATAACTTTTCTTCCAAGGAGTAAGCGTCTTCTAATTTCATGGCTGCAGTCACCATCTGCAGTGATTTTGGAGCCCCCAAAAATAAAGTCTGACACTGTTTCCACTGTTTCCCCATCTATTTGCCATGAAGCGATCGGACCGGATGCCATGATCTTTGTTTTCTGAATGTTGAGCTTTAAGCCAACTTTTTTGCTCTCCTCCTTCACTTTCACTTGACTTAGGGGAAGCAAAAGATAACCATTTCTTAAGTGAAATTCACCTATGATTAGGTGAGGCATACACATAAACACCAAGCATACAGAGACATTTTGTAGCAGGTAAGCATGTGGTAAGCAGCAGCAAAATGCCTGCTGCTAAATTCCAGGAACTGCTAATTGGGAGACATTAAGCTAATGATAATGATTTAGTGTGTCTGTGTCTCAGTACCCTCGCTATGATATGGAGAGAATAATAGGTGTATCTCACAGGTTGTGAAGATGAGACAAACCAGTATGTTGATGTGTATAATACAGGGCCTGGCACAGAGAAAGCATTCAACATATGTTAGCTATTAGTATTCTTGTAAAGGGCACTTCATTAACAATAGCTACTATTTCAAAAACTTCCAAGAAGGAAAACACACATGATAATTAAACATTTGTTTTCCTTGTTCATATGAACCCCAGTTTAAGGAATCTAAAAGAACAAAAATAGAAAAAGCCATGTCTGCATGAATCTGATAGGGGCATGAAGAATAATCTATCCCCAGGAGTCTTTTACTGGGAGATCTTTGTTTCTTCTCTACTGTTTCCTTCTTACCTAAGCTTTACATTTCTATGTTCCTCTGTAGTCAGCCTATTGGTCAACTTTTTCTTCTTTATCTTCATCTATTGTACTAGAAATGTTGTAGTACAAAGATGAGACCAGGATTCAAAAAGACTGGTATTATATATATATATATATATATATATATTTTTTTTTTTTTTTAAAGAATTTCAGCTTTGAGACTCTGCTATAAAGGGACTGTGTTCAGTTCAAAGTACCAATATTAAAGAAAACAAGTGTGGTATATGTGGCAATATAGAGAGAATTCTTATGGGGAAATGCTTGTAGATGAAATGTTTTCTCAAAATAGGATAGCTGGTATCCTGAGCAAGGTTCTAGCAGGATGTGAAAGTGAAAGTTATTCAGTCGTGTCCAACTCCTTGCGACCCCATGGACTATACATGGATTTCTCCAGGCTAGGATACTGGAGTGTGTAACCATTCGCTTCTCCAGGGGATCTTCCCAACCCAGGGATCGAACCCAGGTCTCCTGCATTGCAGGTGTGTTCTTTAGCAGCTGAGCCATGGGGAAAGCCCACCTAGGAAGATAGCTGAAGCTCAATTAGGTCTACTACACAGAAAGTGGCATCCCAATCTCCGAAGCCACCCAGTTCAGGCCCGCAGCAGCTGGGGCTCTGACAGAATCTGCCTGCCTCTGAAGGTGCAGCAAACAGCTGTTCTTATCCCTCCTCCCCAACACTGTCCCAGGACAAAGGGTCAGCAAAATGGCCTCTTTAGAGTAATTGATCCCCTTGCCTGAGAAGCAGGATCAGTTTCCAAAACCGGAAAGAGAGAAACCTCTGTCTAAACAAAGCAGACTCCCAGCTCACAGGGCAAGGGACGAAAAACAGTTCTCAGAAGCTGAGTGACTGATGTAGGGAGGAACCTAAAATTCCAGCTGACTTTAAAAACCCAGGGAATTTTTGTGGGTTTTCTGTTACTTTAGAATTCTTCTGAGTCAGAACCAGAAGTTGGGACTGATGTGGAAGAGAGAAAGATCACAAGATGAGATTCTGAAAACTTTATCTGAATCTAAAATATCTTTTGTTTCAAATACAGTTAAATTGACTTTAGTTTTCCCTTGTGCCATCTTACTACACTTTTTCTTAAAAAGTGAAAAATAACAAGGTCTCTTCCTTGCATGGTTTGTGTGTGTGTGCTAGCATATATCAGACTGATAAAGAAGTAGTCATAAAACCACCCTCAAGAGCTAAAATATCACTACGGAGTAGGCTGGACTGATATAAATAAAATGCTAATTTAAAGTATATCAACCCTTAGCTGGAAGTTTGTTTTTTAATCACATTCAGAGTTTACTGATTGTCTGGCCCACTGGACTACTTGTTAATGTTTATCTGCTGCTGCTAAGCCACTTAGTCGTGTCCAACTCTGTGTGACCCCATAGACGGCAGCCCACCAGGCTCCCCCATCCCCGGGATTCTCCAGGCAAGAACACTGGAGTGGGTTGCCATTTCCTTCTCCAAGGCATGAAAGTAAAAAGTGAAAGGGAAGTCGCTCAGTCGTGTCCGACTCTTAGCGACTCCATGGACTGCAGCCCACCAGGCTCCTCAGTCCATGGGATTTTTCAGGCAAGAGTACTGGAGCGGGGTGCCATTGCCTTCTCCAATCAGATGGTGCCAATTATAATTCTTCGTAGAAACTCAGTATGGGGTAAATATATTTTAAATTCTACAACATTATGAAATATCCAGAAAAATGTCACAATGCACTTCGGGTGGTATTACCAAAATTGAGAGCAAACCAAAATATATCTTGTAAACTTTTCATTTTACTGTTACACTTCAATTCACCAATTACTACTATTTCCTTTATATACAGTGTTTCAGTGTTTGCAAACTATTGCCTTCACAGTATCCTAACATACGGTTTCCAACTTTTGTTCCAAGGGGAAAATTAAGATTCCCCTTGCCGCATGGAAATTCTGATTTAGTAGCCCCTCTTGCCTGGAAAATCCAATGGATGGAGGAGCCTGGTGGGCTGCAGTCCATGGGGTCGCTAAGAGTCGGACACAACTGAGCAACTTCCCTTTCACTTTTTACTTTCATGCCTTGGAGAAGGAAATGGCAACCCACTCCAGTGTTCTTGCCTGGAGAATCCCAGGGACGGGGGAGCCTGGTGGGCTGCTGTCTATGGGGTCACACAGAGTTGGACACGACTGAAGTGGCTTAGCAAAGAAAGAAAGGTGGGGCCCAAGAATTTGTTTTTGTAACATATACCCTGGATGATTCTAATGCTAATAGATTGTGAACCACAGTTTAATATCAGTTTTCTAACTCGCAAAACACTGAAGTCAACTTTATTCTTTAAAACCCATAAATAGTTTCCAGTTCATTCAGTCTGGGACAGCCAGACGTGTAAAACGTGTAAACAGCACCTGCTTTCCAATGCTCTTGATGTTGTCTGAAGGGTACAAGCCCTGAGTGCTGCTGATCTTGACGGCTTTATTCTAAAGGCCCAGGAGGTGGCAGCAAATTCCCTTTCCGACCAGAAAGTGCTTCACAGGCAGCCATTCTACAGTCTGTTGCAAATAATTTGCTTTGAACAGTCTTTTAAATTTGTTTTTTAAATAAAAGAATAAACAGGACCTTGAAATGTGATTTTATCTGACCCTCTGCTTCTCATCAAGTCTCAGAATAAATATTTCTAGGAATAGAATGATACAATTTTATCATCCAGAGAAGAGACTGTACAAAGTTCCTTGGTTGATTTTTCTTATCTCTGGGGAAAAGGATTGTATGACTTCCCTTGGCCGTCGGGCAGTACAGTCTCTTATCTCCAATCAAAAATGTTCTTACTAATAACAAACTGAAATCTCTCTGGAAATAATCAAAACAGTCTTATTTTGGAATCTAGACTAAAGGAGAATTTTGAAGTACTTTGAATGCTAATTAGTTTTTAAAAAGAAAACAAACATGATGGTACAATCTTCAAAACGAAAAAGCAGTTTGTGCACTTTATGGATCACAGGAAAAAATTCCAATATTTTTGTTTAAACTTAAGACAGCCAAATGGTGTGGTGGATTGACAAAACACAAAATCAGTAAAGAGGCTGTTCAGACATTAGAAGAGTGAATGGAACAAAGGAACGGGTAGGCCCACTGAGTAGCAGCTTTGATCCCAACAAGAGTATTGTTTTCAGGCCTTTGATGCAGTACAGTTTATTTCTAAAACTAAAAAGATGGTGATGTGCCTGGAAGTTCTGTATTATGAGATATATGTTTATATATTTACCAATGGGAGGGGTAAAGACTAAAAGGAGGTAGGAGAGCTGGGTATTTGAACCACTTTGGTATGGATGAGAGAGTAAAGGTCTCCACTGGTGAAAAAGAAAAACAGGACTAATGAATGGAAGTCATAAGACAGTAAATTTCAGTTTAATTTACGAAAACCTCAAAAAATTGCAGAGAAGGAATGGAAAAGGAACTCATATATTAGACATAAACTGTGTTACAGGCCTTAGTATATGTATTTAGTTTAAATTTCACAACAACCTTATTGGGTGGAAATTATCCTCATTTTTTTAATTGATAAGGAAATCAAAGCTCAGATAGCTTAAGAAAATAGTCCAAAGTCACCTAGCCAGTAGGGTAGCGGACTCCTTGGCTGAATCCAAGTTTATCCGTGTTCACAGCCTGTGGTTCTCCGATGCATGCCTACCAGGTGTGTTGTAACAGGAACTCCTGTACCTCATGAAAGCCTGACTGCGGGAGCCCTAAAATGCTTTCCATCTTTAAGATTTTATAATTTTACATATAAATAGCTCCTTAAGAAGATTTGGGTTTTTAAGTGTTGTGAATAATTTGATGTAGTTAAGTGTTTGAAAAACCAGGGTCAGTTTAAAACCTGACTAGACAAAATTTGTTTGTTCCTTCTCACTTTAATTCCAGTAGCTGAAGAAAAATAGCTTAAAATCAAAGATGTCATTTTACTAATGAGAGAGTAGGAGGTTAGAGAATCATTTTTCTTTCCTTGAAGCACTGACTAGAGGATTTGCTTTAGCTCCAGTATCTGTAAAACGATTATAATTCTTCCTGACTATTCTTCACACACACACACACACACTTCCTGAGAAGGGAGCATTCTGAAACTCAGACACCTCTAGTCCTAGGGCAGAAGTCAGGCTCCCTTAGGTAAAGTAAGAAAAGGGTTTGTAATGCTGTAAAGCAGAACTCTACTACTCTTGGCTAATCATTCACCTCAATCACTAGATCTCTATCCTTTGCTGTTAGAATGCACATGTTCCAGTTTATAAAATTGTCTAATGTATTGTGCATTCATACAAAAAGCAATCTTTTAAAAAAACCATTTAATATTTATCTTTTTTCTTGACTCTTCCATCTCTGTGTTGTCCCTTTTCCCCCCTCAAACTTCTGTAATATTCTACCTACCACTGTCAGCTGTGGTCAAAATCAAAATCTTATTCTGTGAATGGTGCATAGACATTTAATTGTCAGTGTATTGTGGGGATGCACTGCATTGTCAGACTTCATTTTGTCTTATTAGACTTCATTTTTTGCAAAAAAAAAAAATGCACTGATCTAGACAACCAGTTGTGACATCAAAGCTGGATTTCACCTGGGACTATGTGACCCACAATGAGAAACTGCAAGAGCTGCTCCCCTACCCACACCTCCTTTAGGCTCTGTAAAACATGAAAGAACTGGGACATGAGTTTCCTCTCAGCTAAAACACACAAAAGTTCCCGCCCAGGTCACTAGCATGTGTGATTTCAGCTGGTCAGTGGTCACTTGATCTATTAACTATATGTTAAAAAGGACTTATCTTCATTAGATTTATGAATATTGAAAGAGGCAAGATCAAGAACAAGGACAGAATTGGGAAACAACCATCAAAACAGGCTTGAGAGGTACTTGTTGGCTGGTGTAAAAAATCTTTTTGCAAATAGATAAGCTCTTGGACATTTTTTCCCCCATCCCTTCCCCAGCAGTTTTTTTTTTTTTTATGGGTAGTTGCATAAGAACTTTAAACATATATCTTCCTGAAGGATCTCTTTTCTTCTTCTCTCAGTCTCCAATGTGTATTTACAAGGGCCTAGACATGTTAGTTGGGGCAGACAATGGCACCCCACCCCAGTACTCTTGCCTGGAAAATCCAATGGATGCAGTAGCCTGGTGGGCTGCAGTCCATGGGGTCGCTAACAGTCAGACAGACTGAGTGACTTCACTTTCACTTTTCTCTTTCATGCATTGGAGAAGGAAATGGCAACCCACTCCAGTGTTCTTGCCTGGAGAATCCCAGGGACGGGGGAGCCTGGTGGGCTGCCGTCTATGGGGTCACACAGAGTCGGACACGACTGAAGTGACTTAGCAGCAGCAGCAGCAGACATGTTAGTACCTCCAGAAGAATTTACCTTTAATATTAGTCTAAGACTACACAGCCAAAGTGGCTTAGAGGGCTGATGAAATGTTTGTAGCTGATCAGTAAGGCTTTTGTTCATTCATCTGTACGTTTGCATGAGTCAGTACTGAAAGTGAAACAATTGTTTAGCAGTTGGATAGTCAATAATTTATTAACATCATATCAAATTGAAGGTGAACCTGGGAAATGAGGCATGGTCAGGGAAATAACAAGGAATGAGATCTTTTGAATAAATGAGTGGTCTACATATAAAAATATGCTATAGTATTAATATGCGATGTTATGTCTAGATAATTATATATTGTTGTTTCGTAAGTGCTTTAAGAAAGACATGCCAATAGGAAAAGCTGTAATAACAGCTAATGCCAAAGATGAAGTTAAATATGTGCTTTCTAATTTTGAACGTTTGACAAGTAGACAACCATCCTAACACACACTTTATGAGACATCCCCTTGAACCATTCATGGGATTACATTTATACCCAGGATTAGTATTTTCAAGTAAAGTAAATACTTCCAATTTTGAAGGAAGGTACCTGGACCCTTCTGTTAGAACATGTTTCCATATTTCCTGTTTGCATTTGACAAGCATACCATCAGGGTACACTCTGCTTTAATCTATTATCCCCCTTGCTGCTGCTGCTGCTAAGTCACTTTAGTCGTGTCCGACTCTGTGTGACCCCATAGACGGCAGCCCACCAGGCTCCCCCATCCCTGGGATTCTCCAGGCAAAAATACTGGAGTGGGTTGCCATTTCCTTCTCCAATACATGAAAGAGAAAAGTGAAAGTGAAGTCGCTCAGTCTGTCCGACTGTTAGCGACCCCATGGACTGCAGCCCACCAGGCTCCTCCGTCCATTGGATTCTCCAGGCAAGAGTACTGGGGTGGGGTGCCAGTGGTCTTCTATCTATTCATTTGAAAATCTCACTTTATGCCATTCCTGTGTCTTTACAATGAAATGTCATATATGAAATTACTGTATAAATTCCCTCAAACAAGAAAGATATCATTAAGTAAAATTCATCACTTGTACCAGAGAGAAATGGTTAGGCAACTAAGCAAAATTTTTATCTCCTCTGTACTTAAGAAAGCAACCGGGTGATTTCCCAGATGAAGGCTTATATTTTTTTATTCCCAATTTTAAACATCACTCTGGGCCATGTTTTTGACAAAGGAAACATAAATATGATTTGGCACTAAATCTTAAACTTCCCAACAAACATTGTGTTAAATATTTTCCTCACGGCCCAGAATAAGAACCAAAGCATCTACTTAATAAGCTAGGAAATTTAATAGAAAAACAGTTACAAAGATCAAGTACGTCATTTTCCTCATGCTGTATCCTCCACATCCTTATGAAATAATGTCATGTGTTGTGTATTTGTTGATGTGTCTGTCACTAACATTAAGCAGCTTGATTTCCCAGTTTTATAGATGTAATCAGGAGTTGTTACAGAAGGATTGCTTAAAAATCTGCCAGTGGGAAATCTGGAGAATGTTATCATGCAAAGGGCCCAAGCAAAGCTTTTCTCTAGCATCCACATATATCTTAAGAATTCTTAATATCTTAGCTGATAAAATTTTCCTCTGAGAAAGCAAAAGTCACTCTAGTTGGGAAACAAGTTTGCTTAAGTGATATTAGCTCTTCTTGAAATAGCAGGGACATAAGCTATAGAAACGATCTCTTATTCCTACTTTCCTTCTAAGGATAAATGCATATTCATGGTAACTTTTCTTTTTGTGAATGAGCGAGGGAGGAGATGGTTACCAGGATTTGTTTCAGGAAAGAAAGGTGTTTAGAATATTATGAACCGCTAAAGGTATATTCACACAGTTAAACACATTTTAAGTGGGTTTGGTAATTTATCATAATTCAAATGAGATATAGTATAAATATTAATTTTGTACTAATAAAGATGACTATCTTTTATGAGGTGCTTTCTATACACCAGGCACTGATAATTTTTCTCTACAAAACCCTCCCACAAGGTCAAAAACTCGTTTATTTTATACAGGATCGACACCTTTATTTATTGTGAAATTCTCTCTAGAAACTGATGAGAGCTGAACTTTTCCTATCATTCATTCTTTTCTATAGTGGAAATTTATATAACTTAAAAAAATTATTTATTTTTAATTGAAGGATAACTGCTTTACAATATTGTCAAAAAAGACTAAGAAGCCTAGACTTTGGCCCACCCAGAGCTTGCAGAGAGATGAGATCAGTGGTGATGTTTCTGGCTAACCCTGCTGTGTCCTGGCATGAGGGGGGCAGCGGCTGGCACAACAGTATCTGAGGCGTGCGGCGTTAATGCCACTTCAAAGGCAGCTTCCTCCTATTTTTATCCTGGGTCAGCAGCCTGCCTCTGCAGTTGCCTCTTGAACAAAAGGTTCTACCAGGTCTCTGACACCTTTTAAGGCCTCGCGGACTCTTCTCATAATAACAGGAATAATCTGTTGTGCTACGTGGCATTTGATTTATAAACACAATCTCTACTCTACCCATAATCTTGAAGCAAGTAGCCAGCATTCTTACCATTTTACAACCAATGAAAGTAAGGCTGGGAGAGGCTGAATCATATGGGTAAAAAGAGGCAAAGGCAGGACTCCTAGGTCAATGTGATGTCCAAATTCACATTCTTTCTAATACAACATACTGGCTCCTATTGTCAGTTAGAACTCTTACTCTTTCTCACAAAGAGATTGTCTTCAAAATTTTAATTCTATTGTTTTAGAACCCAAAATTTAATCTGGTAGTTTAAGATGAATTAAGATAGATGTTGTTTAGTTGCTAAGTTGTGTCTGACTCTTTTGCGACCCCATGGACTGTAGCCCACCAGGCTCCTCNAGATTGTCTTCAAAATTTTAATTCTATTGTTTTAGAACCCAAAATTTAATCTGGTAGTTTAAGATGAATTAAGATAGATGTTGTTTAGTTGCTAAGTTGTGTCTGACTCTTTTGCGACCCCATGGACTGTAGCCCACCAGGCTCCTCTGTCTATGGGATTTCCCAGGCAAGAATATTGGAGCAGGTTACCATTTCCTTCTTCAGGGAATCTTCCCAACCCAGGGATCAAACCTGAGTCTCCTGCTTGGCAGGCAGTTTCTTTACCACTAAGCCACCTGTACTGGCTATCTGTACATTCTTAATAAGCAGACTAATACTGTTGATTTCTATCTAAAGAAATGGACACATTTCTATTTTTCTTTTTTCTTTTCTTTTTTTTTAATAAGAGAGAGCTACCACAGAATTCCTCAAAACTCCAGGAAGGAAAGATTTAAGATTCACTTGAGAAGACAGGTCCCAGGAAATAGACACTGTTATTAAGAGGCTAGAACAAAAATAACCTTAAAATTGACCTTAAAATTCTCCTGACTTTAAAATTGTCCTGACTACCTAACTGTATCTAAATTATCTCAAGGGAACATTTGTCCTATATTTAAAGATTTCTAGATAAAGGAATTCTATATCCCTATGGAGAACTTCCTTTTGATGTTGACCGGCTTCCAGTTTCAGGGAAATTATAAGTGAAGACTCTATAGAGCTGGAAGGGCCCTAAGAGATCAGCTAGCTGAAACTGCCATTTCCTATAGCTATTTGTAATCTCGATGGTAAATTAACTTTTTCTTCTCCAACTCTAACTCATCCCAATTTCCATGATCTTTTTCTTCTTTGGTCTTCATTTTTAAATCTTACAAATAGATTTTGGGCTTTCTTTAGGATTCATGTATAATTTTCCATGACTTTTCTCATTTAGAGAATCAAAGCAATTTAAAACCCTACACTTCCACTGACCTAAAAGCAAATCATTTATTTGAAGCATGTTAAAATCTTTTACCTCTTTAGAAAATTTGATTTGTCTGTAAATGTTGATTAATCCTATCTGTTTTGCCAGACGTCTTGGTGTACATGTATTGCGGCTGGTAGAAATGGGTCTATTTGTGTGAAGCTCTCACCATATGTAGCTGACAGATGAGAAGGGCTACATCTTAGGACATGACCAAAAACTTTGGTAAAGATAACCAAATTTTCTGATTATGGCATTCTGATCTAGAAATTGTTCATTTATTTCACAAATGCTTATGAAATATCTACTTGCTAGGCACTGTTCTAGATCAAGGGATGTCTAAAGGAGTAAAACAATAACCCCTACTTTGGATGGAGGTAAATTCTAGAGTGGAGAAGCAGATAAATAGAATAATTAAATAAACATTTATTATGCTAGATAGGCATCAGCCTAAGGGTAGGAATAAAGGTGGGAAGGAGAGAGGGAATCTTGAGGGTGCAAAGAGAGAGAGAGATCTGAGAACAGCCAATAGTGATCATATGATATCTGAGCAAAGCCTAAAGAAAATGAAGTAGGGTCATGCTGATACCTGGAATTCTGTGCTCTAGGCAGAGGATCGGCAAGTATAAAGGTCCTGAGACATGAGTGGACTTGATCTATTCAAATAACAAAGAGGCCAGTGTGGCTGGAGTAAAGTGGGAGAGACAGAACAGGAGGAGATGAAATCAGAGGTAGAGAAGGTGTGAAATCAGCAGATTCTGTAGGGCCTTGTGGGTCAGTGAAAGAACTTGGAGTTCCCTGCTTTGAAATGAGAAGCCATGACAGAGTTTTAAACAGAGGACTAAGTGCCATAATCTGACTTAGGTTTTTAACAAGAAAATGTTGACTGCCATATTGAGAATAGACTAAAGGAGCAAGGGTGAACCAGGTAAACTAATTAAGAGACTGTAGCCATAATCCAGGCAAAAGAGTATGATAGATTAGCTTGGGATGGTACCAATGGAAGTGGTAGGGAATGCTCAGATGCTGTATGTATTTTAAAGCTGACAGTTCAGGTGTGGGGTCAACAATTACTTCAAATAGTGATATTTTGACCTGAGCAAATGGAACATTGGCTAATGCCTGGTGCCTTCTTGTATCCATGTACCCCTTTATGGACCCCTGGTTTGTAGAAATTTTAACCAGTAATTTAAAAGACAAAGGAAATGCCATTTTTTCCTGCTGGCTATTATTGGAATCTGTTTATGATAAGGGATATCATGTGTGTTTACTGTTCATATGTTTAGAGAGAAAGAAGTTGAAGGAGTTGAAATAATATTTGTCCTCTGGAGACTCTCTACTGTGCATGTCTGAGCAGAATTTCAGTCAGGACAATTCTTTTAGCTTTTAAGGTTTATGGTAAGAAATAGTTCGAGCTTCCAAGCATATGTCAGTATATCACATGAAACTTCTTTGGCTTCTAGGGCCATTTGCATTGCTTTAGAGTTTACTTCTTTGTCCTAGGTAAACCTCAGATGACCTTTGCTTTTTTAAAATGTCAAGTTAAATTGGTTACCAGACTGTGTAACAAGGAAGCTCACTAAGCTACTTCATTAACAAGCTGTGTGTATAAGTCAGCATCTAATTGACATAAAAGATGGTCCATGTTAAGTGGAGAAAGGCCCCCAGCTCCTCTGAGCTTTTCAGCTGACCTGGAAGCAGAGAGCCCTGTGTCTCCCCTTCAGAGAGAGGGAATGCCTCTCAATGTGATATATCCCTATGCACTGGCGCCTACTGGTGCTTGTGACAAATGGCAAGATGCCAATATCAATTAATACAAATTTAAGATTTCAATGTCCCTTTCCAAAATCTCTAAAGTCTCATTCCATTTAGTTTTCTTGGATTCGAATTTTTTTTTTTTTTTTTTTTTGGTATACACTGCTTGTTTATGATTTCTTACTTACTTACCTGCGCTTGTTGCTTGTTTTATTTCTTGCTTGTTTTTGGCTGCACTGGGTCTTCCTTGCTGCACGCAGGCTTTCTTGAGTTCAGTGAGCGGGGCCACTCTGCAGCTGTGGTGCGCGGGTTTCTCTCCTTGCAGACCTCAGGCTCTAGGTGCACAGGCTTGCGTACTTGGAGCATGCGGGCTCACAGATGCAACTTGCTGGCTCCAGAGCATACGGGCTTCAGGAGTTGCTGCACAGGAGCTCATTCCTTGTGGCTGCTGCTGCTAAGTCATTTCAGTCATGTCCGACTCTGTGTGACCCCATAGACAGCAGCCCCCCAGGCTCCCCCGTCCCTGGGATTCTCCAGCCTAGTGGGTCCTAAAGCATGCGGTCTTCAGTAATAGCAGCACGCGGGCTCAGTAACTATGGATTCTTATCTACTGTGCCACCAGGGAAGTCCTCCTCCCTGTTTTAAAGCAATGTTTTGTTTGTTTTATTTTAAAGCCTTTATTGAATTTGCTACAATATTGTTTCTGTTTTATGTTTTTGGTTTTTGGCTGAGAGGCATGTGGAATCTTATCTTCCTGACAAGGGAGTAAACGCGAACCCCCGTGCACTGGAAGGCAATGTCTTAACCACTGGACCACCAGGGAAGTCCCTCAAATTTTTTTTTTTTTAATTTTTTTCTAAACAATTTCATTGCAAATATAGTGCCAGATGTATTTGATTAAGAAACCTCATATGAGACTGCCTGGGTTCAACTCCCCCTACACCAGAACTTATTAGCTTTCTACCCTCAGGGAACTTACTTACCCTCTCTAAGTGTCACTGTCCTCATCTGGAAAACAGGGATTTTAACAGTGCCTACTTCATGGGGTTATGTGAAGGACTGTATGAAATATTCCACATAAAGCAATTAAGCATCACCGCTGGGCACACAGTAAGTGATCTACTAGTGGTGGCTATTGTTAAAGGCAGAGATAGGAAAACACTTCCTTCCAGTTTATTCTTTTGATAAGAATATGTAACATCAGGTGATTTGTGAGTTCAGTGCAAACGCTTGCAGCCTTCCCCTCACATTATATTGGACCAGCTAAAGACTGACATATACTCTCATGATTCAACACTTAAATGACACACTACTCTAAGTAGACATAGATTACTGTTAATAAGTCCAATATTAACTATGTGACCTGCCAGAGGACACAGCAATTTGGTCAGTTTGAATGATATCTTCATTGGTTTGCTTCTGGCAATTGTTTATTTAAGTACATCTACTTAAGGAGATCAAGATATTATCCTTGCATTAGCTTTATCTAACAAACTAGGAAAAGAAGAATGTAGAAAATTTGAGAGAATGAATACCATCGACGTTATTTCCCCTTAGCTGGAAAAGTGAATAGCATAAAGACAGGGAAGGGTTCCAAGAGAAGGGAAGTAACTGGGAATATATGAAGGGAAGACTGGATAGGAGTGTAAGTAGATGCATTCTATGTTATTGGGATCAATGGGGTAAAGTTATGGGAGGCAAAGTTTGCTTCAATGTAGGGATGACATTCTCAACACTTGGAGCTTAAAGACTGAGATGGCTTGGAAATTAGTGAGCTCCCTTCTCTAGAGCAAGGCCTGGGTGAGGTAAAAGGTTTCATCTCAAGACTATTTGATGTTACTAGGAAAACAAACAAACACACATATCATTTTATTTTTAGCCTATATTTCATTTTAAAAAGAAAATAAGATCTATACTCTCTAATGAAAGGATAATATTATATAATAGGATATTAAAAGTGGAAGTTTCCCCCTAGGCTCTCAAATACAAGAGATGATGCACATTGAAGTGAGATTCCAGATAAACACAGACTTTACAGAGAAAACAGCAGACATGAGTGTCCCTGGTGTGCTCAAACCACTGCCACAGTTCTTGAACCCCTTAGTCATTGGAAGAAAGAATTTTGTGATTAGTCAGCTACAGGTTATTAAAGGGGGTCAGCGTCTGGAAGGAAGACAGGATTTTGTGAGGAGGAATTCTGGAACTCTGTAGATCAAGGTGTGTGTTTAGAGTAGATGGAGTTGGGGGACCCTGCCCTCTTACCTCCAGCCTTGGAGAAAATGAGAAAACAGATTTAAAGTGACTTCTTAAAAGACTTTGTATGAGATGTCAGCATGAGGATGGATAGGAGGTCAGAGTGGGCTGGGGTCTGACTCCCCTCCCAGGATATCTATAGACTGAGAGACGGTCTGAAAAACTGTTTTGGCAAAGAATTGGGAAATTTGCTGCTGAACTCCCAAGGGCAAATGATGTGGTTATTTCCCATGGACCAGAACAGGGCAGAAGTAAGGCAGAGCTGGATGGGGTCGTCCCGGGGCCTGTCCAAGGGTGCAAACAGACCCTAGTAGCTACAAGGTGTAGGCAGACAGCTTTCCAGGGGTTGTAGATTGAGTTACAAGTTAACTCTAGAATTGAGATGAACTGACATTAATCGAGGACTACAGACAAGATGTCCCCAGTGATAGGGATCTTCAAATATCCCTTAGAAGTTTTCTTCTCTGCACCTCCCTGGCTCAGAGTGAAAAGCCAAAATATGATGTTACTATACAAAGTAAAAAAAAAAAATCTCTTTTTTAGTCTCTGTCCTTGCACTTTCACCTCAGGGTAAAAGTCAGGGTTAGCAAGCTGGGAGACGAAGAGGAGAAAAGCATGAAGAAGCTAAACACGTTGCCTTCCCTGAAGGAAGGTGATCCTTCTAAAATGAGCCTTAGTTAGGAAAGGAGAAGAGATTTACCTCTAAGAGAAGACTGAAATTTGTTATTCCAGTGGCTGTAATATTATAAGTTGAAATATAACGGTTTGAGTAACTTAAGATGATGATGGTCTAATCCTAAAAGGAAGTCAAATGCCACAGGACCTAAGTTTTGATCCAGCAGCTGCTGCTGCTGCTAAGTCACTTCAGTCGTGTCCGACTCTGTGTGACTCCATAGACGGCAGCCCACCAGGCTTCCCCGTCCCTGGGATTCTCCAGGCAAGAACACTGGAGTGGGTTGCCATTTCCTTCTCCAGTGCATGAAAGAGAAAAGTGAAAGTGAAGTCGCTCAGTCTGTCCGACTGTTAGCGACCCCATGGACTGCAGCCCACCAGGCTACTCCGTCCATTGGATTTTCCAGGCAAGAGTACTGGGGTGGGGTGCCATTGATCCAGCAGCGGTGAAAAAAATTTCTTTTATTAAAAAATAGATTTCTTAATCTAATCCAGTTTAGATTAATAATAAAATAATTTTATGGTAAAAAATGTAAAGGGTAGTAGGAGACAAAAAAAAAAGAAGCATTTTGATGAGACATCTTATATTATTCACAAAAAATAACCAATTTAACATATTCAGCACTCTCATATCAAAACTTTAAATTCTTTTGATAATAATACAATCCAAGGCAGAAATTCCAATCCAGAATCTAACCCATGATATGCTGGGATTCTACCATCAGACATCCAAACTCTGAAGCAGAAGAAACACTTCTGTTATTTTCAGGTGCCTTTGGTCATTTCTGGCTCAGGACGGCTCACATGGCTTCATTCACCCAGCCAAGCAGAGAACAGTATGAGCCTCAGGACAGATACTGACAGGAAATAGCACCAAAGAACAAGATGAGGAAATGGCTTTCGGGAAATAGGCTAGAATTAGGGGTTTGGGTGCAGGCAGAAACTAGAGGCCTGAAATATTTTTGGCATAAACAGAAACAACAATGTGCCTGAAGAACTATTTGTTTATACCACAGGTGCATTTCTAACCTAAGACAATTTGTAATTTTATTCTATTGTTAGCCCTTAAAGGAGCATGAAGTCACATTTGGCAGACTGTAGACAAGCAACGATCATTTTGTTCATTGAGGTCACTGCACTCTTCCTTCACAGCACTGCTGCTATATTTAGCATATGTCTATTCTACAAGATTTTTCTTTTTGTAAACTCTGTTATTTTAAGTTTCTCTTCAGAAAACTCTGAGTTACTCTTTCAATATTACACTTCAAAGTTTTGCTCTTTTCCTCCACATTCAACTGATTTATGTTTTTGCCTTAGCTGAAGAACAATCCCTGATGTCTTTGTTATTAGAATATCATTCAACAGTGTTTTAAACTTTTGCATTTCTGTTAAGATTCAAAAAAATAACTTTCTCTCTTTCATCTAGTGTTTCGCATGCCTTATCACTGAGCTGCATGCATTCACATTGTACCTCATACTTCCAAATATATTGATAATTATTTCTTTTTCTAGTTATTAGCCAGTGATGGTAGTAACCCTTATGTATGTTCAGGAACTTCTCCTATATTTCTGTGAAGACTTGGATCCTTTTATTGCCATCCTTTAAGTCTCTATTATTTTAAAGATCTGACTAAAGAAGCTGCTATATCTGATGGAAAAGAGGTATCACTGGAATGTGAAAAATGCCCCAGCGACTCTCTAGATCAATGTTCTCTTTCTTCCAGAGACAAGGACAAAGGGGGACATAGACATGTTTATGGGAGATAAGAGCTAATTTCTCTTTATCGTATGGAGGGTTGGGTATGTGTGTGTTAGTTGCTCAGTTGTGTCGACTCTTGGGACCCGATGGACTGTAGTTCACCAGGCTCCTCTGTCCATGGGATTCTCCAGGCAAGAATACTGGAGTGGGTTGCCATNAAGAGCTAATTTCTCTTTATCGTATGGAGGGTTGGGTATGTGTGTGTTAGTTGCTCAGTTGTGTCGACTCTTGGGACCCGATGGACTGTAGTTCACCAGGCTCCTCTGTCCATGGGATTCTCCAGGCAAGAATACTGGAGTGGGTTGCCATGGCCTTCTCCAGGGAATCTTCCCAAGCCAGGGATCGAACCTGTGACTCTTACATTTCCTGCTTTGGCAGGTGTGTTCCTTACTACTAATGCTACCTGGGAAGCCCTTATCATACTGAATGTTAATACTTCTTAATGCACAAAACTATTGGTCCTGCCAAAACAGGTAATGAGTCTCTTCTCTAAACTGATCTCTGATTGACTAATTCACAACTGCAGAGCTAAAAACAGTACTGGATTGTGTGCTTCCTGAGGACATGGACTTTATCTGAAGCATCTTTGTATCTTGAGTTCACAGGAAAATGCCTAGGAATATTAGGAATTCAATAAAATTTTTGTCAAATGAATGAAACAAATGCATTAATAATGTGGAATAGAAACCAAATCCTTAAATAGTAACTTCTTAGATTTAGATTAAGAGAAGGAGATTAATGAAAGCAAGTTTTTGCTAGGAGTTTTTTTTTTGAGGGGGTGGGGG